>JAUAME010000006.1:13397500-13997500 GCA_030820535.1 Quercus parvula | reverse complement strand
AATTTTCAGTAGTGTGGCAATTCTTAAAGAAAGTGTCATTTTTTCGACAGCCTTTATGACCCTTGATTGATACAAGCGTTATATAACTTGCTTGAAACACGATATTACATAACCTACTTGAAATTATGTGTCCGTTTGGATTCACTGAAGCTGCGTCTGCGTCTGTGTTTAGTTCTTTTTTTTTTTTTTTTTTTTTTTTTTTTTTTTTTTTGGGTTTTCACGCGTTTTGGAGGAATGCGGCTACTGTTCATTGAACAGTAGCTGCAAATGTTGACTTTTTCATCCTGAACAGTGCATCTGTGCACTATTTACGGACCCACAAATTCCATTTTTTAGCAACTTTTTCATTAAAAATGGGTCCTATGGTACTATTCACACATTTAAAAATTATTTTGCTACAATGTTTTCAGTTTTCAGTTTCAACAAAATAAGTTCTATCCAAACAGACCCTATATTCCAAAACACAATATTATATGACTTGCTCCTAATCATTTCAATACATACCACAACCACACACACTCTAAAGAACCACATTACAAAGTCTAAACTATTTCAAAACACAATATTATATAAAATGCTCCAAATATCTTTCAATGTGTTCCACAACCTCACATACATCAAAAGACCACAAATTAGTATATTACCATGTCCATAATAGTCCCAAAATCCTGATGGAGGTGTTCAGCCATGGGAGTGGCAATTTCAGCTTCTTTATCTGCTATGGAGGCGTGCCTTGGCATTGGCAGCCTCCTCAACCTTTGGCCTGTATACTTCTAAGCATTTCCTCTCCAATTCCAACAGCATGTGATCTTTGTCTGCTTCACTCTCACCAAAGTTTAAGTCATTCCATATTAGCTGGTCTCATACAACAGCAGTCAGCAGCAAAACCAATTAAGGAATTTTGATATGTAAACAGTGTTACTTCTTTTTCAAAAGAAACTAAAATCTAGCATTAATAATTTTTAATAGAATTTGTGCCAACAATATGAGGTCAGATTTCACAGCATGCATGATCAAAGTCAAATGCTTAAATACAGTAAACTACCTGGAGAGATAATTATGTGCAAAATTAATGAATGAGTCAGGGATCTTACAGCTTATATTAGGTTTTAATAATTAAAATAAAGATAATAGATTTAGTACAGCTATTAAGTGGACAATTACACAAACTTTCCAATTAGCATCTTTAGAGAGCACGTGACACAATAAACCACATTCCATATACAGAGGTGGAACCTGTTCAGGGATCAATTGGGATTAATAACATGGAAAATGACATCACATTTTGGTGTCAATTGCAAATAGCGTGCCAATTAAAATTGAACAAACATTCAAAAAAGTGTAATATACTTCTGAGAAAAAAAAAATATCATAAATGCATTGAAGATGCTTATACCTTCCCAATAAAGTGTAGTGAGGCAGACCAACCTGAAGAAACAGCACTTTGTAGATTAGCTTGCCCTGCTTCCTCTGATAGTGCTGATACATATCTGTTCAACAGAAAAATAAAATAAAAAGTCAATAGAAGTTAATAGACAAAGATTGCTAATGATATATTGAGCAGAAGCTTTCATAAATCTTACACGTATATATTTACAAACAGCTGTTTCATAAGTTGGGAGTTGACTGATGTCTACATGTTTTGTGGTAATATATATATATATATATATATATATATATATATATATATATATAAAATAAATAAATAAATAAACAGGATAAATAAATAAAAACTTGGAATACAAATTAGGAACTTAGAAGCTTAGCAAATTCCGAATTACAAAAGAAAAGAACTTTACCCTAGTAATGCATCAAACCACACATATATAGTTTGCTTATTGTCATAGTAACTGGGATGCACCAATCCATCGATGCTCGGGAAATGGAAAAAATCTCTTAGGCCACCTTTGATCCAGCTTTGCACCTTGAAGCGTAAAAACTATGGAAGTGATTAATAGAATAGCAAGATACAGAAAGGGTGTTCCTAACATTTTATTAGTAAATTGCTATGGGGAAAGAGATGCAGGGATAGTTTTAGATTAAAAGTCATAAAAAAATGATTCCCCAGCCAAGCATGATCAACATACAATAGCAGAAGCATTAACAATACAGGGCATGTCACCAACAAAGCTTTACCCAAAAGCCATATTTAAAGTATTATTGGTTCAGCACAACAACTTTTTAAGGAATATATTAGCAATAATGGCATAATTACTCTGGAAAAAGAATACTTGAATGGTAAGTACTATCAATGCATTCTGTCATGTATCTATAACTATAGCAATAGCTAATACAGATTTACTACAATAGTATATACACAATATGCCAATTATTAAGCTTACAACATTCAAAATCAGCATGCTCAGGCTCTTTGCAGGAAACTAATCATGCAGGAAGCACCTGCCAAGAAAAATCTGTTTACAGTAAACCTCAGGGACAACTATTTAGGACATGCTAGACCAAGTTTTTTCAAAATTACCGACTATCTCATCTCATTTAACCGGAACAAAGGCTGCAAAAAATTTGGATTTTGTGTCAAAGTTTCTTCCAATAATTTTTTTGATATTTTGATAGCACAGACACAGAGGAAAAGACATTACACTATTTTGTTACATAAATACAAAACCTCTCTCAAACAAAACGACCACAACAAATGCATGAACACATTCGTTCAAACAAGACAGTGCATATATGAAAATGGAAATCAGCGAGAAACTATATAAAATAAAAAAGGAATTCCACTTAATGAGTAATATCAACAAGTTCTTGTACATATAAAAAGAAAATTTTACACAAATACTAGCACCCACCAAAAAAAAAAAAAAAAAAACACTCAGTTTTTATCAAATTCTCAACTATAGATAATGCAATAACCCCATAATCAATCAAAAAGTATGTGAACAAAAAATCGATAAGCAGATAAGGGAAATTAAATTTAGATAATGTTGCTACATCCACATTCACAAGTTCAAATGCAAAAAAAAAAAAAAAAAAAAAAAACATGTTACACTCCTCACAGTTGACACAATAAAGTCCTTCATAGTCAGCCAAAATATATCACCATTGACAAGAACCCTTGAGGAAAATTCCTTCACAATTGCTTCATGCTTGGGATCAGTTGTCCAAATGAACTTATCAAAAGATATGTCTAACTGCAGGCAGTGCGTAAACAACAAAACAAAGGAAATCATAAAAAAAATGGAAAATATGCACAACAATCGGAACTTTCAACAAGTCAGGCTAAAGTAAACATAGAGTGCATTTCTATCTTGGGTTATTATTATATCTTTCCAGAGTGTCTTCTATGCTTGTGAAATGACATCGCAATGTTCACTTGGATCAGAACCCCGGGCTGCAGCAGCAGTAGCAATTTTCTCCCCGTGCTCATCCGTCCTGCTAATAAATACAACATTCTTCCTTAACAGCTTCTGCCACAAGATATGAACCATTAAAATTTTGCCTTTTACATCATATCACAACACTACAATTGTTTGACAACATGAAATTACAACAATGCACGTTTTCCCTGATTTGCTTGTAAAAATATGTCACCTATATAGGCTATATGCTATTAAAAATAAGTACACGAGTTTTCAAATAAAACCCCAAAAGCTATTTGAATTTATCAATTTACCCTTCACTAGTAAAAGACCCTAGCTGTTACTCTGTTTTTACATCTTCTCAATACATGAAAAATATATATACCAATTGAGAGCCATATCTGATAAATCAAACATACAAAAAGGCTATTTCTAGTTAATGGAAGCTGTACGGAAAATAAAATAAAAATGTTAGAGAAGAGAGAAAGAAAGCTTTTTCATTTATGGGCTTATGGTGTTTGTTATATTCTTGGAATGTGTTCACACTGTAACCAGAACACAAACAACACATCCAGGGGGGAATGAGCGGACTAAACATATTTAGGATTTCTATGTAGTTAGTTAGACAACGTTTTGAAGAATTAAGGAAAATAGCATCTCAAGTTTTAGAAAATCGAGATCCATATTAGAAATCGAGTCTAAAAGACTCACCTTGCAAGTGTAAAGGTGCCACATAGATCTCGAGTCTTTAAGACTCGAGTTTTATGCAAAAAAAAAATTCACCTATAGCAGCGTTTTTAAGCCTTACAGTGACGTTTTAAAAATCTATAGTGGCATTTTCCTGCAAAATTTTTTTTGTAAGTACCAAGTTTAGGGGGCCCTATAGTGGCGTTTTTAAGTCCTATAGTGACGTTTTAAAGCCCTATAGCGGCGTTTTTCTGCAATTTATGAAAATCGAGTCTTTAAAACTCGATTTTCACATTGATTTTTTTCTCACTTTAAACCACTTCTCTTTCAAATCGAGACTTAAAAACTCGAGTTTTATCTTAGAACTCGAGTTTTAGACACTCGAGATGCTAGTTTTCAACATTGTTTAGAAAAAAAATTCACACATCCAAGCTAAACCTCAAAGACCCCAACCCATACTTCAGATTCCAGAGGATAGCTACGCAATTCCAATTCCAAAAGTATTCAAACCCATAGCCCCCAAATTAAACTACTGCTTTCTCTCTGAGACATACTTCGTAGTCTCTCTCTACCAATGAAGAGAATGAGAGAGAATACCAATAATTGTTTGGACAGGTCTGCTAGGTAATTTCCGTGATAGACAAATTCAATTTTTTTTTTCTCGGGAAACAAACAGAGTTAAACTTATACCTATAATCGGACAAAGAAGCGGTGAAGATGAGATCGCTGATCACCGTGCGGAGATCTGTATTTGAGTTTTCTCGCTCTTTGCGTTTTCACATACACAGAGAGTTTGACTGATTAATGAGTTGTATTATTATTATTATTATTATTATTATTATTTGGTGAAAGGGAAATTTCATTAAATTTTTAAAGCGAAAATCTAATTTTAGTTTGTTTATTTTGACCCTTTCAAGTTTCAAGTGAACCCGGAAAAGACAGAATCAAAATAAATCAGTTTTTTTTTTTTTTTTTTTTTTTTTTTTGGTTGTGGTAGAACTTTAGAGACTAAAAAATAATAGAAAAACCAATTTAATGCGAAATTTAAGAACAAAAATAATTCCACCAAATAAAGAAAAAGGGTCCAAAAATAATAGTTTAGTAATATTAACAAATCTAACTTGTAATTTTTTGGCCCTTTTGATATTGGTAATAGCTCTGCTGGTTTCTCTTCCATTATTTTGGAGGAGTCCAGCAGGGCTTTGTAATCTTTTTTCTTTTTCTCAATAAAGTTTCTGGTTCATCAAAAAAAAAATAAATAAATAAAGAGATTACTAAATTGAACTATGGTAAAAGGAGAAATTATTGTGTACTCACGGAGTACCATAAATGCGTATTCCCTCCTCTCACATGAATAGTGGGTCTCATTAATTAAATTCATGATAAAACCCATCATTCTTGTAAGATGAGGGAGTACCCATTTATAGTATTCCGAAAGTACCTAATAATTTTCCAAATAAAATAGCACTTTCTTAGACCAGTTTACACAATTATTGAATGAGCAAGAATTACCTCCACTTCATGTGCGTTTGGATACTTATTATTATTATTATTATTATTATTATGTTGAACTAAATTACTTATTTTCATTCATTTCAAATTACAGTTTCTTCATGCAAAGTAAATTTGTAATTTTTATTAAATTATGTCATACATCGTAAGGGTTAGTGCCCAGTTATACATAATAACTCTTGCTATATATGGTTGTATGATCGGAGTTGGAGGAAATTTGGAAAGCTACTCTGACCTCCCACACGGGCACTCACAAATAATTAGAGAAGGAAAAATAATAATAATAATATACCACCATTCCAACCTCAATGGGCCAACCTAGTAATTGTATTTTTTTTCCTATTTTTTGAGAAGGTTATTATTTTGGATTTTAAGGTTTAGTTTCTTTGCTAAACTATTGGCAATATTAACATAATGCCATGGCCCATGGTGGAGGAACATCTTGAATTGTTAAAACCATCGAATCTGTCTTCTTCGTCCAATTTGAAAATTGAGCCAAGGCCATAATGCAACTACTTAGCCCAGTTCACATTGTCTCTCAGTGATCTCCCATATATATATATATATATATATATATGAGAAATTTAGCCGTGATTGGGTTTGGGCTTAAATGGGAAGATCACTGAGGGACAGTGTGTATATATATATATATATATATATATATATGGACAAAACTTTGGTACAATACCTTAGATTTTGTTCCTCATGTTCCCCACTTAAGATTGAGCCATGTAGTTACTTAACTAAAAAATACACTTTCATCCCATGAGAAAAAATTCACATGACAGAATTTTAAGAGAAAAACCTAAGGAACAACACCTAAGTCTTGCCCTATATATATATATATGGTAAAACTTGTATTACTTTTATTATTTTCTTTTTTACAACCTGCATAATAAAGGCCGGCTGAGAAGATCAAGAACAAAGCCTATTTTTGGGCCCATAATACTACCTCTATAGTATAATAGGCCCCAAGAATGGGATGAAGCCCATTTTGGGCCCATTCCATCTTCTTGAACTTAAAAAAAGAGTACACTTCTTGAAGTTAAAAGTAGATAGCTAGGCTAATCTCAATATAATGACCCCATCCCAAACGAGAAATTTAGATAAATGACTCATCATAAGGAACTAATCTTAGATTAAAACCAATATGACAACAAATTTTTAAACACGTAAATTTTGAGGCACTAACCTCTAAAAATGGAACAAACCAAACCATCAAAGCAACATTTCAATATCAAGTCTCAACAATACATCAAACTAAAATATGCAAAAATAAAGACTCCAAATACATGTTCAAATAGTCTCATGATTACCAAGTTTACAACCGTAAAAAAACAAAACATAGCAAATTTTTTATAACATAATTCTCTATTACACAGTCTTCGATTCATAGCTCCAACAGTTACCAACTAGTTGCATTAAGAGCGTCCACTGCACTAATCTGAAAAGAGTAGAGAAACACAGTGAGTTAACACTTGAAAAAGAAACTACATCACATGAATTTGTCAAGTGAAAATGCGCATTATAATAGACAACATACTGAATTTTAAAAAACATTTATCAATAGTATGAAAAGTAATTTGGTAGAAACGATAAAAACCTATTTTGGAAGTTAACATTAAAGTGTACAATGAAAACACATAAATTGTTATATAAACAAATGCTCTCTTAAAAGATTTGTCAAGCTTCAATAAGCTATAGTTTAGTTATAAGAACATCACTTTATAATTGGGTAAACTACTTATAGGTTATAACAGTAGTAATAATAATACACTTAGCATTAAAGTTGTTTTTCACATTCAATTTGTCAATAATAATAAGCAATAAATTAGTATATAAAATATTCGTCAAACTAAGACGTGCCGCTTTATAATCGGCAGGTGAATCCCATTGGGGAACAATAACCCCAAAGAGGTAAATGATAACAATAAGTCCAAAGAGCAAATAATCAAAATGCACCACACCACAATAAACAATATTTTGGCCGAAAACCAACTCTTAGCCCATGTTGGCAAAGATTATAGATAGTCTAGCTAACTATTTAAAAAACATTTTATTTTTCTTTAACAATATCATAAAGTATTCTTATAGAATGTATGTTCTTATAGATATATATTATAAAACATATATCTATTTATAGAAAGATCTTTTTACATAAAAATATTCATTATTTAGAAAAGCTTTTTTCACTACCGTACACCTTTAGCGTGATGGTCACTCAATAAATATAAAGTTCTTGTCGATTGGGGGGTAAAGACCAAGGTTCAACTCTCTAAGAGAAAGCTTTACACACATATACATATAGATTAGACTAGAGTGGTATATTAATAATAATAATAATAAAAAAGGAGGTTCTTTCTAATTATACATACATACATATACATACATATAAATATATATATATATATATATATATAACACATAATATCCAGAGAGGAATGATTTTCTGAAATCCACTTATTTGAAATCAACATATAATTCCCGTCTCGAAAGCCCCAAATAGTATCAACTAGCTAGAACCTAATGCAGGATTAGATGCATGGCTCAGTGAAAATAAACACACCAATATCTAGGTATATCTAAGTGAATATGAGGCAATAAGAACAAGATAAGGACTTAACTATTGATATGTAGTTGGCTCAATACTTAAAATTTTGTGCTTAAACTTTTTAAACCTATTAAGGTAGTCCTCAGAAATATAACATGACAACACCTAAATTTCATATTATGTCTATCAAAATTCAACCATCTCAATCACCTTGTTGTCCCTAACAAAGTATGACCCAAAACTAGGTTAACCGATATGGTACTCCTTTTTTTATTATTTAATTTTTATAGATATATTTTTTTAAAAAAATATTGGATTGAACGAGGATAAATTACCTTCCATTTTTCCCCAATCCTAGCTCAAATTTAACTCAGGTTTAATAAGATGGCAAAATCCAGCAACTGCCTTACAATATATTACATAAATCTTCGCCCTCAAAATATTATTTTGGTCCCCACTTTACCAAAAGAAAAAACATAAAATATCTTGCAAAATTAAAAAAATAAATAAATAAAGACCCACAATTCGTGATAAAACTTTGCCAATATAGATCAACCCGAACGGATCGGGCATACACAAGATAGCACAGTCAAATAATATATGTTGACTCGCACATACACGTCAATAGCAAAACTTTTATTAAGAATTAAGCCACACACTCTAGGGGATCACAACAAGTAAACACATTACAAAACAAAAAAACAGAGATACTAATCTCACATCTCAAACAATTTTCTTTGGGGTGGGACGATGAATAAGATTCAATTTTATTCAACATAACGACCACAATACAGACCGTACAATACACGCCCAGATGAAGCCAGAAGGAAACACAATGCATAATAAAGGCTGGCTGAGAACATAGGACAAAGCCCATATTTGGGCCCATGACACCTTCTTGAAAAAAAAAATATAAATATATATATATATATATATATATATATAAAATACTATTTTAGTATATAAATTTAACTAAAAATTTGTTTTTAATATCTAAACTTTAACAAATTCACTCTTAGTCCTTAAACTAAAAAAAAAAATTCATTTTTCATTCCTAAACTATTGAAAATGTTTCACTTTCATATTTAAATTTTATAAAATATATATTTTTATCTTTAAAATATTGAAAAAAATTATTTATTCATTCATATATTTTTACTAAACACTGTTGGAAAAAATTTTTTACAAAATTTTAAGGGTGAAATTTTTTTTTTCAAAATTTAGAGATAGAAAATAAATTCTTTTATAAAATTTAAAGACCAAAATATTATTTTACTTAAAAAAAACAAAAAAAAAAAGAAGGATTACAATACTATAGTATACGAAGAAAAAAAGAGTACAATAGTATTAAGAAATATTAGGTTATGTTTGGTAACAGTTTTTGTTTTCTATTTTCAAAAACTTGTTTTTGAGAATATAAAGAAAAAACAATTTTCTTGTATTTTTTAAATCAAAAACATGTTTGGTTAGTTGAAATTAAAAAAGATGGTTTTTTAAAAAAAAAATAGAGAATACTAAAATATGTTGTTATTAGGATTTGAACTTTAATGTTAACTCATTAAATGAGATAAATTCATTAAATTAAATGCATGTTTTCATTAACTTTTGAAAATTAGAAACTGAAAACAGCCTTTTGCATGTTTTCAGTTTCCTTCACAAATTGAGTTTTGAAAACAGTATTTGTTTTCTGCCCGTTTTGAGTTGCCAAACAAGTTTTTTAGTCTCAAAAATAGAAAATTATTTTTGAAAACAGAAAATAAGGGGAAAAAACAGTTACCAAACATACCCTTACTCTTTATGCATGAACGCCATTTCCTGCAAACATAGATGCTCCAACAGAGGCTGAGATAGAGTTGTCAACAGGTATCTGAAGTTCGAGATCCATTCTGTTGCCGCCAGTATCTCCATCACCATCTGTGCCGGTGCTGGTGCCAGTACCGGCTCCGTCAGCCACCATTTGCCGGCCGCCAAGTGTGAGAGTTCTTATACACTCTTGGAGTTTAGTAATGAGTATAAGAACGAGGATCAAAAGGCTAACTATTTCCGCAAATTCTTTGACACCAAAACTGTTAAAAAAGAAAAAAAAAAAGAAAAGAAGAAGATGAAATGTTATCAATGCAGGAAAATTAAAGAGTAAGAACATTTCTCTCTCACCCTCTCCACCGCCACACACACAAATAACTTGAGCTAGTGTCACCTGGCCATCTATAGGAACTAGGAACTACAAAAAAGATTGCTATTTACGACGAAACTTTTTTGGTGCACATTAGCAGGTAGAAGAAGAAGTAGTAGTAGTAGTAGCATTATATATATATATATATATATATATATATATATATATATATATATGTGTGTGTGGGTCATAGCCGTGTTGTAACAGCCATCTAGAAGTCTCACAAAATGACCAAACAGCCCTTTATGAAGTACCTTATATCACCTCCATCCCTAGAGATTCGTTTGTTTTACTCAGGTGCCATATTTCACAGGTTTTAAGTTCAAGAATACGTTAGCATGGTTAACCACATATATATATATATATATATATATATATATATATATATATATATATATATATAATGCTAACGTGCACCATATTTCGCACATGTGTGAACTATGGTTAACCCACGGCCTAGCATGGGTTAAAACCTGCTAATGTGCACCAAAATAACCCATCCACGCATGCTAATGTGCGCCGAAAGGAAACAAAGGAATAAAAAGAGAGTAGAAGCCTTATATACAGTGGCGACTCCAGGAAATTTTGTCAGGGTATTCCTCAACAAGCATAAATTACACAATTTAATAAAAAGAAAATTTTATATATTGATAACAACAACAATCAAAAAATACACAAATATATAAAATTTACAATTGTCTTCTACGAGTTTTCATATTTTGAAATCTTTGCATAATAGTCTCATTATCAATATTACAAGCTACATCTTTTTCAATATACACCATTAAACAATCATTCATCCACCGATCTCCCATTCGATTGCGCAGTTCATTTTTTATATATTTCATTGCTGAAAAGCTTCTTTCTACTGTTGCAGTAGCAACTGGAAGTGTCAAAGCTAACTTCACAAGTAAATAGACTAAAGGATAAGTCTCATGCTTTCTTGTGCTCACTAACTTTTCAGCAAGTTCACTAACTCCTTGAAGCTCTAAAAAGAAGTTGTTGCTGCGCATATCAAAAATGTAATTCTGCAGTTGAGAGTCAAGTGCCAAAATATCTGTCCCAAGAAAATCAGAGGGATAGAACTTAGCTAGACGAATCAACTTTTCCTTATCGAAAGCCACAAATGAATTACTTGGATTTAAGCAAGCCATACAAAGTAGCAAATCGGTATTCGCCTCAGAAAAACGATTGTTAAGCTCTTGAAGTTGCATATCTATGACTGTGTAGAATAGTTCAACACGATAATGATGTAAATTTGTCTTTTGTTGAGTGTTGCGTCGTGACCTCCCACTAACTATAAATGTTTCATCCATGTTCAAGACAGAAATATCATGCGTTGTACAAAAAGAAGATACTTCAGTCAATAAAGATTCCCATTCATCTTCTCTCATTACTTGCAATCTTTGCTTAGACACTTTAACAAGATCCATAGCATTTACTATATCTTGATTTTTTTTTTTGCAATGCTATTGACAACTCATTTGTGATTCCTAAAATATTTTTCATCAAGTGTAGGGCAAAGACAAATTCAAAAGATAGAATTGACCTTATAATAGATCGAGCTTCAACTTTTTGGTTGGACAGGCCATCTTCTTCAATAATCTCAAGTACATCAACAACAGCAGAGAACATTAAAATCAAGTTCAGAATAGTCCCATAATATGATCCCCAACGTGTATCACCAGGACGTTTAAGATTTGTCTCTTGATTCAAACCTTGCCCACTTCTACGTACACCATTCTCTAAATCTTCTTTAATTTTGACAAATTGTGCATCTCGAAGAGCATCTCGTCTCTTACAAGAGCCTCCAACAACAGTTACTAAATTACTAACCACATAAAAAAATTCTGCAATGTTAATGTGATTTTTAGCAACAGCAACAAGTGTCAATTGAAGTTGATGAGCAAAACAATGGACATAAAATGCTGACTTATTCTCTTTCAAAATTAAAGTTTTGAGACCATTGATATCACCTTGCATATTACTAGCCCCATCATAACCTTGCCCACGTAGGTTCGACAAACTCAAATTATGTTCACAAAGTAAACATTCAATAGCACATTTGAGTGACAAAGCGGTGGTGCTTGCAACATGTACAATACCAAGGAACCGCTCTATAATAGTTCCTTTCTTGTTCACATAACGAAGAACGAGGGACATTTGTTCTTTCACTGAAATATCACGTGACTCATCAACTAATATTGAAAAGAACCCATTGTCAAGATCCTTGATGATGGCTTTGGATGTTTCACTTGCAATTGCATTCACAATGTCTTTTTGAATCTCCAGGTGGGTAAGCTTGCAATTTTTCGGAGCTGTTTGCAACACTTCATTGATAGATTCATTGTGATCTCCCAAAAATTGCACAAGCTCAAGAAAATTTCCTCTATCACTTGAACCTTGAGATTCATCGTGACCACGAAAAGCTAATCCCCGGCATAAAAGGAATTTTATGCAATCAACTATTGCATTTAATTGAACCCGATAATCCTGTTTATCTTTATTTGATTGTTTAACCAAAACAGTTTGAATGTGTTGCTTTTCCATCAGAAGATCTTCACCCTTTTTGACAGCTTGGCTATGAGCACTATTAACTCCTCCAACATGAGAATCTAACTTCGCAACCTGATTCCAAAGTTTGAATCCCTTCGTTACAAAAGTCTCACCTCCTCCTTGCTTACCAACATCTTGCCGCCCAAATAGGTAGCAATAAAAGCAAAATGCCGCATCCTTCTCTATACTATATTCCAACCACTTTCTTCCTTTATACCAATCGGATCTAAATCGACGAGGCTTTTCAGAAAAATATGATACAGGGAAAACATCAAGAGTAGGTTGACAAGGGCCTTTTATTAAATAATGTCTTCTTATTTCATCATGATTATTAGGATGATAAGATGATACCTTTTGTCGTAACCCAGGATCTGAAGGAAGATTTTCTAAGTTAAAGTCAACACGAATTCGCTTAGAAGATGAAGATGAATCTTGCACATGAGATGAATCTTGCACAGGAGATGAATCTTGGGTATGTGGTTTTCTTATCAAATATTTGTCCATAATTCTAGCAAAAGAATAAACAATAAACTATAAGTTCATTTGAAATATTAATAAAATTATTAATTATTATTGTTTAATTGTTTCATTAATTTGTTTGTCTTTTATAAACTATAATTTGTTATATTGTTATTTCGTTAATTATAAAATTATTAATTATTATTTAGCATAACATAATTTAATTTATTTATCTTTTATAATGTATTGATTAATTATACAGTTTTAATTATTGTTGTTTAGCGTAACAATAAACTATATTGTTTTAATTATTATTGTGCCCAACAGCCCATCTATCCCCACCCCACTCAATGGAAATTGGACAAGCACAAGCCTCATGCTCATGCCTGATGCCCAATCACAATAACCTGTCAATCAGAAAATTTCACAAGATTCACAAATTATAATATTCACTAAACGACAATTAATATCACACCAACACAGTGTGTTTACTGACCAGCACAACACAAACAGATAAAATTAACACTGCAGCACAATTCAAAAAGACAAAACAAAAGGGAAAAGAAAAATATAAAAAAAGCAAAAATTGCAAAACACTGATTTTGGCCTTCGGCCAGCCAATCAGAGAGAGAGAGAGATCATTCGGCCGGGGAGGGCCCAGGCGGCCAGCCAATCAGAGAGAGAGAGAGAGAGAGAGAGAGTTATTGAGATTTGAGTCTTCAGTCTTGAGATAATCAGATAATATCATAATAAATAAGGCTGGACCATGGAGAGAGAGAGAGAGGGACAATTTATTTTCTTTCACACTTTCAGAGAGACAGAGAGAGAAAAAGAGAGAAAAAGAGAGAAAATACCTGGAGGCTTAGGCGCTTAGCTACGACGATGACTGAAGAGCACCGGAGATTCCGACGGCGACTGCGAGGGGCGAGGCCGAGGCAGCGAGCAGAGCAGATCGATCTGCGATGAGCGGCGTTGCGGCGAGATGCGATCTGATCTCTCTGCGATGAGCGGCGTCGCGGCGAGACTGCGATCTGATCTCTCTGCGATGAGCGGCGAGCTACGGCGAGTCGGCGACGACGACGGGCGAGCTTAGTATATTGGGGTTTTTTCCGTTTTGGTACAGAGTCTGTATTGGGGTTTTTTTTTGTTTTTTTTTTGTACAGAGTCTGTATTGAGCTTAGCTTAGTATATTGCTTTTGCTTTTTTTTGGTATGTTTTGATTTTGTTCTGATTGTAATCAAAGAGAAAATCTCGGATTGATTTTCTCTGTGATCTCTGCAGCGACGTGACCGTGGCACAGTGGGTAAGTTTCATTTCTGATTTTCTGTTGGTTTTTTTTTTTTTTTTTTTTTTTGAGAATCCGTGGGTGGGTGGGTTTGTTCTGCTGGGCTTGCCGTGGGTGGGTTTGCTCTGCTGGGCTTGCCGTGGGTGGATTTGCTCTGCTGGGCTTGCATTCACAAATTTTTTTTTTTTATTTAGATTTTAGTTCAATTTTATTTTGTGCTTTTTTTTTTTTTTTTTTTGCTTGAGAGTTGAACAGATAAATTTTTTTTTAATGTTAGGGTGTTCCTAATTTTATGTTGAGGGTGTTCCTAATTTAGCTTAAAAATAAAATTTTTTTTTTTTTTATTTAATTTTTTTCAGGTCAGGGTGTTCCTGGGAACACCCTGACCTGTACGTGGCGCCGCCACTGCTTATATATGTATCCTGGCCAATTCTTCTCACCACTACCTAGGACCAGTTTCAGGAACAAAAACTGGGATTACTGAAAGGATCCTCTTCATTCCCTGTACCTCTGCACATACCGTCACAAGCCCTTCCTAGTTCCTACTTCCTACATATGGCCAGGTGACACTAGCTCAACTTATTTGTGTCTGTGGGGTGGAGAGAGTGAGAGAGAACTGTTCTTACTCTTTAATTTTCCTGTATTGATAACATTTCTTCTTCTTCTTCTGTTTTTTTAATAGTTTTGGTGTCAAAGAATTTGCGGAAATAGTTAGCCTTTTGATCCTCGTTCTTATACTCATTACTAGACTCCAAGAGTGTATAAGAATTCTCAGACTTGGCGGCCGGCAAATGGTGGCTGACGGAGCCGGTACCGGCACCGGAACTGTCACCGGCACCGGCACAGATGGTGATGGAGATACTGGCGGCAACAGAATGGATCTCGAACTTCAGATACCTGTTTACAACTCTACCTCAGCCTCCGTTGGAGCTTCTATGTCTGCAGGAAATGGCGTTCATGCATAAAGAGTAATATTTCTTAATACTATTGTACTCTTTTTTTCTTCGTATACTATAGTATTGTAATCCTTCTTTTTTTTTTTTTAAGTAAAATAATATTTTGGTCTTTAAATTTTATAAAAGAATTTATTTTCTATCTCTAAATTTTGAAAAAAAAAATTTCACCCTTAAAATTTTGTAAAAAAAATTTTCCAACAGTGTTTAGTAAAAATATATGAATGAATAAATAATTTTTTTCAATATTTTAAGGTTGAAAATATATATTTTTTAAAATTCAAGAAAGAAAGTGACATATTTTCAATTGTTTAAAAATGAAAAATGAACTTTTTTATAGTTTAGGGACTAAGAGTGAATTTGTTAAAATTCAGAAAAAACAAATTTTTAGTAAAATTTATATATCAAAATAGTATTTTATATTTATATATAAATATATATATATATATATTTTTTTTAATTTCAAGAAGGTGTCATGGGCCCAAATATGGGCTTTGTCCTATGTTCTCAGCCAGCCCTTTATTATGCAGTGTGTTTCATTCTGGCTTCATCTGGGCGTGTATTGTACGGTCTGTGTTGCGGTCGTTATGTTGAATAAAATTGAATCTTATTCATCGCCCCACCCCAAAGAAAATTGTTTGAGATGTGAGAGTATGTGCGAGTCAACATATATTATTTGATTATGCTATCTTGTGTATGCCCAATCCGTTTGGGTTGATCCATATTGGCAAGGTTTTATCACGAATTGTTGGTCTTCATTTTATTTTTTTTAATTTTGCAAAATATTTTATGTTTTTTTTTTTTTTTTTGGTAAAGTGGGGCTCAAAATAATATTTTGAGGGTGAAGATTTATGTAATATATTGTAAGGCAATTGCTGAATTTTTCCATCTTGTTTGAGTTAAATTTAGGCTAGGATTGGGGCAAAAGAGAAGGTAATTTATTCTCATTCAACCCAATTTAAAAAAAAAAAATATATATATATATATATATAAATTAAATAATAAAAAGGAGTACAATATCTGTTAACCTAGTTTTGGGTCATACTTCATTGGGGACAACAAGGTGATTGAGATGGTTGAGTTTTGATAGACATAATATGAAATTTAGGTGTTGTCATGTCATAATTTTGAGGACTGCCTTAATAGGTTTAAAAAGTTTAAGCAAAATATTTTAAGTGTTGAGCCAACTACATATCAATAGTTAAGTCCTTGCCTTGTTTTTACTGCCTCATATTCACTTAGATATACTTAGATATTGGTGTGTTTATTTTCACTAAGCCTGGCACCTAATCCTGCATTAGGTTCTAGTTGATACAATTTGGAGCTTTTGAGACATAAATTATATGTTGATTTCAAATTTATAGATTTCAAAAAATGACTTCTCTCTAGATACTATGTTATATATGTATAATTGGAAAGAACCTCTTTATTTATTTATTATTATTATACCACTCTAGCCCAATCTATTTGTATATGTGTGTAAAACTTTCTCTTGGAGAGTTGAACCCCGGTCTTTACCCTCCGACCCACAAGAACTTTATACTTGTGGAGTGACTATCACGTTAAGGGTGCACAGTAGTGAAAAAAGTTTTTCTAAATAATAAACATTTTTGTGTAAAAAATATTTCTATAAATAAATATATGTTTTATAATATATATCCATAAGAACATACGTTCTATAAGAATATTTTATGATATTGTCAAAGAAAAACAAAATGTTTTTTAAATAGTTAGCTAGACTATCTATAGGCTTTGCCAACATAGGCTAAGAGTTGATTTTTGGCCTAAATATTGTTTATTGTGGTGTGGTGCATTTTTATGATTTGTTCTTCGGACCTATTGCTATCATTTACCTCTTTGGGGTTGTTGTTCCCCAATGGGATTCACCTGCCGATAATAAAGCGGCATGTCTTAGTTTGAAGAATATTTTATATACTAATTTATTGTTTATTATTATTGACAAATTGAATGTAAAAAACAACTTTAATGCTAAGTGTATTATTATTACTACTGTTACAACTTATAAGTAGTTTACCCAATTATAAAGTGATGTTCTTATAGCTGAACTATGGCTTATTGAAGCCTGACAAATCTTTTAAGAGAGCATTTGTATATATAACAATTTATATATTTTCGTTGTACACTCCAATGTTAACTTCCAAAATAGGTTTATTTGTTTTTACCAAATTACTTTCATACTATTGATAAATGTTTTTAAAAATTTAGTACGTTGTCTATTATAATGCGTATTTTTACTTCACAATATCATGTGATGTAGTTTCTTTTTCAACTATTAACTCACCCCGTTTCTCTACTCTTTTCAGATTAGTGCAGTGGATGCTCTTAATGCAACTAGTTGGTAGCTGTTGGAGCGATGAACAGAAGATTGTGTAATAGAGAATTATGTTATAAAAAATTTGCTATGTTGTGCTTTTTTTGGGTTGTAAACTTGGTAATCATGAGATTATTTGAACATGTATTTGGAGTCTTTATTTTCACATATTTTAGTTTGATGTATTGTTGAGACTTGATATTTAAATGTTGCTTTGATGGCTTGGTTTGTTCCATTTTTAGAGGTCAGTGCCTCAAAATTTACAAGTTTAAATTTTTTTTGTCATATTGGTTTTAAACTAAGTTTAGTTCCTTATGACGAGTCATTTATCTAAATTTCTCATTTGGGATTGGGTTGTCATATTGAGATTAGCCTATCTAGTTTTAAGTTCAAGAAGTGTACTCTTTTTTTAAGTTCAAGAAGATGGAATGGGCCCAAAAATGGGCTTCATCCCATTCTTGGGGCCTATTATACTATAGAGGTAGCACTGTGGGCCCAAAAATAGGCTTTGTTCTTGATCTTCTTAGCCGGCCCTTTATTATGCAAGGTGTAAAAAAGAAAATAATAAAAGTAATACAAGTTTTACTATATATATATATATATATATATATGAGAAATTCGACCATGATTGGGCTTGGGCTTATATAAAAGTAATACAAATTTTATTATGCAAGAATAGATTGTTAATAGGGTCATCTTCAAGCTTAAATCAGTTGAGCCTAAAAAAATTTAGAGTAAGGGTGTTCAAAATTTTATTTTAGGAAGTCAAAAGTCACTCAAAAAAAAAAATTAAAAAAAAATTATATAAAAAAATAATGTGGCCGACTTAGGGGGTTCATTTGAACCCGTGAACTAAAGGTGGCGCCACTCCTAACTTAAAATACATTTTTTCATCATATATAATTATGTACAAAATACAATTAGAAAAGAAATTATTAATTAACTTCATGTAATTCATCTAAAAGCAATGGAGTTAAAACAAATTATCGACTACATTAAATATATAATATTTTTATAAATATCTACATGCTTGGAAATGCTTGCAATGTAAAATTCTCAATATATAAATTTTTTTTTAATAGAGGCTCACCAAAATAAGAAATGACACACGATTCTTGAATTTGAACCATATAAAAAGATCTTTGCCTATAAATTAATAAAAAATTCATATAAAAAAGTGCAATATATACACACAACAATAAGTGCAAAGGAAATTAATCATACAAGAGAATACATATTTTACAATAGAAAAGTGTTATGTCCACAATATTTTCAAAATACTTTTACAACAAATCATAAGTGTTAGGTTGTTATTAGTTTTAATTTAAACTTACCACTAAAATTACTTTTTTGTCCACCAATAACAACCCTAACAACCTGTCACTTAAGTTTTGTTGTGAAAGTGTTTGTTCTGCAATTAATAAAAGATAGTTTGATAAACAATAGTATCCAAACCTTTTTGAGTATCTGACTATTCCCTTCGGCATGTGCAAGCCCTCATCCCACACACACCGAATTATTACAGGAAAGAATCTCTTGATGGTGGCCCCAAAATACTAGGAAAAGATTTCAAACCCAAGATCTTATGGATATCTCAAGACCATAGGAATTATTTAGCCAACCCCTTGTGGTTTATTTGATAATCTTTTAATGAGGCTTATATTCTTTTATTAAATATAGAATTTTTGGGTCATATGTTTGCATTAACTTTAATTCATTCTCCAAACTCTCTATTAATTCAATTTTAGAAAGTTCTGTAGTAGTTGAACTTTATAAACAAAAATTTGATGAAAAATATCTTACACGTATAAAAACAAGAGAAACACCGGTTTTCATGAATTTAATTAAGAAAAACTATATCTCACCAAATGTTTTTTTTTTTTTGGGAGAGTTTCAACCTATGGCGTCCACTCCTGATGATAGTTCTTTATCATTAGACCAAGACACCAATCAGTTTTTGGTGTAGGTGGGAATTGAACCCCAGATCTCTTATACAACCATTAGAGACTTTACCAGTTGAGCTAACTGGAACCCGTATCTCACCAAAGGTTGGTCTGTCTCTTTGGGATTTTTTATTTTTATTTTTTAATTATTTATTTTTTACTAGTTATACCTGTGACCTGTTGAGATAAAAACAATACCTTATATATATAATTATTAAAGCTAACTTTCCCAATTACCGAACTTATGTTTGGGGTATTACTCACACTTTTTAAGATTTAGAAACTTCTAGCAAGACCTAAATAAATAAATAAATAATAATAATAATATTAGGAAATTTTATTTTATTTTTGCCTAGCTATAATGGCTCATTAATTGCATTTGAAGAAGAGATGACCATTTAAAAATGGAAAGTAAAACCACCACTCACCTTAGGTGTGGTGGTCACTCTACAAGTATAAGTGCTTGTGGGATGTAGGGGATAAGGGCTAGGGTTCTCCTCTCCAGGAGAGAACTTCACACACATATATACTTAGATTGGGTTAGAGTAGAATTTTTATTTCTATAAAAATAAAAAATGAAGAGTAACAATTGAGAAGGCAAAAATGAGGAATGCGGACATAATATAATTGCCATCAATTGCAAATTACTTATTTTCCTATCTAATGCTTACTTGCTGAAAATTTGTACTTTTGTGTGGATTCATGTTCCAATTATGTTCGATCACTCATCAATTATATATATGGGTGTGTGTTGTTTTTGTGCATTGCCAAAAACAATCTTAATTTTTTTTTAATATAGTGAATTTTTCAAAATGATAGCCTTTTGAACTTGCTTTTAACTAGTAAAACCTAAAGGTAATTTCAATTCTTACCATTGAAATTTGTTTAAAAGCATATTCAAGAAGTTTTTCTAACTCCCCTAAAAAAGAAGAAGTTTTTCTAACAAACAAATAGGCCAAAAACATTAAAACAAATCTATTATCAATGAGAAATAAAAATTCACTTTTTCAATATGAATAATTATGCACACTAACGCTTTCTAAAATAGTCAATTACAACACCCAAAAATTCCTAATGAAATAAAAAAAAAAATTCCCAAACTTTCAACTAGTGGCCAAAAGACCCCTCAACTTTTTTATTGGTCAATTTACTCCTTAAACTATTTACAATTGCCAAATCAATACTTCAATTAGTTACTCGTTAAAATACTAACAGAATAAGCACATGTGACTTACGTGACTTTTAAATAAAAACTTAAAATAACCCAAACATCCAAAACCCAGCGGAAAGAAGAGAAGAGAACTAGGTCCGATGGAGAGAGAGAATCCACACTGTTTAGAGCCACTGTCGAGCTTCTCCCCGCTGTCTCACCGCCCTTATCTTGGCAGCGCCTTGGTGGTTCCACCGCACTGTTCAATCTGGATATGTCTTTTCTTTTTTCTTTTTTTCCTTCTTACGTATTGCTATTTAAATCTTCTAAGAACTTTTAGTTTTTTAATCTCCATGTGCAAATTTTTATAGTAGAAATTCTTGTTTTGGTTTAATTTTTGGGTTGTGTCTCTATTGATAGGCTAAAAAATGTATTGACCCCTTATGATAGATTAATTGATTAATTAGCCAAGTTTATTAATAAATCAAATTAACATATAAATTGCGTAGTGGCACAAACAAATCACCAAAAACTAAATATGCAGCAAAAAATAAATGACACGGTGATTTGTTTACGAATGGGGAAAGCCTACATAGCAAAAACCCCACCGGGTGATTTTAAGGTCACCACTCCCGAAAATTCACTATTATCACAACAAGCGGTTACAAGTAAAAGAATCCCAGTACCTTATACCAACCTACAGTTGAACCCTTACCCCAATACCCAATTGGACTTGTTCTGTAGTGACAATCTCTCCTTTTTAATGCATAGCTCCCAGTTTGTGACTAACCAATTATGCAGATCCCAGTACGCGACTTGATCACCAACTAGAGAAGGATGCTGGCAACAAAGCTCTTCAATTCATCTAGACGATGAAGATCACAAAGGTCTTTGGTCACAAAACCCTACAATGTACAAACACAACAGCTTATTTAGAAGAATGATGAACTAGGGCAAATTCTGTCTCTGTTCACGATTTGCATGAACAAACTTTGCCACACGCACAAGCAACTTGTGTAACCTTTGACGGCCCTTAAAACAATCCTTATATATGTCTAAGGTTGTGAGAAAAGAAAGCCCAAACATACATTCACGGATTGGATGCAAAATAGAATTGAAAATTTGTTTTTCATAAGTCACGACAGATACCCTATCTGTAGAGCAACTGAGCCTCAGGCTGAAATAGCTCTCTTAAACCTCAATAGATGCTAGCTGTCGAGCTAGCTATTGAGATTTTATGAACAACACTTTCTGACTTGATTCTTGGACAGACTTGCATGACTTTAACACTTGACCTTGAAACAAGGTTTCTTGAAGTATTAAACACATCCTAGATCTACCCAATTACAAGTAAAGTGTGTTTTGTCAAATGATTACCCAATTACATGAAATAGTGACAAATGTTCCTAACATTGAATCACGTATGTCCTAACATCTGTGAAATTCTTAGTTTTTTACTATCTTCATGTGATCAAAATGGCCAAATACCACCATTTTCAGAAATTTTTAGTAAAAAAACACTATTTTGGAACTATATAGGGAAATACCACTTTTTATGGTACTCGAGTTTCTTAAACTCGGGTTCCTAGAAGTTTTTCCACCATCGCACAGCTAAGGTGGGAATTGGGCAATTAAAAAAAATTATGTGGTACTCAAGCATGGTAAACTCAAGTACCATGCAACACAATACTCGAGTATGCCAGGCTCGAGTACCATTTTATAATAAAATGTTTTTTTTTTTTTTTATTTCTATGGTACTCGAGCTCACCACACTCGAGTACCTTGTAAACCTTTTTTTTTTTTGGGATTATCAACAAATAAACATAAACATAAAATGGTGTTTATTTTATTTCTAGAGTACTCAAGCTCACCAGGCTCGAGTACCTAGTAACTTTTTTGGGGGGGGGGGATTATCGACAAATAAACATAAAAATAAAAATAAGTAGCTTTTTTACGTTTTTATTTATTTAAATAGAAGCATTGTAAAATCTAGAGATTTTAATTTTAAAATATGAATTTAATTGTTACATTTAGTAAAACTGTTCACTGTTTTCTCACAAAAATTGTTCACTGTTTTCTACATAAACTATTTCTAGTATTTCCCATAAAATTATTTTCTATTCAGCATTATTTAAAAAAAATTTCACTCTCTTTTCTGCGTAAATTATTTTCTGTTCACTATTTAAAAAATTGTTCATTGTTTTCTCATAAAACACCTAGTGAAATCGCTTTTTTCTAAATCTAAACACCAAATCTGAATGCTTTTTCATGTTTGAATTTCACAATAATTGAATCTATTTTTCTGCATTGATAAATTCTGTTTCTACATTAATAAAATTTGCACTCTTCCTATCATGTTTACTGTATATTTGAATTTACTTACTGCATTCATAAAATTTGTTTTTTACATTAAGTAAAATTGTTCACTGTTTTCTCATAAAAATTGTTCACTATTTTCTGCATAAATTATTTCTAGCATTCTGCATAAAATTATTTTCTGTTCAGCATTATTTAAAAAATTGTTCACTCTCTTTTCTGCGAAAATTATTTTCAGTTCACTATTTAATAAATTGTTCCCTGTTTTATCAAAAAACACCTAGTGAAATCTTGTTTTCTAATTTTAAAAGTCAAATCTGAATGCTTTTTCATGTTTAAATTTCAAAATGAACGAATTTGTTTTTCTGCATTGATAAAATCTATTTCTATATTAATAAAATTTTCTCTCTGTACATCATGTTTACTGTATATTCGAATTTGCTTATTGCATTCATAAAATCTATTTTTTGCATTAAGTAAAATTGTTCACTGTTTTCATATAAAAATTGTTCACTGTTTTCTGCATAAACTATTTCTAGCATTTTGCATAAAATTATTTTCTGTTCAGCATTATTTACAAAATTGTTCATTCTCTTTTCAGCATAAATTATTTTCTGTTCACTATTTAAAAAATTGTTCGTTGTTTTCTCATAAAACACCTAGTGAAATCGTTTTTTTTTCTAAATATAAACACCAAATCTGAATGCTTTTTCATGTTTGAATTTCACAATAATTGAATCTATTTTTCTGCATTGATAAAATCTGTTTCTACATTAATAAAATTTGCACTCTTCACATCATGTTTACTGTATATTTGAATCTGCTTACTGCATTCATAAAATTTGTTTTTTGCATTAAGTAAAACTGTTCACTGTTTTCTCAAAAAAATTGTTCACTATTTTCTACATAAACTATTTCTAGTATTTCTAGTATTCTGCATAAAATTATTTTCTGTTCAGTATTATTTAAAAAATAGTTCACTCTCTTTTCTGCGTAAATTATTTTCTGTTCACTATTTAAAAAATTGTTCTCTGTTTTCTCATAAAACACCTAGGGAAATGTTGTTTTCTAAATTTAAAAGCCAAATCTAAATGCTTTTTCATGTTTAAATTTCAAAATGAACGAATCGTGTTTTTCTGCATTGATAAAATTTATTTATACATTAATAAAATTTGCTCTCTGTACATCATGTTTACTGTATATTCGAATCTACTTACTGCATTCATAAAATCTGTTTTTTGCATTAAGTAAAACTATTCACTGTTTTCTCATAAAAATTGTTCACTGTTTTCAGCATAAACTATTTCTAGCATTCTGCATAAAATTAGTTTCTGTTCATCATTATTTAAAAAATTGTTCACTCTCTTTTCTACGAAAATTATTTTCTGTTCACTATTTAATAAATTGTTCCCTGTTTTCTTAGAAAACACCTAGTGAAATCTTGATTTCTAATTTTGAAAGCCAAATCTAAATGCTTTTTCATGTTTAAATTTCAAAATGAACGAATTTGTTTTTCTGCATTGATAAAATCTATTTCTACATTAATAAAATTTGCTCTTTGTACATCATGTTTACTGTATATTCGAATTTGCTTGCTACAATCATAAAATCTGCTTTTTGCATTAAGTAAAATTGTTCACTGTTTTCTCATAAAAATTGTTCACTGTTTTCTACATAAACTATTTCTAGCATTTTGCGTAAAATTATTTTCTGTTCAGCATTATTTACAAAATTGTTCATTCTCTTTTCGGCATAAATTATTTTATGTTCACTATTAAAAAATTGTTCAATGTTTTCTCATAAAACATCTAGTGAAATCGTTCTTTCAAAAATCAGTAGGTTGGCGAGTATCGAACGCTAATGATCTTAAGGCTTGATCCTGAAAGCAAATAATAAGTCAGAGGAGACCGGTGGGGACCGGCCAAAAGTCCTCTGATGATGAAGTTCGTGAACTTATGATTCTCGGTAGTGAGAGAGATTTTTTCTGGAAAATAAGCGTTTGAATGCCTTACCTTTTTGTAGGCGAATGCTTATATAGCATACATGGAACGATTATTATCTCTATAACCGTTCCTCTTGTTAAGGAGTTCCTACCTGCTATGGAAGTTATGATATTTGAACCGTCATTTCATAAGCAATAGTAGAGGCTTCAGATAAGAAAATTACAAATTGTTCCTTACACATAAATCGAGAAGCATGTTTAAGAAAAACTCAGTGTGCTCGTCCATCCTTGGTCAAGGACGGACGACATAACTAAGGACGAGTTCTATTCATGCTTGGAACCAATATGCTCGTCCATCCTTTATTAAGGACGGATGAATATATTAAAGATAAGCATGACTCACTCATCCAATCTTTTTACTTCCTTCTCACGGACGCCCTTTTATGGACGAAGCAAGATATACTTGATACACCATCACTTGCCCCCTTGTCCATAGGGGTCGTCCATGGGAAGGGGCCATTCAATGGATTTTTTTTTCTTTGCCACGTGTCATAGTTTAATTGGTTACCAGTCGTGTCGATCAGCTTCCTCAAGGTGAGAGCCACGTGTCATTTCTTGATTGGTTCATGTCGCTTCATATGCCCAGGTTAGCTGCCTATATTTAGTGGAATTCCTCTATTACCCTCTACATTTGCAAAATTTTCTCCTCTGACATTCCTCGTCTAGAAGTCTTTGCGTCCATAGGCTTCTTTCGTCTAGATCCAGGTATCTTCTTTTGTCCTCGTCTTTAGGTTTTTAGTTTTTCCAAAAATGTCTGAAATTTCTATTCCTTCGTCTAGTGATAGTATAGAAAAGGCTATAAACGAGTATTATGACTCTTCAAGTGATAATAGTTCTAATTACAGTAGTCATAGCAATGAAGAGAGTTCTTCGGACGAGGGGTATACCACTGGCGCCCTTGGGCTTCCTTTGGAAGTCATCCAAGAACAACTTAGGAAAGCCTCTGGCTCCCAAGCTGGCGTTTCGTCTAGTGTACCTCCATCTAGTCCTTTGATCGAGGAGGAGACCGTCTACAGTTGTGCAGTTGGTATCCACTCCAAAACAAACGAGCAAAGACTTAGCAATCTTAGGATGTGGTACCAGATCCCAGACGAGTTTAACCCCAGGTTGCCCGTCCATGGAGAATGGTGCTGTAACCCTCGCTTTGGAGTAGGCGTCTATGAGGCTTATTTTTTAGGAGGTTTTTGGTTACCCTTAAATGCATTTGCTAGAGAGTTACTGGTTAGGTTAGGCTTAGGTATATGTCAATTCAACCCCAACGCATGGAGATTGATTATCTCTATGCAAATTTTGTGGAGGGAAGTATTTGGAGGGGATCGTCCTCTCACTGTGGACGAGTTCCTTTTTTGTTACAAGCCCTCAGAAATAAATCAATCCATTGGCTTCCATCAATTCACGACCAGGGGTAAAGATTGTAGATTAATCAAGTCCCTGGCCTCGTCTGACAAGAATTGGAAGTCAGAGTTTAGTTTTGTCTCTGGCTTTGGGGCAGGGAACCCTGTGGACGTTGGCAAGGACCCTTTCGCCCCTTACTCTGGGGACTTAGGGAACCTTCGTCCTGAAGGTACGCCCCTCCCCTTTCTTCTTTCTCTTCACTTTTTTGTATATATATGTGTATATATATATATATATATATATATATTTTTTTTTTTTTTTTAACCCTTGCTTATCACTTGTTTTACAGGTGTTAAACGACCATCTCTAAGTAAATTCCATCGTGATCACGTCCATAGGGCTCGTCTTCACGCCAAAAGGGATTTTCATTCCTTAGTTACCTTAAGGCGTCTTGCCAAGTGGGGACTTGACCCTGAACCTTCAGACGAGGCCATTGCTCACGAGGTTACAGTGCAAAGAAGTAAGTTTTTATTTGATAGTCATCTAAGCGTCCTGTCATACTTATTAATTTATTTATAACACATCACTTACTGTTTTATTGTTTCTTATCTTAGGAATGTCAACAATGAAGGAGAATAAGGAGAAAGAAGTTGTGGGCAAGGAGAGTCGTCCTGAGACTCAAGCCCAGGTTCGTCCATCGGCTGGGGATAAAAGGAAGCCTTTGTCTAAAAACTTGGACATTGGCAACCTCCCTAGCCGACAAGGCAAAAAGGCTAAGCATGTGCCGTCCCAGACAGTTAAGCCTAACCCTTCTCCACCTCAGTCGTCCATCAAGATATATGATGTTGACTCGTCTACTCTGACTGAAACCACGCCGTCTAAGACTCCTCCGTCCAAGACGACTGTGCCTGCAACATCTCAGCCTTCTGCACTCGTCCCAACAAATATCATTGAGAATGAAAACTTGGCTTGGGAACGTTTTTAGAAGGCTGTCACAAACGAGGATATCAATGTCTGCTACAACATGTTCCTAAAGGATTTTGAACATTCTGGTGTTTATGATCTTTTTAAGGTAAGGTCTTTGCCTCGTCTTTAGAAACATATACATTATTTTTATCTTTATTTTTATTATAATTATTTTTGACTTTGACTATTTTCTCTTCACCTTTTTTGTAGGGTATGTCAAAGTTCATAGCAGCGTCCAGACAGGCCACAGGGTTGGACAAGACGAGGATTTTACTAGAGATGAGGATTCAGGAGTTAAACGAGGAATCCAAAAAATGGGCTGAGGTGGCTGCTACAATTAAGGAGAAGGGGAAAGAGCTGCTAAACTTGATTGAAGAGCTAAAAGCTGATGCAGTGGAGAAGGATACTCGTCTTGATCACCTACAAAGGAAAAACGACGAGTTGAGTACTCTTCTCTCCAATGCAAAGGTTGATGCAGTGGCTAAGTTCAAGTCGTCCAACGAATATACTAAGCTTCTGGACGCCAATTATGCAGCAGGCTTTGAGGATTTCAGAATGGAGGCTATGGAAAACTTCCCTGAAGTGGACTTTAGCTCCATTAAGCTTAATCTGGCTGCTACCAGCTCTCTGCTTCAAGCCAGCTCTAAGGACGTCAATGTTGAGGACGATGCTACAACCTTGCCTCCCAAGGACGACTCCCAAAGCAAATGCCCCCCCAGTTTGAAAACGAGACTTTTATAATCCTTTGTTTTTTTTTTCTTTTTCTTTTTACCTATTTTGGCTTTTATTTGGTCCTTAGTTTTTTGGACCTTTTTATGTAATTTGAGTACATTTGCCTCGTCCATAGTTTTAGGACGAGGCCTTAAACAATCTCTATGTTTTGATTTAACAAGGGTTTTTGGACGTTGGAAGTCCACCCTTTAGTTAATGGACGAAATTTTTATCTTTGTGGATAAATGCTTATTTCTCCTGCTTTAGCTCGTCCATGGCAAAGAAAATAAAAACATTCATACTTGATCTAACTCGTCTTTACAGGTAGTATTTTCATTTAACTTTACTCATCTCAAGACTTGCAAGCTAATTTCACATACTATCCTATGTTTTGCCCAACTTTTACTCGTCCAAAGATTGGATTGTTACAGAATGTTGGCCTTTGATTCTCGTCCTTAAAGTGAACAGAATGTTTTACAAGACTTTTCCTCATCCATGAGTTGAACGAGTACACTTAAGTTTTCCGCGTCCAGAGAATTTACTCGTCTCGAACTGTTAGCTCCCTTATGGGTTAGCTTTGAACGAAAAAAGCATGGAGTTAAAATTCACACAACATTTTGAACATAACATAAATATTGTTTACAAATAAGGCATATACATGTTAATGCCTTTTATTTAACAAGTACAAACTCCATAACTTCGTCCGTCATCACAGCATAAATAAGCACAACACAGATAACATAGTTGCAGTATTAAACACACAACATCAAACATAAGTAGAACATAAGTAGACTCCCATCTCGTCTATAATAATTCTCGTCCAGGCTTACTTTTACTGATAGTACCTCCTCAGGTGCTCCACATTCCAAGGATGCTCCAATTTTCTCCCGTCCAGGGCCTCCAAGTAATAAGATCCTTGCCTTTTACAGTTGATAATTCTGTATGGTCCTTCCCAATTAGAGCCCAATTTCCCATGAGCTGGGTTTTCAGTTGCCAAAGAAACCTTTTTCAGGACAAGATCTCCTATGTTGAAACGCCTTGGCTTTACCATTGCATCATACTACCTAGGCATGAGGTTTTTGTACCTTGCTATCGTATACTTTGCATCTGTCCTTACCTCATCTATTAGATCAAGGTTCAAACGGAGTTGCTCCTCATTATCCTTATCTTCGTACGTCATCACTCTATGATTGGCCATGTGCACCTTTGCAGGTATGACTGCTTCACTCCCATAAGCTAACTTGAATGGAGTTTCTCCCGTAGGGGTTCTTACTGTTGTCCTATATGCCCATAGAACACCTGGTAACTCATTTGGCCATACTCCCTTTGCCCCTTCAAGCCGAGTCTTGATGATTTTCATCAAGGATCGGTTTGCAACTTCAGCTTGACCGTTTGCTTGGGGATGGGCGGGTGAGGAACATTGATTTTGAATTCCGAAGTGTGTACAAAAGTCTCTAAAGAGTGTATTGTCAAATTGTCGTCCGTTATCAGACACCAATACCTTGGGCACTCCAAACCTGTATACAATATTCTTCCACACAAAATTTTTAACATTCTATTATGTGATATTTGCCAATGGTTCAACCTCCACCCATTTGGTGAAATAATCAATGCCCACCACTAAAAACTTCATCTGTCTGGTTCCAACTGGAAAATGACCTAAGATGTCAAGGCCCCATTGAGCAAAAGGCCATAGGGCCATCATTGGGGTGAGATACTCTGATGGTTGCCTTAGAACGTTACTAAATCGTTGGCATTGGTCACACACCTTGACATAAGCTTTAACATCTGCTTGGACCGTTGGCCAGTAGTATCCTGCACGGACGACCTTGTGGATGAAGGATCTGGCTCTCGAGTGATTTCCACAGGCTCCTTCATGAACCTCCCTCAACACATAATTCGCCTCATCCGGAGCTAGACATCTAAGATAAGGTTGAGAAAAACCTCTTTTATACAGAACTTCATCCATAAGGAGGTACCTGGCTACTCTTACCCTAAGTTTTCTGGCTTCATCCTTCCCTTCCGGAAGCTTTCCTTCCTTTAAGTATGATATTATTGGAGTCATCCAATTTTCTCTGTCTTCTATTTGCTGCACTTCCAGGAGATTTATACTTGGGACGTACTGAACTTCATCGAACTCGTCAATGGCTCCGATCGCTGAGGCTTCTTTTGCTAAAACATCGGCTTCCACGTTCTCCTCCCTTGGGATTTGAACAAAATTAGCTTCCTTGAATTTCTTCACAAGAAGTAATACTTTCTCCAAGTATTTTTTTCATTCTTCCTTCTTTTGCCTCATACGTCCCATTCACTTGACCCATGACCAGTTGAGAATCTCCCAGGATAAGTATTGACTTCGCTTCCACAGACTTAGCCAATTCCAACCCTTTAAGGAGGGCTTCATATTCAATTTCATTGTTGGTCAGTTGGTATTGCAGATGGATCTTATACTTCAATTTATCTCCTTCGGGGAATTGCAAAACCACTCCTATTCTTCCTGCATGTTGTATGGATGAACCGTCCTCATGGATGACCCATCTCTTATTATCTTCCATTCGTTATATGTCACCACAACTTGGTGTGAATTCTACAATAAAATCTGCTAGGGCCTGAGCCTTTATAGCATGCCTTGGCTGGTATCGGATGTCAAACTCACTTAGTTCAACTGCCCACTGGATTAATCGTCCTGCGGCTTCCAACTTGTTCATGGCTTTCTTGAGCGGGTGGTCTGTCATAACATTGATTACATGTGCTTCGAAATAGTGCCTCAACTTTCTGGAATCCGTAATGAAGGCGAAAGCTAGCTTTTCTATCAGCGGATATCGTCCTTCTGCTCCTCTCAATGCCTTACTAGTATAGTAAGGCATCCAAAAGCGCATTTACTAGGATTCAACTTCATATTGTACCGCCTGAGTGTATTAAATGTCTCTTGCAAGTTGTCCAGATGTTTCCAGGCTCTTCACCAACATGTCATCCACATAGACTTCTACATTTCGCCTAATCTGAGGACGGAACATATGGTTGACCAGTCGTTGGTATGTTGCTCCAGCGTTTTTCAATCCAAAAGGCATTACTTCATAACAGAATAAGCCTTGACTGAAAACAAAGGACGTCTTCTCCTGGTCGGCCTCGTCCATCTTTATTTGGTTGTATCCCGAGAATGCATCCATGAAACTCAGTAATTTATGACCTCCGATAGAATCCACCAGTTGATCAATATGCGGCAATGGATAGCTATCCTTGGGGCAAGCCTTGTTTAGATCAGTAAAATCTACACACATCCTCCACTTCCCATTCACCTTTTTGACCATTACTACGTTAGCTAACCAATCTGGATAATACACTTCTCGTATAAACTTCACCGCCATCAACTTATGAATTTCGTCTTTAATAGCACTATCTCTCTTAGGAGCAAACACCCTTTTCTCTTGTCGTATTGGCTTGAAGGAAGGACTTACGTTTAGATGATGGGTGATGACACTAGGGTCTATACCCAGCATATCCTCATGACTCCAAGCAAATACATCAATGTTCTTCTTCAAAAATTGGACGAGGTCCTTCTTAGTCTTCTCTTCTAGATCTGCCTCAACCCTGGTATACCTCTTAAGGTTACTTTCATCCAAGGGAATATTTTCCAATGCTTCGGTGGGCTCTGCTACAATTCTCTTTTCTTCAATATTCATGGTCTAAACCTGTTCGTCCATGGCCAACATGGCCAGGTAACATTCCCTCGCCGCTAGTTGGTTTCCTTGTACTTGCCCTACTCCGTGTTCCGTTGGAAACTTGACTGACAAATGGTAGGTAGATGTGACAGCTTTCCAACTATTCAAAGTTGGCCTTCCAATTATTGCGTTATATGAGGATGAGCAATCTACCACAAGGAAGTTCACATTCTTGGTGATTTGTTGTGGGTATGCCCCTACTACCACCGGCAAGGAAATGGTACCCACAAGCTGCACCTTCATTCCACCAAAACCTACTAGGGGGGAATTCACTGGACAGAGTTGATCTCGTCCTATCCTCGTCTGCTAAAAAGCTAGATAATACAAGATGTCTGCTGAGCTTCCGTTATCCACGAGCACTCTTCTAGTTATGTAGTCAGCAATGAGCAAGGTGATGACGATAGCATCATCGTGAGGATGGTGAATTCTCTCAGCATCTTCGTCTGTGAAAGTGATCGGTTGCTCGTCCGTGGACCTTGCCCTTGGCGATCATCCAGAAAGTTGGACACTCTGCACCACTTTCAAGTATGCTTTTTTGGACTTGGACGACTGGCCTATTAAACTTCCCCCTATAATAACTTCGATTTCTTCGAGCGGCGGTCGTGATGATTCTTCTGCTTTACCCTTCAATTTCTCGTCCTTGTGATCTCATCCAAGGAAACTCTTCAGTTTTCCTTGTCTTATAAGATTTTCAACCTGCTGCTTTAGATCAAAACACTCATCCGTATCATGCCCATGGTCTCTATGGAAGCGACAATTACTTACTCCTATTGCGCTTATTGGGATCTCCCTTCATTTTCTTCGACCACTTCAAGGATGGATCATCCTTGATTTGCATATGAACCTGCTCAAGTGGTAAATTCAATGGGGTATACTGTTGATTCTATGCTGAAGGGCCAGACTTCTTATTATCTCGGTCTTTCCTTTCCTCCGTCCGTCCCTTCTTTGGATAAGGGCCCTGCTCAGAATGTCGACTAGGGTTTCCTTCTATTCTTTCAGATCTCTTCCTCTTCTTAGCTATAATGGCATCTTCTGCATTCATGAAATTTTGAGCCGAATGGACGAGCTCAGCCATGGACTGAGGCTCTTTTTCATAGAGTTTAGGAATAAATAAGTCAGAATTAACCCCGTTGTGGAAGGCTGCCAACAGATGATTATCATCCACTTCGTCTACACTCAGGGCTTCTCTGTTGAAGTGAGTGATGAATGACCATAGGCTTTCATTCTCTCCCTGTTCTATGGTCAACAAGCTGGACGAGGAACACTTGTGTCTTTGTCCCCCAATGAAATTGTTAACAAACTTACTCAATTCTTCAAACGAACTTACTGAATTCGGGGGTATTTTGCTGAACTAGACTCATGTTGGACCTTTAAGGGTGGTAGGGAAGGCTCTACACATAATTTCATCTGGAACCCCCTAAAGATGCATTGTCGTCTTGAAAGTAGCAATGTGATCAAACGGGTCACGCGTTCCATCATAAGAATCTAGAGAAGGCATTTTGAATTTTAGAGATAGTGGGTGGCCATTGATGGAAGCCAAGAAGGGTGAATCGGTTCTATGGACCAAATCTTCTATAGGATTCGCCCTTCTCATATTTTCTTTCATTTCTTCCATGACTTTCTTCATTTGGCCCATTTCTTCCTTCAAGTGTGGTACCGTTCGTGAAGTGATGCCTCGTAACTGACTTTCAATTTCAATATTTTCTCTATCATCATAACTCTGTGTTTGTCCTCCTCCTTCATGTTCTTCACGTGCCTGCCTTCTCAAATTAATCTCCATTCTTAACTCTTGATTTTGGCAAGTCAACTCCGCCATTGCGACTGCCATAGATTGCATATGTTAGGCAGATGATGTCTGCATGACCGGTGCAGATTGGGGACCACGATGAGGGATGCTTGAAGCGTTTCTACTTCCCTGATGGCCTGGGCTAGTAGCCCTCGATCTGGTTCGAACCATCAACCTTTTGTCACGGAAAAGAAAACTGCAAAAGAACTTCTTTCCCACAAACGGTGCCAATTGATGATCCCTTCAAAAATCAGTAGGTTGGTGAGTATCGAATGCTGATAATCTTAAGGCTTGATCCTGAAAGCAAATAATAAGTCAGAGGAGACCGGTGGGGACCGGCCAAAAGTCCTCCTATGATGAAGTTAGTGAACTTATGATTCTCGGTAGTGAGAGAGATTTTTTTCTGGAAAATAAGTGTCTAAATGCCTTACCTTTATGCTGGCGAATGCTTATATAGCATACATGGAACGGTTATTATCTCTATAACCGTTCCTCTTGTTAAGGAGTTCATAACTGCTATGGAAGTTATGATATTTGAACCATCGTTTCATAAGCAATAGTAGAGGCTTCGGATCAGAAAATTACAGATTGTTCCTTACACATAAATCGAGAAGCATGTTTAAGGAAAACTCAGTGTGCTCGTCCATCCTTGGTCAAGGACGGACAACATAACTGAGGACGAGTTCTATTCATGCTTGGAACCAATATGCTCGTCCATCCTTTATTAAGGACGGATGAACATATTAAAGATAAGCATGACTCACTCATCCAATCTTTTTACTTCCTTCTCACGAATGCCATTTTATGGACGAAGCGAGATATACTTGATACACCATCAAATTTTATGCAGAATACTAGAAATAGTTTATGCAGAAAATAATTAACAATTTTTATGAGAAAACAGTGAACAATTTTACTTAATGCAAAAAACAGATTTTATGAATGCAGTAAGCAAATTCGAATATACAGTAAACATGATGGGTAGAGTGCAAATTTTATTAATGTAGAAACAGATTTTATCAATGTAGAATAACAGATTCGATTATTGTGAAATTCAAACATGAAAAAGCATTCAGATTTGGTGTTTAGATTTAGAAAAAACGATTTCACTAGGCGTTTTATGAGAAAACGGCGAACAATTTTTTAAATAGTGAACAGAAAATAATTTACGCTGTAAAGTTGTGATTTTCAAAGATGTTGTTTGTTAGCTTTTATTCCGTGCCAAATTTGACTGTAATTTTATTCAATCTTATATACCATGTATTTGTTATGGGAATTTATTGGTAGTGTTGTGTGATAGTGAGAGAGAGTGTGAAGACTTAAGAAATAGAAGTTAGGAGGGTTTTCGTGGGTATCTCGTGACTAAGCATCCCGCGAAAGGAAGCATGTGTCTTGCACATGACTGGAATGCGAAGAGTCAGTGCAGAAGGAGACAGTTGTGTTTCGCGAGTATCTCGCGGGTAAGGACTTTCCGCGAGACACCCGCGAAACTTTCTATTCTGCCATATTGTACTATCTGATACACACTTTCTGAACCCACACTATATATACCCTCATTACCCACAAATGTAAAGGAGGGCTTCTGAGAGAAAACCCTAACAAAAACACTTGAGAATTAGAAATTGTTATACCAACAATTCTCTACACATTTGTTTGTGGAATTTCCTCATCTCCTACCTCTCTATTTTCATACCATTGAGAGGTTGATAGCACAAACACTTACCACACCCTTTGAGAGTGTCAAGTGAGGTTTTTGGTGTTGCTGGGAAGTATTGGAAGAAGCTAAGGATGGCAGATGCAACATGGAGCTTGTTGCGGGATCCGGAGTGCTGGACAAGACACGGTTTCGAGAAGACTTGTTACAGTAGGAGCTTGGATGGCTTAGGTACAGAGGGTAGATTAGGCTTGGAGGGTCTTTTGCTCACCCATGTATCCCAACTGATTGTCTAGTGGATCTATTACCGCTTGGAGGGCGGCGGAGAGGTTTTTCGCCGAGTTCTTCGATTTCCTCTTCAATAACACGTCTCGATATTATCTGTGTTTGTATCTCTCTTCCCTACTCTTGTTCATTTCATTTTACTACTGTGTTGCTTTAAATATGGATTAGAGTAGCTCTCTTGCTTGTATGCTTGTGTTTACACTATTCCGCACTTAATATTAAGTTAGTGTAAAATCAACCAAGCTGTAACTTTTCACACATTTCGAGCTTTCATACGCAGAAAAGAGAGTGAACAAATTTTTAAATAATGCTAAACAAAAAATAATTCTATGCAAAATGCTAGAAATAGTTTATGCATAAAACAGTGAACAATTTTTGTGAGAAAACAGTGAATAGTTTTACGTAATGCAAAAAATAGATTTTATGAATGCAGAAAGCAGATTTGAATATACAATAAACATGATGTACAGAGAGCAAATTTTATTAATGTAGAAATAGATTTTATCAACACAGAAAAACAAATTCGTTCATTTTGAAATTTAAACATGAAAAAGCATTCAGCTTTGGCGTTTAGATTTAGAAAAATGATTTCACTAGGTGTTTTATGAGAAAACAAGAAACAATTTTTTAAATAGTGAATAGAAAATAATTTACGCAGAAAGAGAGTGAACAAATTTTTAAATAATGCTGAATAGAAAATAATTTTATGGAAAATGCTAGAAATAGTTTATGCAGAAAACAGTGAACAATTTTTGTGAGAAAACAGTGAACAATTTTACTTAATGTAGAAATTAAATCCATATTTTGAAATTAAAATCTCTATATTTTACAATGCTTCTATTTAAATAAATAAAAATGTAAAGAAGCTACTTATTTTTATGTTTATGTTTATTTGTCGATAATCCTCAAAAAAAAAAAAAAAATTTACTAGGCACTCGAGCTTGGTGAGCTCGAGTATTCTAGAAATAAAATAAACACCATTTTTTGTTTATGTTTATTTGTCGATAATCTAAAAAAAAAAGAGTTTACAAGGTACTCGAGCTTGGTGAGCTCGAGTACCATAGAAATTTTAAAAAAAAAATCATTTTATTACAAAATGTGACTCAAGCCTGGTATACTCAAGTATTGTGTTCCATGGTACTCGAGTTTACCATGCTCGAGTACCACATAATTTTTTTTAATTGCCCAATTTCCACCTCAGCGGTGCCACGGTGGTAAAACTTCTAAGAACTCGAGTTTAAGAAACTCGAGTACCATAAAAAGTGGTATTTCCCTATATAGTTTCAAAACAGTGTTTTTTTACTACAAATTTCTGAAAATGGTGGTATTTGGCCATTTTGGCTATCTTCATGTGCCTTTCACCAACTGTTGCATTTGAGTATGCCATAGAGCTGTTTGATTAAATGCCTGAAAGAGATATACCTACTACTAAGGGCATTTGGTTGCTTGGTTTAATCTTTGGGATTGGTGTTTCTACAAGGTTGTTTACAAAGGCCTCATCAACAACAATTTCATGTTTGATGTTGGTGAAAGAAAACAACAAATACACAAAACTTCATAAGAAAAATATGATACGTTGGTTTCGTATTAAATTGATTTTTTTGTTTATATAGGATTATATATTATAAATTAATTTCCAATAAATGGACCTTAGTATTTGATATTTTTTCACAGGTCTAACTCCTTCTATGGCACAAAAAGCTTTGTCTAGCTTAATTGCATTTTGTGTTTTTGACTCTGTTTGAATCAGAGTTCTTTGCATCAAAATTGTGTTGGTTTGGTTAAATTCTCATGATGCAAACCTATAGGGAAAGTGGCCGGTGACACACCTCTTATTTATAACCTTTTTATCAATTATGTTTAGTATATTGCCAATATAATGGTGCTAGACATTTGTCCCATGTGTGATAATAGCTTATCAATTTGATAATTCTGCTAACCTAATTGGAATCAAGCTATTGGGAAATTTAGACCCTAGTTGATAGAATTAACAAGTTTTAAACCTAAGTTGTTAATTAGATTTATTATAAATAAACCTTGTTAAAACAAACTAACATCAATATCATGTCAAAATCATGCATAGCGAAAAAGTAAATAAGACAAGATATGATAACCCAAGAAAACCAATGAAATAAACTAGTTTCACAGTAAAAAAAACCTAGGGGGAAACCTTCCCAAAAAGCAATCCACTATAATAAAGAGAAGTTTCAAATTTAGTACAAAACAGTTGTCCCTGGACTCTTCAATCCCCGTAGATGAACTTATAGTAGAAACCTTCTACCGCTTCAGAATCAATGAACTCTTCAGCATATGAACGCCAACTTTTTGCACAGATCCTAATACGTGACTAACCAAAGATGCACAGCTCCCAGTACGTGACTAACACACCAACGCTGCAAAGTTCTTCACTTCATCAACAATGAAGATCAAGAAGCACTTGATTACAAAACTCTAGGGCGTAAAGATGCAGTAGCTTCTTTCAGAGAGAATAAGGCACTCGGTCACCTTTTGCATGTGTTCTCCTCGTATTCTCATATGTGACGGCCTTTAAAATAAACTTTATATATGTCTAGGGTTGTGAGAAAAGAAACCCTACACATACATGTCAGCATGGGCTGAAAATCAAATCTAGAAATCTGAATTTCGTAATTCTCGATAGATACTATATCTGTCGATAGCTGTCGAGACCTTGATAGATACATCTGTCAAGCTATTTGTTGGGAATCTGTCCATCTTTAATGAACAGCCCTTCTTCACTTGTTTCTTAGACAAATTTTCATGGTTTCAATACTAGACTTGAACTCTTGTTCTTCGAAGTATTAAACACATCCTAGATCTATCCAATTATAAGTAAAGTGTGTTTTGTCAAAGGATTTGCCAATTCTATATGACATATGTTCTTAACAAGTTCCACATATGTCCTAACAATCTCCCCCTTTGGCAATCCATGACAAAACCACAACAAACAAATGAAGTGTGAGAGAAGTCATAAATCACTCAACTTATAACCACTTGTTGTATTACAAAGTAAATCTATCCCTGCTACAAACTCTTGAAAAACTTTGCAAGAAGAGAGTTCATGACATGATAGACTTTCACAACCTATCTTTCTGAAACACTTAAACAAAACTCATCAAGACATCATATGTGAAACAGAAATGAAGATTGCGTACATAAAGAAACATGTGTATAAAGAGAGAAAAGAAACAACACATGGAGAGATAGATGAAGAAAACATACATCATATATATATATATATATCAAAGATAAGCACAATGTATGTAAAAATGGTCACAAGACCGGTGTACAAAAAGCTAAAAGAAGCTCCTACAACAACAAGGAGGTAATCACTCCCCCTAACAAGATGAAACGCATCTCCCTCTTATAAAGGAATGTATTTCTCCCCCTAACATGTAGAATCTTAAAAAGAAACCACATTTTCTCCCCCTTTTTGTCATGATTGACAAAGGGTACAAGAAGCTATAAAACTTCACCTAAAAAACATAAAGATGATCAAGGGAGCACAAGGAGTCTATATAAATGCATGAATGTAATGAACAAAGATGCTATAGATGACAAGATAATAGAAAGATGCAAAACATGTAAAAAACAATGCACACAAGAAGGTCTCGACAGATCGAGAAGCTGTCGAGGATGTGTCAGCCAGACAAAAAGTTTCTCAATGGATCAAGAAGTTGTTGAGAAGCTATCGAGGCAAAGTCCAGAAATCTCAATGGATCGAGATTGCGCTAACTTCTATCGAGACAAGAAGAAAGAGGGGCTCGATAGAAGTGAATCTGTCAAGAATCTGTCGAGAAGCTGTCAAGCTTGAAGAAAAGGGGTTTTTTCAAGGAGGAAAAACACATAAAGATGAATGCAACGAACAAGCTACTCAAACAAGGATCCAATCAACATGTTAAGCTCTCAGAAGCATCTCTCAACAAGAAAAAATGCAAAGCATTCATAATCCAAAACACACACAAAAAACAACTCTAACCAATTTTATATTTCAAAAAAAAGTTAAGACAGTTTAGTGAGCATACATTAACACATGTATTCCTTGTGAAGGCCAAATCACATTGTACCTACACATGTATCAAAAGTAGCAAAGAATTTTGTGTGTTGTGTGTGAAAACATCGCAATTGTGCATAAGTGTTTCATGTTATGACGATTTGAGATATGAGAAAATCAATTTAATTCATACACAATCATCACTGTTTGATGGGGGACTATCACCTTCGAGGTACATTCTATAACTCCTACATCTCCTAGAAACACGCTTGCAACCATATTTAAAAGCATTTTGATTCTTTTTGCTTTTATTTTTGCATATTTTTCTTTTTGAGCATATCATGTATAGGCATATAAGAGAAAGAGAGAAGAAATACCCAATTATGTTAAGCTTTAAACATCACAATTTTGCTATGCCGAAACATACAGATGTCATTCATTATTGGCGGGCTTTAGTAGTAAGATAATTATTTATACCTTTCTCTTAGAATTTTTTAGTCCTTCTCATCAAAAAGAGTGATATGAGTGTTAAGTATAAGAAACTACTTAATCTTACTCATCATGAACACGAGCCACAAAGCTCACTTGCTTATTTGTGCATAGAGATGTTCATCTAAGCTACAAAAGATACAAAGGTTAGACAACTTTGTTTCAATGGCCATCCAAGGTACACAAATACCAATGTACACAAAACACACACTGTTTTTGTTTTTGTTTTTTTTTCTCTTTTTATTTTGAAAAACAAAGAAAATAACGACTAAACAACCAAACAAAAACAGACAAACACCATGAAAGCATGAAAAAAAGGTGCAGATGCATGAAAGCATCATCCCAAAAACAGATAAGAAATCAAGCAAGAAAGTCCTACTTTAAATACAAAGAATTAAAGCAAAGGACAACAGAAAAGACAATTAAGTCTTAGGCTCCTTTCTCACCCACACGGCACGAGTCTTCAACCGTGAATATGAAGGCACGTGTCTTAGTATTTCTACTAAAGGACATAGAAGAATTAAAATTCTCTTGAAATTGAGTTAAAAAGCTCAAAAATTTTAATAACTCTCTAAACAAAGGTGCAAAGCCTTGAAAGGAAACCTATGACTGTTTGGACATTTGATTTTGAGGATACAACTTAAAGAAATTAGGACAAATGTGTCCAGAAACATCACAATGGTGACAAACATGAGGTCTAACAAAGGGTTTAGAATTAGACAAATCAGTTATGGATTTCATACCTTTATCACCTTTCTCAGATTGGAGCACAAAGACAATCTTTGATCCAGAAGCCATGGAAGAGGAGGGGCTGGAGGAAACAGTATATCCTAAGCCAGTTTTATCAGAACTAGGCCTTTGAGCTCTCAATACCTCATCAAGCTTTGCACTAGACATCCTCTCTATTTGAGTTCTAGCTTGACTAAGCTCTACTTCAAGGGTCCGTTTGGATAAAACTTATTTTGCTGAAATTGAAAATTGAAAACTGAAAACATTGTAGCAAAATAACTTTTAAATGTGTGAATAGTACCGTGGGACCCATTTTTAATGAAAAAGTTACTGAAAAGTGAGATTTGTAGGTTTCATGCACTGTTCACAGGACCCATTGATGTACTGAAAAGGGTTGAAAAGTCAAATAGTGCGGCTACTGTTCATGAATAGTAGCCGTTGTCTCCTTAAACGCGTGCCAAAAAAAAAAAAAGGGAAAACGCAAAACTCAAAACGTAGACGCACAGACGCCCTAACCAAACACATACCAAGATTCTTGACTTTCTCATCTAATGAGGTGTTCTCCAAAATTATAGTTTCAACCAACCTTGTAGTCTCATCTAATTTGACTAATAAATCAGCATTTTCAATTTTTATTCATTAAGCTTTTTTCTACAACGATAAGAAGTCTTTTCAGATTTTATAAATTCAGTGCATAACTTATCACAGGCTTCCTGAAGGGTCAACTTCTTGGGTACTTCATCATCAGAAGAATCCTCATTGTCACTAGCACTCTCCACAATCACCTTATTGGTTGTGGCAGCAAAAGTCATAAAGTGACCACATTCATAAAAGAGTCATTCTTAGTATCACTCCAAGTAGCAAACAACCCTTTATCTTTTGACTTCTTGGTTTTTTCCTTCATAAGGTAGTTTGGGCACTCTGTCCTCATATGACCAAAACTTTTGCACTCATGGCACTGGATGAGGGGTTTCTCACTCTTACCCTTCCTAGAGGATTTAGATTTCCTATGAGGTTTGTCATTATTCTTTTTCCTAAATTGAAGAAGCTTGATAATCTCATTAGCTATGAAAGTTAGATCCTCATCCTCATCATCATCTTCATCTTCAGAGTCATCAATCTCTTCCTTTATACCTTTAAGAGCCAAGTTTCTGCTCTTTCCACTTTTTCCCATTAAACCTAATATCATCTCATAGGTTTGAAGGTTCCCTACAAGCTCAGTTAAAGGAATTTGATCAATGTCCTTCACTTCTTCAATGATAGTGATCTTGGCACGGAATCTTTTAGGTAAGGACTTAAGAATTTTCCTAACAATTTTGGATTCTGCTATAGATTCTCCAAGGTTGAAAGCAGAATTCATAATATCCTTGAGTTTAGCATAGAACTCATCAAAGGTCTCATCCTCCTCCATCCTTATTTCTTCAAAACTACTAGTGAGTCTTTGAAGCTTCACAGTCTTTATTGCCTTAGTACCTTCACAGGTGGTCTCAAGAATGGTCCATGCTTCCTTGGCAACTTCCGTGGATGATATTTTCTTGAATTTCTCATTGGTCACCCCACTAAACAAATCATTCAAGGCCCCACTATTGAAATTTGTCACTTTGATTGTTGCTTCATCCCAATCCATCGATGATTCCTTAGGCTTAATCTAGCCAACTTCAACAACTTGCCATACTTTTGCACCTAGAGGCTACAAAAAAAACTTTCATACGAACTTTCCAGTATGCATAATTAGTGCCATCAAATAAAGGAGGAATCAAAAGAGATTGTCTACGATCCATGACAATGGGGGTCAAGGATCGCACTTAGGAAATTAATCCAATCAGAGTGTACCCGCTCTGATACCAATTGTTGGGAAATTTAGACCTCAGTTGATAGAATTAACAAGTTTTAAACTCAAGTTGTTAATTAAATTTATTATTAATAAACCTTGTTAAAACAAACTAACATCAATATCATGTCAAAATCATGCACAACGGAAAAGTAAATAAGACAAAATATGGTAACCCAGGAAAACCAATGAAACAAACTAGTTTCACAATAAAAAACCTAGGAGGAAACCTTCTCAAAAAGCAATCCACTATAATAAAGAGAAGTTTCAGATCTAGTATAAAACCTTTGTCCCTAGACTCTACAAACCCCGTAAATGAACTTACAGTAGAAACCTTTTATCGCTTCAGAACCTTTGAACTCTTCAATATATGAATGCCACCTTTTTACACGGATCCCAGTACGTGACTAACCAATGATGCACGGCTCCTAGTACACACCAACTTGAAGAAGATTGTTGGCTACAAAGTTCTTCACTTCATTAACAATAAAGATCAAGAAGCACTTGGTTACAAAACCCTAAGGTGCAAAGACGTAGTAGCTTCTTTCAGAGAGAATAAGGCACTCGATCACCTTTTACATGTGTTCTCCTCGTATTCTCATATGTGACGGCTTTTAAAATAAGCCTTATATATGTCTAGGGTTGTGAGAAAAGAAACCCTATACATACATGTCAACATGGGTCAAAAATTAGATCTGGAAATCTGAATTTCGTAATTCTCGATAGATACTGTATCTGTCGACAGCTGTCAAGACCTCGATAGATACATTTGTCAAGCTATCTATCAGAATCTATCCAGCTTTAATGAACAACCCTTCTTCACTTGTTTCTTGGACAGATTTGCATGGCTTCAATATTAGACTTGAACTCTTTCTCTTTGAAGTATTAAACACATCCTAAATCTACCCAATTACAAGTAAAGTGAGTTTTGTCAAAAGATTTGCCAGTTCTATATGATATATGTTCTTAACAAGTTCCACATATTTCCTAACACAAGTTCCTCATATATAAATTCTTTTACTTTTTAGTGATTTAGATGCTAATTTGAGTTATATTTGATTTTGCCTTTTTTTATCTATTTTCTTTTGGTTCAATATTTCATTATTCCAATCCAAATTTGAGATATCAAGTTATCCCCTTTGAGCCGCATGTTAAGTATTAGCCATTAGCATCAGTTCTAGTTTGGCTTGAGTGAACTAAGGGTTAATGTGGAAATTTAAGGTGTCGTAGAATTTTGATATGAAAATATTAGCATTTATTTTCTACTGCCATATGGGGCATTCATTTGATTTATTTCTGTCTGGTTGTCTCTTGATCCGATTAAGAACAAGTTATTCGATTTTAGTTTCTGCAAAAGTGACGATAAAATAAGGGAGCTTCTGGCTATCATGTTATGGATGTCACCACTTGTGCGCTAGCTAGATGGTTTAGATACATGATAACTCTAATATTTATATGCATGAATTCATATTATTCCTTGTAGAACAGGGCCTTAATCATGTTTGTGATGCCTGGGGGAGTGGGGGAACTAGCAAAAATCATGGTAATTGGTTTTGATTTTTAGCCTAAACAACAAGAGTGGTACTTGATGTTTAGGCTAAATCAAGTAGCCTAAACAACACAAAAATCATGCCTGAGGGAGTGGGGGGAACCAGCAACAACAATAATAGTGACTAAAGAATAACAGAACCCTATCAAATTCACCTGAACCTAACAATGGCACTCAACACCTACACAATTTTCTCCAATGACATATTTCCATACATGGTAATTGGTTTTGACAGCATGTGTTGGGAGATTGAGCCATCATGCTAAAGGTTCAAAGACATTGCTAGGTAGGAGCACTGTGGTGCTTTCCTTAGTAATCTTACTAAATGCATCAATATACTACTCAGCAATTCTCAAACTCACAGCCTCTACATCACCACCAAAAAATGAATGTGTCACAATCTGCCATGAATTGAACTTTATGCAATAACTCTAAGAAAATAAATCAATAATTACACTTTTCCAGCAATATTGAAAAACAAAAGTATATCGGCTCCATCAATATTCTTAAAAGGATCTCAATATGCCATGAATTGAAATATCAAATGAGTGTTTACAAATAGTATATTGTTTGCCAAAAAAATAACACTCAATGAATCAATAATTACACTTTTCCAACAATATTGAAAAACAAAAGTATATTAGCTCCATCAGTATTTTTAGAAGGCCGTGTATCACTAAACAAAATATTGAACTAAAAAATTATTTATCTTCTTGCTACCACTAGACCTTAGCCTTTCCCTTATCCTTCTTGCTTCCACTGGTGATGTCCTTTGTATGACTTTGACTTGATTGTTGAGTACCTATATCTGATTGCTGAGTACCTTATAAAAAAGCCAAAAAGGCTGGAAAAGTTCAACAAAGTAGTACTTGAAATTTGGATGAAAAGTTTAACAAAGTAATTCTTGAAATTTGCTAATAATTTTTTACTCCCTTTAGCTCTAGACGTAGATGATTGTCCTAATTGCCCTTCCTTTTTCTTTTTATAAGCCTTCTTGTTAGGGTTATCAGGAGCTTTACAAGTTCTTTGATTATGGCCCCATTGGAAACAATTCCCACATTTCCTGGCAATTCCTTTCTTACTCACCCTAAATGCATTAATAGGTTCTCTTGCCTCCCTCTTTCTTACCTTCTTATGCTTGCCTACTTTCTTTGTAAATTTTGGGGGCTTGATTGGGTCATAGGGTGTTTTTGGCCACTGGAAATGGCCTGGAAATGGGCTTACCATCCATTAGTAACAACTTAGGAATGTCTCCTTAGTGTAAGCAATGTCTACATAAGTCTCAAGTTGCTCTCCATGCTCAATTATTGCAGCAGCAGCATGAAAACATGGGATTCCACTCAATCCCCATCTCCCACAACCACAAGTCCTCTCATTCTAGTCCACCACATATCTTCCACCATAAATATACTCCACCTCATATTTGGACTCTCCATTCCAATGAGAAATGCAATGTTCAACCTCGCTTTTTATCATCTCAAGCTTCTTATAGATTCTTGGACAAACCCTCCCTTCATACCTTCTCATATGATCTCTTTTGGTTTGCAACCTTTGAATCAACATCACTCTTATGATCTCCATCATTGTCAACACTGGTTTATCCATAGCCTCCAAAATCCAAGCATTGAAAGACTCGGCTATATTGTTTACTAGAGTGTCACTCTTGCTTCTTGGATTAAAAGCATGTTTGCTCCATGTTCTCACATCTAACTTCACAAGCCACTCATATGCCTTCACATCTAGCTTCTTCAACTCATCCATATGGAAGTCAAAAGAATTCTTTGTTGTTGCCCTAGCAGCACTCCACATTGCATCTTTAAGTACCTTCCTGGGAAAATCCTTCTTGAAATTTGCATTCAAATGCCTAACACAAAATCTGTGCTCTGCATTAGGCATCAAATCCTTAAAGGTCTCTATTAATCCTTGCCATAAAAAATACACAAATATACATTAGTAATTCATATTTAGGTTATAGATCATGATATTTTTTAAAAATGAATAAATAATTCACTTGCACATTAATTGTTTCTTGCCTTATGTCGGTCTAAGATAAAGACCTATCCATTCTCATCCACATGTTCGATGTCATCCAACAAACATTGTAGAAACCAAGTCCAAGAGCCTTTTTTTTCTCAATTTCAACGATGGCATAAGCAATTAGGAAGATATTATCATTCCCATCCTTCCCATAGCAACCAACAACTATCCCCCTGTTGTCCCCTTCAAATGACAACCATCTATCCCAATAAGTGGCCAACAACCTACTAAGAATCCCCTTTTGCAAGCAGCAAGACAAACATACATTCTCTTAAACATATCATTCGCAGTTTGTATCTTCATGGTGCTACCCACTTTCCACTTCCTAATAGCAGCTGCATAGTCCCAAAGTCTCTCATACTGCTTCTCCTTAGCACCATGTATCATCTTAAAGGCCATTCTCTTAGCCTTATAACATTGGTCCAAAGTCACATCAACTTCATGGTCCCTAAACACTGCACCCTTCAATGCATTTGCTGTCCAAGTATGATCATCTCTAAAGAATGGCAAATATTTATTGGCTAGCCACCTTGAAGAAATCTTACTATTCTTATGATCCTTGCCACCCGTATGTATGCTTTTAAAAATTTTGATTTGTGATGGTTTTTAGACCCCTTAAAACCACAATTGGATTAACCTAGGTAATTAGCCAAGTTGTTACTTAGTCAAATTATTCAAATCTAGGTTATCACAATCAAACAATCATATCATGTAAAGCAGCGGAAATATAAAAGACACAAGATATGATCACCTAAGAAACCAAACCGGTAAAAACCTGGGGAGGATTTAACCTAGCTATCCTCAAGGTAAACTTGAATCCACTATCTTGAAAGAATCGAAGTTCATACAATAAGATTTACAAGCCCCCACGCTCGACTTCTTATAGCTACCCACCAGTAGAACTTACTGACATGACCACGTGCAAGCTCCGAATCCACGGACTCCTTCTTTCTTGAATTCACCACCAAATACAAGCACACCCGCTTATGTTTCTTTAAGCTTCAATAGTAGCAACTGAATTGATCATCAAGGTGTAGAAAACTTCTTCTCCTTGAAAACCCTAAACTTATGTGAAGGAAAGCTCCTCAAAGATCTCACAAGAGATTCACATAAATTTCAATATGAGCAACACTAAAGACATATAACCGCATGTGTGGAAAATACAAGCAAATAAAATAAAATCATGATTTCAAACAAACACAATAAAGACATATATCAATGAAGAACTCATAAACATAAGTCAATAAACAGTTGAAACAAGAAACATATAAAACCAAAAATATATACTCCCCCTAACATGAATATCCCAACAAAACAAAACAAATGTGGCAAGAACTAAAAAAGTAAAAGTACAATGTGAAGCACCTAGATACAATCTAACCTAACTCCACAAGGTCCAAGCAACAAAAAAATACTCTCCCCCTGAAAACAAAAACAAAGTGCTCTCAAATATGTGCTCTCAATATGTACTCCCCCTTTTTGTGACGGAATGCCAAAGGGCAATCAAAATCCATCATCAAAAGGAGGTGGCGGTGAAAAGCATCGAAACCATGCCAAATCCGCTCGCAAATCACGAATCTCATCAAGAACGTCCACCAAAATCTGTCATTGAGCCGCCTGAACGGTTAAGACATGATCCAACATACGTCGAATGTCTAAATCATCCGAAGTAGTTGGTGGAGGAACATCAGCATCAATAGCAACAGCACCAGACGTCTCAACAACATCAGCACCTGTAGAAGAGGGAGGAGGGGGAATATCACCAGAAGATGCACCTCTAGTACCCGAAGGATCAATTCTCAAGTAAGCAGCCCTTTGTCTAAGAAAGGTACCACCTAAGGGAGCGACAACATGAACAGGCTCACCAGAAGGGAAATCAGCTAGACCAAGAAATAACAAAATCCTATGGATTAAAATAGGATGGATAAGCGCATGCCTTACGGCAGAACTCTTATGAACTTCGTTCAAAGAACAAAGAAACAAATGAGGAAAGCTAATAGACGAACCGGACATAAAAGCATACAAGAACACACATCGCTCTAGAGGGATGGTGTGGAGGTGAGAAATAGGCCACAAAGAATGACACGCTACCTTAAGAAAAAGATAGGTAGTCTTAGAAAGTGCAGAAGACGTGATCCAAAGATCATAACCCCATTGGATAGAAGACCCAGTGATGTATGACATGACAACATCCAATGGAGGAGCCTCAGCATAGGGATAGACAAGCTCCCTAACGACCAAAACCCCAAGAGACTCAGCCACTACCCTAGGGGTAATGGTGAACTCAACACCTCGTATCCAACTCCTAACTAGGGTGTTGGAATCATAGACGTGGCAAGAGAGGTTCGAGAAGAACTCTTTAATCAGGGCGGTCGGGGGTGGATGGTCTATCTCTAACAAGGACAACCAACCTCTAGACTCTAGGTTAGCCCTAAAGGCCGGATCAACCTCATCAAGAATCACAAAATGCTCAGCCCATATCTTACGATTACTGTACAGTTTCTCAAAATCCTCTCGACAACGGTCGTTCTTAAAAAGATGACTCCCAGAGGGAGACACAGATGGAGTAGAGGGAATCCTATTAGCTCTAGTTTTCCTAGGCATGGTGCTAGGATAAGGACCAAAACACACAGCAAAAGGAAAAAAACACAAAACCAAGGGCAGACTGCAAGTTAGCACAAAAAAGGATATAAAACAAAAACTATATCATGCATGAACAAAATAAATGTCATGATGCATGTCCTAATGCAGTGCAATTAAGTTCAAATTAAGTCCAATTTGACAAAAATAGCTTAAGCATAGAGTTTCTAACAAAAACCCCAAAAATTTGAAAAACCACTTGAAAAATTTGCAACAAATTGACCAATTGATCATCACACAAGACAAATTACACATAATAATGATCAATTACATCAAGTCAACAAGCCAATTTCATCAAATTAAACCAAATTGAACAAAATCCCTAAATCGGGTTCAATACAAGCCCTAGAATTTATAATTTCTCACAAATCCCCAAATTGATCAAATTTTCCAACAAAGATCATGTTAATAACATCATAGGAACAAAACCCAATGATCAATTTCATAAAATATGGCCCGAATCATCAAAAGCCCCAAATATGTATAGGTTCAAAATCCCCAAATTAAAATGCATGAAATGTGAAAATAAAAGCAAAAAGAAGGGTAAAAGAGTCTTACCGGTATTTGGAGAGAGAAACCTTGCAAAAAGAATAATAAAAAATGACAAAAATCTAAGGTGGAGCCAAGTCCGAATCGGAGAGAGAGAGAAAAGCTTAGAAACTTTTGAAAAAGTGATTTTGAAAAGGTCAAGATGTGTTTTTTTTTTTAAAACCTGAATCACGATATTCGATTGTCAAAAAACAGTTTCTATCAATCGAAACAAACAAAAGCTCACAAAAGATTTTAAAAGAAATTTCGATTGATCGAAAAACAGATTGGATCAATCAAAAATCTAGAAAAACATCTTTTTAGAAAAAATAACCTGATTTTTGAAAACACTCCTTAAAGCATTGAATATAAGAAATAAAATGCATGAGTATGAGATGAAATGCTTTTCCAAAACATAAGTTTTAAACCCAGTTTTCCCAAAATTAAGCTTTTCAAATATTCTCCCTTTTAAAATCTCAAACACAAAATATGTTTTGCACAAAAAAATACTCAAAGTAATTTCAAACTTGGTTGGCCAGACTGAAAGACACACACAATAACATGGACAATGTTTAGCAAGGAGTGACTTGTGTAGTGTGTGCAACTAGCAAAAACTTGAGTTACATGTGAGGTGATATGTGTATAGCAATCAATCACAAAGTCTACAAAATTCATCACATAGAATTTAAAAGAGACTATCATATAAAGAGTTACATCATATAACTCCCACATCTCCTAGAACATAAGCTTGCAATCATGTAAGTTTCTTGAATTTTGCCTCATATTATACACACCAATTTTAATTATGTGATTTGGCATCAAGCCTAATAGTACACAGCAATTTTAAGCATTAAGCAATTAAACCGAGGCTTCACCTTATGTTCTTTTTGTCCATGTGCTACACTTTCTCGAGCACAAAATCTTATAATATGCACTAAGGTGTTCATGATTGGCTAGTGAACAGTGGTGAGATTGTTATTTATGCCTTTCTCAAAAGGTTCAAGTTCAACAGTCAAATAACATGTGACTTCAAGATTAAGACAAAGTGATAAACACCATAAACATCTTTCCCACACAACATGCACTACAAAACTTCAATTAGTCAAGTGCATTAAGTAAGCTCTTCAAAGCTAAACAAAGTACAAAAAACATGTCATGTGAAAATAAATTGACCAACCTTGTTTTCAAAAATTGAGAGAATAGTGCAAAAATACAATTTGCTTCCTTTTCCTTCCCTTTTTTTTTTTTATTAAAATAAAACACCTAGAATGAAATGCATGAATGTTATGCAATGCAAATCCTAGAAACAAAAAGGAAAAACACAAAAACCAAAGAGCAATGGTCATAAAGGGAAAAGCAATGAAGCATAAGGATCATGTCAAAAAGACTCAATTAGGTCGAGTTTTTTGCATCCAAAACCTTTTAGATGCACCACGAGCATTGGAGTTTGTATTCACATTAGAGTGATTTCCAACTCCAGGATTGGAATAAAGGTTGAGAGCCTTTACCAATTCACCAATAAGTGTTATAGGATCTTGTGCTTGAGGCATAGGCACTTTTGGCTTGTTTGCTCTCTTAGCAGTTTGCAGCTTGTAACAGTTTGGATGTATGTGTCCAGACTTCCCACAAAAATGACAAACCCAAGCAGGCTTACCATGCATCTTGTCCTTAGGAAGGGTAGACTCCTTAGGTTTAGACTCTTTCAGATCAACCCTAATCTTCCTAGATGGTGAAACTTCTATGAGTTTGACAACCTCACTCATAAGGGGTTTGACAGTTTCACTCACAACCTCATTCACAAAAGGTTCAGAAGAAGATGAAGGGACAAAGTTTGTGGGATGGAGAGCAGACATAGAGATGCTTTCAACAAAACCTAATCCAAATTTGTCAGAAGGAGACTTTTGAACACTCAGCATTTGATCAAGTTTAGAACTAGTAGATCTAGCAACAGATAAATCAAGTTCCAAAGATTTCACTTTATCAAGCAATAGCATATTTTCAGTTTTCACATTGTTCAAAAGTTCATTAGTATCAAAAAGTTTAACAAGCAAATTCTTCTTATCAAGCTCAAGAGATTCAATTTTTTTCAGCCCAAGTTCAACATTCATAGCATCATTTGCAGCAACTTTGCAAAGTTTATTGTAGGCCTCTTGAAGATCTGCATCCTCAAAGAGTTCCCCATCAGAAGGGTTCTCTTCAGCAGATATGCTTTCATTTACTACATCAGTAGAAGTGAAAGTAATGAAGTTTCCATCCTCATCACATTCTAACTCATTATCAGAAACTTCACCATCACTAAGGGTTATAGCCATAGCCTTACCCTTAGACTTTAAGTAAGTAGGACACTCAAATTTCATGTGACCATACCCTTGACATCCAAAACACTGAGGACCTATAGAATTATTTGAAGATTGACCTACTTTTTCTTTAGGTTTATCATTATTGTTAACCTTAGTGGGATCATTCTTCTTAAAGTTTCTAGGTTCAGTAGTGTTCGTACCTGTTGCCTTTCTATTATTATTCCTGAGAAAGTTTCTAAAGTTCTTGGCAAGGTAAGCAATCTCTGTAGCAAAGAGCTCATTATCAAATCCATCAACCTCAACATCATCAACTGACTTAAGAGCTATTGATTTGGATTTGTTAATTTTGGGTAGGTCCAACTCATAAGATTAAAGTGATCCTACAAGTTCATCAACAGGGATGGAGTCCACATCCTTGCTCTCAGTGATGCAGTCACCTTAGGTCTAAAGTTCTCAGTTAAAGATCTAAGAATCTTCCTAATAATTTTAGGTTGATCATAGATTTCACCCAAGTTATAAGCAAAATTAACAATGTCATTAAGTTTAGCATAGAATTCATCAAAAGATTCATCATCAGACATCCTAATGCTTTCAAATTTAGAAGTTAATAGCTACAATTTGTTGATTTTGACAGCCTTTGTGCCTTCATACATAGTCTGGAGGATATTCCAAGCAGTATGAGCAACCTCAACATTTGAGATTCTCTTAAATTCCTCCATAGAAACAGAGTTAAAGATAGCATTCATAACTTTGCTATTGAACACGGCTGCTTCTTTTTGAGAAGTTTGCCACTCACTAACAGGAGTAGTGGGTTTCTCCCATCCATATTCAACGGAGTTCCAGACTCTCTCATCAATAGATTTCAGAAATGCTTTCATCCTTACTTTCCAATAAGCATAATTATTCCCGTCAAAGTGAGGAGGAATAATCAGAGAGTGTCTGTGTTCCATGACAACAGGGGTCAAGGATCAGCTCAGTGATCAAAAGATCAACAACAAAAGAGTTACCCACTCTGATACCACTTGATGATTTTTAGACCCCTTAAAACCACAATTGGATTAACCTAGGTAATTAACCAAGTTGTTACTTAATCAAATTATTCAAATCTAGGTTATCACAATCAAACAATCATATCATGTAAAGCAGCGGAAATATAAAAGACACAAGATATGATCACCTAGGAAACTAAACCGGTAAAAACCTAGGGAGGATTTAACCTAGCTATCCTCAAGGTAAACTTGAATCCACTATCTTGAAAGAATCAAAGTTCATACAATAAGACTTGCAAGCTCCCACGCTCGACTTCTTATTACTACCCACCAGTAGAACTTACTGACATGACCACGTGCAAACTCCGAATCCACGGACTCCTTCTTTCTTGGATTCACCACCAGATACAAGCATACCCGCTTGTGTTTCTTTAGGCTTCAATAGCAGCAACTGAATTGATCACCAAAGTGTAGAAAACTTCTTCTCCTTGAAAACCCTAAGCTTATATGAAGGAAATCTCCTCAAAGATCTCACAAGAGATTCACATAAACTGTAATATGAGCAACACTAAAACGTGGCTAGGGTTTGCCTTTTATACCTAGGGCAAATTAAAAAATCCAAAACGTTTTAATTAAAATAGGGCTGAGTTGGAATTCTGCAGAAAAAACGTTCAGACCCGATTTTCGATTGATCGAGCCTAAGCTTCAATCGATCGAAATAGGCCGAATTGGTTTTTTAAATCCCGCAACAACTTATTCCAACTTTACATCAACAAATCAACTTTGAGCAAGTCTAAACACGACTAAACACATTGTTTTGATCATGGTTTGCCAACAATACAAGTTAGAGTTCTAAATACATAAAAATCTAAGTCTTTAGAACCTAACAATTTGAAAGGCATCTACCATTTGTGTTTAGGATGCATGAATCTTCCAACCACATTTTTTTTTTTACATACAGCTGTCACTCTCCACTTATCATTGTGCTTATACTCAAAATTATGTTTTTCTTTAATACACCACTCCTTTAGTGCCTCCTTGAAGACTACATGTGATGCAAATTTTTTTTCCTTCAGTAGCTGTACATTCTCCATGCCAATGTGCTGGTTAAACTCAAGGAACCTAGGCCTTGAATTCCCTTCATCATCAAATGACCCTTCTGCACTCCTTAACTCATCACTATCCCCATGATCTGAGTCTTCTTCACCATTCCAAACTCCCTCAAGTTGCTTGCCCCCAATTGCTCAATTGAATCCATCATCCTCCATATCCAAATCTTCATTTATATCATCATCAGATTCAGAAAAATCACTCAAATTGTAATCTTCATCATCCTCATCATCCTCCACATCAATTGGAACATTAACAATTTCAGATTGACCATCAGCCTCAATAGAGTCATATTGGGATTGAGGGGCTTGTACATTTGGCATAGAAGGTGAATTTCCAGGGAGTGACAGTGGACATTTATCCATGGCTACAATACAAAATTATCAAGAACATTAAAAGAAGAGTTGGAGAAAACTAAATTAAAAAAAAAAAAAAAAAAAAAACAATATAGAGAATAGTGGGAAAAAAATATAACAATTTGCACATGCACATGTGCATGATTGCTGCTAATTCAATTCACATAATTCAAAATATTACAATATGCATGGTTGCTGCTAATCAAACAAATAAACTTTGGAAAAAGTAAATGGAGTGGGGAATTGTTCAAAGATGGGATAATAATCTGCAACAAATACCAACTAAATTTGCTTTATCTTCTTTACTTGCTTTGATGTGCTCCTTTTTCTTTCTTTCTTTTGTATGGTGGCTTAGTCAGTAGACCATATAGCTGGAATCATTACACCAAGACCCTTAAGGTGGGGAAGCTAAACCTCATGGAGTCCTAAGATTTAATATAAATAAATAAATAAATAAATAAAAATAAAAAACTAAACAAAAGCCATAACTTTAACACTAAACTAGAGAATCCAAAAAGCCTTGCTCTGTTTTAAGTCAGTAATGAGGTGCTTGATTCCAGTTAGGTTAGCAGAATCATCAAATTGATAAGCTATTATCACACATGGGACAAATGTCTAGCACCATTAAATTGGCAATATACTAAACATAATTCATTAAAAGGTTATAAATAAGAGGTGTGTCACTAGCCACTTTCCCTATAGGTTTATGTCAATACTAAACACACACACACACACACACACACACACACACACACACATATATATATATATATATATTATCTTACACTCATTTACCTCTATTATTTTAAGTAAATATCCACAATTGATGAACGAATGTACACATTTATAAAAGCGAAAAAAACATCAAAATATTTTTCTTTTGATCATTTAAAAGTTACAATGAGATGAGATGATTTGAATTGTCAAGTAAATACTAGAGGTGTCAACTAATTAAGCTACAAGGCTCCAAGTAATAATATTCACATCTTTTGGTGCCAACCAATTAAGTTACAAAACTCATGATAATATTGTCCACATTTTTTTTTTAAAGAAATAATGACACATTTAAAATATAAAAAATAATTATTGAATTTGTTATATATATATCTTGAAATTGTTAGAAAGTTTATAATTTATATATTAATATTACTTAGCTGCACCCAGCAACAGTAGAAAAATGTAAAAATTAATAATATTCTTTTTAATGGATCCATATTCAGTGGTATTTAGAAAACTTAAATCAGTTGAGTTACAAAGACATTCGGCGATCAAATTCCCTCTATCCCAACTATTTAATTATCATTAAAAAAATAAAAATAAAAAACTTATTTGGATCAAACAAGGTAAAATCTTCATTATCAATTGCTTGGCCATTGCAAATGTTGCATAAGATGGTTGTTAAGACATTAAGACAGTAAGGCTCACTTACAAAGTGACCTTGCCTAAACATATGAAAAAATTACATTATCTTCTCATAATAAAAAAGAAAAGTGCTACACTAAATCTATAGTGTAATTAGACATGGTAGGTTTGGACCAAATTGGAACACACTAAAAATACCAAGGGTTTCATAAACAGGATTTTGGATGTTCATGATCAATCCTTATGTAGCTCTGCATTATTTCTTGGATGGATCCAGGACATATTTGCAAGTGACAAAATTAATGAAATTTCTCTAATTGAAGATTTAGTTATTGGCTTCTGGATCATTACAGAACCAATTATTGTGTTTGATATGTTTTTGTAGCAAATGGGTTGCAAGGGAAACTTGGAAGGTAGCATATTTGGAAAATTGGATAACCAAGCAACCAAACCCCCCTTAGCAATAGCCATATCTCTCTCAGGCATTTAATCAAATAGCTCTATGGCATACTCAAATGCAACAGTTGGTGAAAGGCACATGGAGATAGTAAAAAATCAAGAATTTCACAGAGAGCCAACCCAAAAATTAAACCAAAACAAGAATTTTTACTATAAAAATTCGCACATGGAGATTAAAAAAAATAAAAGCTCTTAGAAGATTTAAATAGCAATATGTAAGAAGGAAAAAAAAAAAAAAAAGACATACCCAAATTGAACGATGCAGCGGAACCACCAAGGCGCCGCCAGGACAAGGGCAGTGAGACGGCGAGGAGAAGCTCGGCAGTGGCACTAAACGGTGTGGATTCTCTCTCTCTCTGTCGAACCTGGTTCTCTTCTCTTCTTCCCACTGGGTTTTGGACGTTTGGGTTATTTTAAGTTTGTATTTAAAAGTCACGTGAGTCACATGTGCTTATTCTGTTAGTGTTTTAACGTGTGACTAACTGAAGTATTGATTTGGTAGTTGTGAATAGTTTAAGGAGTAAATTGGCCAATAAAAAAAGTTAAGGGGGTCTTTTGGCCAGTAGTTGAAAGTTTAGGGGATGAATGGCCATTTTTCCCAAAAAATTCCTACCACAATCATATGTCAAACTACTTTACTTTCCGCAATGACTCATAAAAGACAATTGCAACAACCAATGCAATAGTTTTTGGAGAAAAAAAATTACATAATGAAGATATATCTCTTCCTCAGTTATAATTTATAAACTAGTCGCTAACCTGTGCAATGCACTGAAAAACTATTGACTCTGAAAAAAATGAAGAAATATTTAACTTCTATATTTTTCCATAGTTTAGAAGTGTTGTCTAACATTGAACGTTATTGAGTTGCAAGTGCATAGTTAACGAAACCTACAAAGTAATTTACAATTCTTAAATTAATAAAGTAAAACTCTCAGTAGTTATATATACGCACACACTCAAAACTAATATAAACTGCAAATATATAAACAAAGACCATGATATAAGGAAGACACACCAAGTTTCAAATTTGAGTAGCAATATGACTTTCTCATAATAATAACAATATAGACAATTCAAAACATGGAACAATATCAAAATTATAATACCTAATTCCATTATCTTTTATGTTGAATCCAAACAAATAATTAATTGAAATTATCCAAACAAATAATTAATCAACAAAAAATCATAGCTTTTAATAAGAAAAAAAAAATCACATGAACCTAAATAAAAAGCATTTAAGGTGAAGAATTAAGATCAACCTACTGAGATGCAAATACCAAAAACTCCAAGGCTTAAAACTCCAAAATTTATAGAATCCCCAAATTCTACTTCAAAACCAAACCAAATTCAAAAAATTTATATATAACATACCAAATAAAAATTTATTGTTCCTTAGGCTAGAAGAAATAGGTTGCAGTTTTGTTTTTTCTCCAAAATGCTTTATCTGCCATGTACAATATAAAAAAATAATTATAGTAGAAATTTCAACCCAAAAACCAAACATAAAAATGTTGATATAAATATGGAGATTAACCCAAATACTCAAAAGAAAATCAATTCTAAACAAGATAGAAAGAAAATCTCAGGCACATATGGAAGCAAATAAAAAATTCAACATAAAAGATAAAATTCATTAATAAAAATATAAACAAATATCCACATATGTTGAATTGAAATTTTATTAATAATAACAATATAAACAAATTCAACATAAAATTCATTAATCAAAGAAGAAAGTTGAATCAGATTGCTTGCGTTTTTATTTATTTATTTTTACGTTAGTCTCTGTTTTTTTTTTTTTTAATCCTAAAGTGAAGTTAATTTTAGGATTTTAAGGTGGTAATTGCTAAGATTCGAAGGACTCTTTTTATTCTTAATCCTAACCTTCTTTTTTTTTTGTTAAGTGAGTCTCTTTTTTTTTTTCTTTTTCTTTTTCTTTTTTTTTTTCTTTTTTTCATTGTGTTGAATAAAATTGAATCTTATCCACTACCCCACCCCAAAGAAAATTGTTTGAGATGTGAGATTGGCATCTCTGCTTCTTGTTTTGTAATGTGTTTACTTGTTGTGATCCTCTAGAGTGTGTGCAGCTTAATTCTTAATAAGAGTTTTGCTTTTATCGTGTATGTGCGAGTCAACATATATTGTTTTTTCTTTTTGAGAAACCAGACCTCAAGCCTGGGACTTTATTGAAACAACAAAAACAATACTTAGTGGGCATCAAAGTCAACCAAAGCAACAATGTCCAAAGGCAAGGCATCCATCCAAACTTGACAGCCAACATTGGACGAAGCCTTTTTATCAAGAGCATCCGCTACTAAATTACAAGAGCGGTTAACATGACTAAATTTAACTGATGAAAAACTAGGAATTAAACACCGAGCATCGTCTAAAATATTTCCAAAGGATAGTGAAATCCCCTAGGAAACCACAGAAATGATTGCGGCCGAATCACCTTCAAATATCACGCAGTGAAGATCAGGCCAAATTGGCCATTTACCACTTTTTGCGAAATTATTAGCAACATACCACTGTTTGCAAAATAAGTAGCAATATACCACTTTTTTGAAACTCAAGTTTGCTGTGTAAATCAAGTTTTAAATACTCGAGTTTCATAAAAAAAAACTTGTGCTAACATGGTAAATGCTCTGTTTTGTACTTCTATGGTACTCGAGCTTACCAAGCTCAAGTACCTTGTATGGAACTTGAGTTTGACAAGCTCGAGTTCCTTATTCCTTTTTTTTTTTAATTTTTTCGATAATCAACAAATAAACATAAACATAAAAATAAGTAATTTTTTTCATTTGAATGCACAAACATATGCAGTGAACAATTTTTTAAATCTGTTTCTTGTAAAAATTGTTCACTATTTTCCGCATAAATTTTTTCTAGCATTCTGCATGAAATTATTTATGTTCAACATTATTTAAAAAATTGTTCACTATTTTTTTTTGCATAAATTATTCTCTGTTCACTGCATATGTTTGTGCATTCAAATGACAAAAATTACTTATTTTTATGTTTATGTTTATTTGTTGATTATCGAAAGAAAGAAAAAGAATAAGGAACTCGAGCTTGTTAAACTCCTTGAGCTTGGTAAGCTCGAGTACCATAGAAGTACAAAAAAGAGCATTTACCACGTTAGCACAAGTTTTTTTTTATGAAACTCAAGTATTTAAAACTCGATTTACATAGTAAACTCGAGTTTCAAAAAAGTGGTATATTGCTACTTATTTTGCAAACAATGGTATGTTGCTAATAATTTCCGTGAAAAGTGGTAAATGACCGATTTCACCGTGAAGATCAAGTTCAACAGCAAATTGGACCGCTCTGCAGCAGGCGAGAGCTTCCATGTCAGCAACTAATGAAGATAGTAGAGTAGGCGTTGACAGAGCACCAAGGGCAATGCCACCCCAGTCACGCACAATGACACCAATTCCAGCAGAATTAGTGTGTTTGAAGAGGGCAACGTCGAAGTTCACTTTAACAAATGCTATCTTGTGTATGCTCAATCCGTTTGGGTTGATCTATATTGGCAAGGTTTTATAACGAATTGTGGTTCTTTATTTTATTTTTTTAATTTTGCAAAATATTTTATGTTTTTTTTTTTTTTTTTGTAAAGTGGAGCCCAAAATAATATTTTGAGGGTGAAGAATTATGTAATATATTGTAAGGCAGTTGTTGGATTTTGCCATCTTATTAAGCCTGAGTTAAATTTGGGCTAGGACTGGGGCTTAGAGGGAAGGTAATTTATTCTCATTCAACCCAAATATATATATATATATATATATACACACATAGATATTGATGTGTTAATTTTCACTGAGCCATACATCTAATCCTGTATTAGATTCTAGTTTATACTATTTAGGGCCTTCAAGATGGAAATTATATGTTGATTTCAAGTAAGTGGACTTCAAAAAATGATTCCTCTCTAAATATTATATTGTATATGTATAATTGGAAAAAAACTTTTCTAAATAATGAACCTTTTTATGTAAAAATTCTTTGTACAAAAGAAGATACATTCTATAAGAATATTTTATGATATTGTTAAGGAAAAAGAAAATATTTTTAAATAGCCAGCTAGACTATCTATAATCCTTGCCGACTAAGGCTAAGAGTTGGATTTCGGTCGAAATATTGTTTATTGTACAGTGGTGCATTTTTATTGTTTGCTCTTCGAAACCATTGTTATCATTTATCTCTTTGGGGTTATTGTTCCCCCATGGGATTCGCCTACCAATTATAAAGCAGCACATGTCTTAGTTAGGCGAATATTTTATATACTAATTTATTGTTTATTGTTATTTGACAAATTGAATGTGAAAAACAACTTTAATGCTAAGTGCATTATTATTACTATTGTTATAACTTCTATGTAGTTTACCCAATTATAAAGTTATGTTCTTTTGTAGGTGAAATCGGCCATTTACCACTTTTCGCAGAAATTATTAGCAACATACCACTATTTGCAAAATAAGTAGCAATATACCACTTTTTTTAAACTCGAGTTTGCTAAGTAAATTGAGTTTTAAACACTCGAGTTTCATAAAAAAACTTGTGCTGACGTGGTTTTTTTTTTATTGAAAAAATGCCACATGAAACTTGATCTTGGTAAACTCGAGTTCCATGCAACACAATACTCAAGCTTACTAAGCTCGAGTTATTTAAAAATGTTCAAATTTGAACATGGAACTTAAGTTTTAATTTTTATTGATACAACTCGAGTACTATGTATGATGTAATTTCACAAAATGCACGGCACTTACTCTGATATATAGTCAACGCAGTTCATTGATATATTAAATTAAAATAAACATTATAAATCTTCTCTATTTGCTAGTACAATAAAATATAATTGATTTTCGCAAAAGTCGTGCATTTACATGGCCTCTGCTTTTTGATGTTTCAAGCAGAGAAGGAGCTGTTTGTAAAGTTTTGGTAAGAAAAAAAATGTGTGATCTTTGTCAACTTAACAGGTCGAAGATGCAAAGAAAGAGTGACTCAGCTTCAATTTGATTCATGTTTCTGCAAATCCTTATCTGGGTATGTTTGAAATTTGATAATGAAACTTTCAGTTTTGTTTAATATTAGTAATTTAGTTTTAAAGTCAGCTGCATTTTCTTTACGTTTTGCTTTTAGTATGGCTTAGCAAACTCGAGTACAAATAAAAATTTACAAAAAAAGTCAAGTTTTTAAATTTTGAATAACTCGAGCTTATCGAACTCGATATTTTTTACTAGGAACTCGATTTTACAAAACTCGAGATCCATGTTGCATTTTTTAATTAAAAAAATCCACCTCAGCAAGTGCTTTTTTATGGAACTCGAGTTCCACAGCAAACTCGAGTTCCAAAAAAGTGGTATTTCCCTATATATTTCCAAAACAGTGGTAGATTGCTAAAAAATTTGGCCAACAATGGTATTTGGCCATTTTTGCCTTCTTTTGTAACTGGACTTTGGCTTATTGAAATCTAGCAAATATTTTAAGAGAGTATTTGTTATTTATATGTATTTTATTGTACACTTTAGTTTCTACTAAATTACTTTCCTACTTTTGATAAATGTTTTGTAAAATTTAATATGTTGTCTAATATAATGCACATTTTTAATTAACAATATTATGTGATGTAGTCTCTTATTCAACTATTAATTGACCCCGCTTTATCCACCCTTTTCAATTTAGTGCAGTAAACTCTTTTAATGCAACTAGCTAGTGACCATTGAAGCTCTAAACTGAAAGCTATGTGTAATAAAGAACTATTTTATAAAAATTCGCTTTGTTGCGCTTTTTAGGGTTGTAATCTTGGTAATCGTGAGACTATTTGAGGATGTATTTGTAATCTTTATTTTCTCATATTTTAGTTTGATGTATTATTGAGAGACTTGATATTTAAATGTTGCATCGATTGTTTGGTTTATTATATTTGAATATGTAGTTGCCTCAAATTAAAGGGAAATTTCATTAAATTTTTAAAGCGAAAACCTATTTTTACTTTGTTAATTTTGACCCTGCCAAATTTCAAGTGAACCCGGAAAAAAGTGAATCAAAATAAATCAGTTTTTTTTTTTTTTTTTGGTAGTGGACCAGTGGTAGAACTTTAGAGACTAAAAAATAATAGAAAAACCTATTTAATGCAAAATTTAAGAACAAAAATAATTCCACCAAAAAAAGAAAAAGGGTTCAAAAATAATAGTTTAGTAATATTAACAAATCAAAGACGACTAAATTGAATAAAGGTAAAAATGCAGTTCCTTAGACCAGTTTGCACAATTATTGAATGAGCAATAATTACCTTCACTTCATGAGACCCGTCTTTCTCACGTCACGTGGGAATCTGCATATACTGTGAGAGTGATCTTTTCTCAGTAGTAACTTGTAAGCTTGAATAGTAGGCCAAATTCAATTCAGGCTTGACAACAAAGGTGCTAGGTATAGTCTTATAAAGAAAATTATTTTTTGTACATAACAAAAAAACAAAAAGACTTAGGTACCGTTTGGATTGCGCGTTTCCTCACGTCTGCGTTTTCTTCTTTTTTTTTTTTTTTTTTTTTTTTTGCGCGTGAACAGTAACCTCACATGGGTTCACTGTTCACGCACTGTTTAGCACTGTTCATGTACTGTTTAGTACTGTTCATATACTGTTTACGTATTAAAAAATATTAAAAATGGGTCCCACGATACTATTTACCCATTTAAAAATTATTTTGCTACAGTGTTTTCAGTTTTCAGTTTTCAGTTTTAAGTTTTCAGCAACAATAAGTTCAATCCAAACGGACCCTTAACACTCTTTTTTGCAAAAAAAAAAAAAAAAAAAAAAAAACCAGTCCATGATATATATTCTAAATTTCCCAATTGGAATAAACTCAAATGGATTAGGCAATAGGCATAAAATAGGTAATCAATTACTAATATTACACGCGCACGTATAGACAATATAATTATACATACCTTAATAAGAATCACACCTTAAAGTTTCTCGTACATGTGTAGAAAGAAATATATTCTCTTTCTTTTGAATAACAATTTATTCAATCAAACAAATAATTATTATTCATCAACACAATACAGAACTAACAGCAAATCTCACACCACTAAAACAGACAGTCAAGCTAGTCTATTCTCAACAATAACAGCCAACAAAATAAACCATGGAAATCTACTTTTTGCATGAACGTAATCTTCATCAATGCGTAGAAGCTCCAAATGATGTAAAGCTTCAATTTAAGCACCACGTTGGTAACGAGTATCAGACAGCTGATCAGGCTATGACAGAGCCGTCGTCGTCAGTATTCATAGCTGGAAGTTGGATACTAACGTGACTGTTGATAACGCCGCCACCTTCGCTGGCGCTGCTGCCATCGCCGGAATTACACTCGCGTAGTTTACGAATGAGTATGACCATGAAGATCATGAAAACAACTATTGCCGCAGCGATTTTGATGTCCAAATGCAGCTTTTCCAACCTATTACAAAGTCATCATAGGTTTTTGTGCATCATTTTAAATTGCCAATAAAACACACAAACACATGTATAAAAATAATAATAGCAAATAACTAACTATAGAGTATAGATAGTGTTACCCGATCAGCGGAGGAGGAGGGTCTGCAAAAGTGTAAGCCGAGAGAGGAGTTGGAGGATTTGCAAAAGCCCAAGGAGTAGAAGAAAAGTGTGAATTTGGTTTGGACATGAAACGTGCCATTGATAAATATGGAAGGATTGAGATTTTGTAGCTTGAAAAGATGAGGTGTTATATATATAGGCCGTTTGAAATATTTGCTGACTATTGGTTCTCGGGTTTTGTTGGGATATAATGGCATTCTCGAAATTTTTTGTCAACTATTGGTTCTCGGGTAGACTTTGATCTCTGGTGTCATTGTTAATGGCATTCTTGAAATTTTTTGGTCAAGTTTTTGGGGTGTGGTGATGGTGGTATTTCTTGAAATTTTTTGCTCAACTTTTCCTCGATACTTTGATAGATGTTATTGTCAATGGCATTCTTGAAATTTTTTGGGGTGTGGCGGTGGTGGTGGTATGTCTTAAAATTTCGTGCCCAATTTTTCCCTGATACCTTGATAGGTGTCATTGTCAATGGCATTCTTGATATTTTTTGGGGCGTGGTGGTGGTGATATTTCTTAAAATTTTATGGTTAATTTTTCCCTGATACTTTGATCGGTGTCATTGTCAATGGCATTCTTGAAATTGGTCCAAATAATTTGGGCGTGGTGGTGGGTTGTATTTCTCAAAATTTTATGGTCAATCTTTCCCTGATACTTTGATAGGTGTCATTGTCAATGGCATTCTTGAAATTGGTCCAGATACTTTGATAGGTGTCATTGTGAATGGCATTCTTGAAATTTATTGGGGGCGTGGTGGTGGGTGGTATTTCTCAAAATTTTATGGTCAATTTTTCCCTGATACTTTGATAGGTGTCATTGTGAATGGCATTCTTGAAATTTATTGGGGGCGTGGTGGTGGGTTTAATTTCTCAAAATTTTATGGTCAATTTTTCCCTGATACTTTGATAGGTCATTGTCAATGGCATTCTTGAAATTTTTTGGGGTGTGGTGGTGGTGGTATTTCTTGAAATTTTTTGCTAAATTTTTCCCTTATACTTTGATAGGTGTTATTGTCAATGGCATTCTTGAAATTTTTTGGGGCGTGGTGGTGGTGGTATTTCTTAAAATTTTATGGTCAATTTTTCCCTGATACTTTGATAGGTGTCATTGTCAATGGCATTCTTGAAAATTTTGTTGATTATAGTAGTCTTTCTTTCTTTTTCTTTATTCTTTCTTTTTATGGGATTTATTATTATTATTATTATTATTATTATTATAAAAATGAGTCTGTATTGTGGACTCATACTACACCTACCGCTAAAGCCTCTTGATTCTTGGGTATATTATGATCATTGAGCCTCTTTTCTCTTGCTACCATTATGGGCAGAGTAATTATAAGTAAATAAACAATTTCACAATTTTTTTACCACAATTATAAGTGCTGAAAAATTTAGGCCCCGGTTGATAAAATTAACAAGTTTTAAACTCAAGTTGTTAATTAAATTTATTATGAATAAAATTTGTTAAAACAAACAAACAAACATCAATATCATGTCAATATCATGCACAGTGGAATAGTAAATAAGACAAGATATGATGACCCAAGAAAACCAATGAAACAAACTTGTTTCACAGTAAAAAACCTGGGGGAAAACCTCCCGAAAAGCAATTCACTATAGTAAAGGGAAGTTTCAGATCTAGTACAAAACTTTTATCTCTAGACTCCACAATCCCCGTAGATGAATTTATAGCAGAAACCTTCTACCGCTTTAGAACCTCTGAACTCTTCAATATATGAACGCTACCCTTTTGTATGGATCCAGTACATGACTAACTAATGATGCACGGATCTCAATACGTGACTAACTCCAGCAACTTGAAGAAGGTTGTTGGCTGCAAAGTTCTTCAATTCATCAACAATGAAGATCAGGAAACTCATTGGTCACAAAACCTTTGGCGTAAAGACACAGTAGCTTCTTCAGAGAGAATAATGAAATAGGGCACTTTCTGCATGTGTTCTTCATGTATAACGACCTTTAAAATAAGTCTTATATATGTCTAGGGTTATGAGAAAAGAAACCATGCACATACATGTCAGCTAGGGCCAAAAATCAGATTTGGAAATTCTGATTTCATAGATCTCGACAGATTCAGCTTCTGTCGAGCTTCGTTCTTAAATCTCAATAGATACTGTTTTTGTCGAGGTATCTTTCGAGGTTTAATAAATAGCTTTTCTTCACTTGTTTCTTGGTCCAATCTTCATGGCTTTAATACTTGGCTTGAACAACATGTTTCTTGAAGTACAAAACTCATCCTAGATCTACTCAATTATAAATAAAGTGCATTTTGTCAAAGGATTAGCTAATTACATAAAATATGTCTCTAACAATCTCCCCTTTTGGTAATACGTGACAAAACAACAAAACAACTAATCATGAAAGAAGTCTTAAATTACTTAACTCATAACCACTTGTTATATTACAAAATAAATCTATCCCTACTACAAACTCTTGAAAAACTTTGCAAGAAAAGAGTTCACAACATGATAGACTTTCACAACCTGTTTTTCTGAAACACTTAAACAAAACTCATCAATGCATCATGTGGAACAGAAATAAAGATTTTGTACATAAAAAAACATGTGTATAAGGAGAGAAAAGAAACAACACATGTAGAGGTAGGTGAAGAAAACATACATCATTATCATATATATAAACATAAAGTACAAAGTATGTAATAAGATGGTCACAAGAGCGGTGTACAAGAAGCTAAAAGAAGCTCCTATAACAACAAAGGAGGTAAACACTCCTCCTAACAAGATGAAACACAACTCCCCTTTACAAATGCATGTATTTCTCCCCCTAACATGTATAATCTTAAAAAGAAACCACATTTTCTCCCCCTTTTTTGTCATGATTGAGAAAGGGTACAAAAAGCTATAAAACTTCACCTGAGAAACATAAAGATGATCAAAGATGATTAAGGGACACAAGGAAACCATATAAATGCATGAATGTAATGAAACAAGATGCTATGGATGACAAGATAACAGAACGATGCAAAACATGTGAAAAACGATGCATGTAAGAGGGTCTCGACAAATCAAGAAGCTATCAAGAGAAAACCCAGAAATCTCAATGGATCGAGGATCTATTGAGAATCTATCGGGCAGACAAAGAGCGCAGAAAATTTGCTCGATGGATTGAAAAGCTATCGAGGATCTATTGAGATCACAAGAAGAAGGCTCGATAGAAAGGATCTCTGTTGAGGATGTGTCGAGGAGCTGTTAAGCTTGAAGAAAAGTGGTTTTTCAAGAAGGGAAAAACACATAGAGATGAATGCAACAAATAAGCTACTCAAACAAACATCCAAGCCACATATTAAGCTCTCAAACACACCTCAAACTCTAGATGCAAAGCATTCCTAGAACAAAAACACACACACACACACACACACACACACACACACACAAAACACATCTAACCAATTTTATTTTTCAAAAACAAGTTAAGACAATTTAGCAAGCATATATTAATACATGTATCCCTTATGATTGCCAAATCACATTGTATCACACATGTATCAAGAGTAGCAAAGAATTTGCGTGTTGTGTGTGAAACAAAGCAAAACTACATAAGTGTCTCATAATATGAAGATTTGAAACTAGAGAAAGTCAATTTCACTCACACACAATCAAACTGCTTGATGGAGACTATCACCTTCGAGGTACATCCTATAACTTCCACATCTCTTAGAAACACGCTTGCAACCATATTAAAAGCTGATTCTTTTTGCTTTTATATTCTTTGCATATTTTCTTTTTGAACATATCATGTATGGGCATATATGAGAGAAAAGAAATACCCAAATGTGTAAGCCAAAAACATCACAATTTTGCTATGCCGAAACACACAGATGTTATACATGATTGGCAGGCTTTAGTGGTGAGATGGTTGTTTATGCTTTTCTCTTAAGATTTTCTAGTCCTTCCCATCAAAAAGAGTGATATGAGCATGAGATATAAGAGATAGTCTTAATTGTACTTATCACAAACATGAGCCACAAAGTTCACTTGTTTAGTTGTGCATTGAGATACTCATCTAAGTTATAAGAGATACAAAGTTAAGAAACTTCGTTTCAAAGGCCATCCAAGGTATACAAGTACCAATATACAAAACACACACTGTTTTTGTATTTTTCTGATTTTTTCAATTTTTTTTATTATTTTGAAATAAACAAAAAAAAAAAAAAAAAAGCAAACGGCTATAAAGCATAAAAACTAGATGCAAATACATGAAAGCATGATTCCAAAAACACAAGAAATCAAGCAAAAGAGAGTCCTACTCCAGATAGAAAGAATTAAAGTAGAGAATAGATAGAAAAGACAATTAAGTCTTATGCTCATTTCTCACCCACACAGTATGAGTCCTTGGCCGTGAAGATGAAAAGGCACATGTCCTAGTATGTCTACTAAAGGACATAGAATAATTAGAATTCTCCTGAAATTGAGTCAAAAAGCTCAAAGCTTTTAATAACTCCCCAAAAAAAGGTGTTGAACCTTGAGAGGGAACCTGTAAATATTTGGACACTTGCTTATGAGGATACAACTTGAAGCAATTAGGAAGAATGTGTCTAGAAACACCACAATGGTGACAAACATGAATAGTTTTTGAACTACTAGACTTCCTAGAGTGAGGTCTAACAAAGGATTTAGAATTAGCCAAATCAGTTTTGGATTTCATACCTTTATCACCTTTCTCAGATTAGGCACAAAGACAATCTTTGATCCAGAAGCCGTGGAAGAGGAAGGGTCGGAGAAAAGAGCGTATCCTAAGCTAGTCTTATCAGAACTAGGCTATTGAGCACTCAATACCTCATCAAGTTTTGCACTAGACATCCTCTCTATTTGAGTTCTAGCTTGACTAAGCTCAACCTCGAGATTCTTGACCTTCTCTTCTAATGAGGTATTCTCCACAACAAGAGTCTCAACGAACTTTGTAGTCTCATCTAGTTTGACTAACAGTTCAACTTTTTCAGTTTTTACCTCATTAAGCTCTTTTCTACAAAGATGAGAAGTCATTTTCAGATTTTATAAATTTAGTGCATAGCTTATCATATGCTTCCTCAAGGGTCAACTTCTTGGGTACTTTATCATCAGAAGAATCCTCACTGTCACTAGCACTCTCCACAATCACCTTATCATTTGTGGCAGCAAAAACCATAAAGTGACCACATTCAACATACTCATCAGAAGAGTCATTTTCAGTATCACTCAAGGTAGCAACCAACCCTTTACATTTTGAATTCTTAGTCTTTTCTTTCATAAGATAGTTTGGGCACTCTATCCTCATATGACCAAAACCTTTGCACTTATGGCACTAGATGAAAGGTTTCTCATTCTTGCACTTCCTAGAGGATTCAGATTTCCTAAGGGCTTTGTTCGGCCAAAATGGACTTTTGCCCTTTTAAAAAAAAAATATTTAGCAAAATACCCCATGTTTGAAACTAATTAGGGAAATGCCCCTATTTTGAAACTTGATTTTCTAAAAATTGAGTTTCAAATGTATAACTCGATTTTTGGAACATCAAGTTATAGCGAACATGGACTCAGAATTTTTTTTTTTTTTTTGGAACTCTAGTTCCATGTAAAGTACTCGAGTTCCATGAACTCGAGTTCTAGAGTTTTTTTTTTTTTTTTTTTTTTAATTTTCAGTTCGCTATAACTCAATTATCCAAAAATTGAGTTTTAAATTGAAACTCAATTTTTAGAAAATCGAGTTTCAAAACAAGAGCATTTCTCTAAATAGTTTCAGATATGGGGCATTTTGCTGAAATGTTTTGGCGAAAAAGGCAAATGCCCATTTTCTCCGGCTTTGTTCTTATCCTTTTTCCTATATTGGAGAAGCTTGATAATCTCATTAGCTATGAAGGTTAAGTCCTCATCCTTATCCTTATCTTCATCTTCATCTTCAAAGTTATCACTCTCTTCCTCTATACTCTTAAGAGCCATGTTCCTACTCTTTCCACCTTTTCCCATTTTACCTAATCCCATCTCATAGGTTTGAAGGTTCCCTACAAGCTCAGTCAAAGGAATTTGATCAATGTCCTTCACTTCTTCAATGGCAATGATCTTGGCATGGAATCTTTCAGGTAGGGACCTAAGGATTTTCCTAACAATTTTAGGTTCCGCAATAGATTCTCCAAGATTGAAGGTAGAATTCTTAATATCCTTGAGTTTAGCATAGAACTCATCAAAGGTCTCATCCTCCTCTATCCTTATTTCTTCAAAACTGCTGGTGAGTCTTTGAAGCTTAACGATCTTCACTGCCTTAGTACCTTCATAGGTGGTCTCAAGAATAGTCCATGCTTCCTTAGCAATTTCCGTGGATGATATTTTCTTGAATTCCTCATTGGTCACACTACTAAACAGAGCATTCAAAGCCCTACTGTTGAAATTTGCCATTTTGAACTTTGCTTCATCCTAATCCATCGGCGCTTCCTTTGGCTTAACCCAACCGACTTCAACAGCTTGCCATACTTTTTCATCAAGAGCCTGCAAAAAAGCTTTCATACGAACTTTCCAGTACGCATAGTTAGTAACATTAAACAAAGAAGGAATCAAAAGAGATTGTCCACGATCCATGACAACGGAGGTCAAGAATCACACTTAGGAAATTAAACTAATCAAAGTGTATCCGCTCTAATACCACTTGTTAGGAAATTTAGACCCTGGTTGGTAGAATTAACAAGTTTTAAACCCAAGTTGTTAATTAGATTTATTATGGAAAAACCTTGTTAAAACAAACAAATATCAATATCATCTCAATATCATGCACAGTAGAATAGTAAATAAGACAAGATATGATGACTTAGAAAAACCAATGAAACAAACTAGTTTTACAGTAAAAAAACCTAGGGGGATACTTTCCCAAAAAGTAATTCACTATAGTAAAAAAAAGTTTCAGATCTAATACAAAACCTTTATCCCTAGACTCTACAATGCCTGTAAATGAACTTACAACAGAAACCTTCTACCACTTTAGAACCTCTAAACTCTTCAATATATGAACGCCACCCTTTTGCACAGATCTCAGTATGTGACTATTTCCAGCAACTTGAAGAAGGTTGTTGGCTGCAAAATTCTTTAGTTCATCAACAATGAAGATCAGGAAGCTCCTTGGTCACAAAACCCTTGGCGTAAAAATGCAGTAGCTTCTTCAAAGAGAATAATGAACTATGACACTTTCCGCATGTGTTCTCCATGTATAACGGCCTTTAAAATAAGCCTTATATATGTCTAGGGTTGTGAGAAAAGAAACCCTACACATACATGTCAGCTAGGGCCAAAAATCAGATATGGAAATTCTGATTTCATAGATCTCGACAGATTCAGCTTCTGTCGAGCTTCGTTCTTAAATCTTGATAGATATTGTTTCTGTTGAGGTATCTATTGAGCTTTAATGAACAGCTTTTCTTCACTTGTTTTTTTGTCCAATCTTCATGGTTTTAATACTTGGCTTGAGCAACATGTTTCTTGAAGTACTAAACCCATCCTAGATCTACCCAATTACAAGTAAAGTACATTTTGTCAAAGGATTTGCCAATTACATAAAATATTTCTCTAACAATAAGTAGAAAATAGAACTTCCATGAGGCCACTATTACATGACACTTTAAGCCCACCTAAAAAAAGTTCCCCCCCACCCCCGTTGAAAAACCATCCATTCCTTAGGAATAATGTAATATATATATATATATATATATAAACCCAACACCCCATAAACTGTGATAAAAATTGGCCAATTTAAATAAACAAAATTAACCAATCAATTTATGGTATAATCGTGGATTGAACTCTAGATCTCTAATTCAACTATCAGAGACTTTACCAATTGAGCTAACTAGAATCCACATGGATGTAGTACTTTAAATATTATTCATACGCTGATATAAATAATTTATTTCACATCTTTCGCAATCACATGTACATATTCACATAGAACAACAACAAATGAACACAGTACATAATTTTTTTTTTTTTTTCATGATTGAACATAGTACATAATAAGCATCAAATTAAAATGATTATATATGAGCAAGTAAAAGCTAAGAGTGAGATATACTAAGCCTTTATATATACTAGTGTGTAACCATGTGCATATGCATAGTACATTTAAAAACAGTTACAATTATATTATATATATATATATATATATATATATAAATTGTTTGCTTATTGATTATGAATTAAAAGACAAATTGAACTCCATCTTGCTAAGAAAAGAGTTTGACAAAGACCATCTTGCTAAGAAATGTGTAGCTTTGTTAGCATTCCTATACACCCAATTAAACTCCAGCCAATCAAATCTTGCATATAGCAATTTGACTTCAACAACAAATTTGGATCTATTGGTCACTACCTCAACTCATTTTTGGAATTACCCTCAATTACCACATTCTAAAGCTACTTTTGACCTGCTATTTCCACTACCCACAAAAAAGATTTGGCTTCCACTTGAATAGGGACCTTAGTATTCACTTTTTTTGGGAAGGCAAATAAGCTACACTATAAACCACATTCCATGGGTGCATGTAGGATCTATGCTTCATATATGATTCTGATATCAAGTTCAACATGACATAAAATGACCATGATTAACAACATTCAGGAGAAAAAGTTGTCTTAAAAAATTTAAAACTCAGAGCTTGCCTTGAACTATGGACAATGACAATGCCTCAAGAATCAAGGTTAAGTTATGTACATTTGATTTACGAAGCTTAAGATCAAAGATACAATTATCAAATAACATGCACCCACTATTATCCTCTGGCTCACAAATAAAACTTTAAAGTATCTTCTCTCTCAACCATGGCATTCACCCACTATTATATTATGCTATATGATTCTCATATGAAATATTTCCAGATTCATTCATATGTGAATCTTCCAAACCAAAATTTGCTCACAAATTAAGATAAATAAATAGCTTTCGTTGAGAGCTTTCATTCATTCCACTATATTTTCTGCTATATGATACCATTGTTTCTAGCAATGCTTAGCTTCATTAAAAGTCACACATAACTAAGTATATACTTTGAAGAGCATTACAAACTATGAAAAAAAAAAAAAAACAAAAAACCTATTATAAAAGCTCTTAAACTAAACAATATTCTCTGATAATGGGCTGAATTTATAATTTTCCTATTTTTTTGGTTTGTTTTTTTTTTTAGATATGATCTTTTCAAAGATAAGTAACAACACTCATATGGAATGCTATATTTTAGCTATTGATGAATATTTACCGGTTTTGAGTGCCATTCCCCATATTGGATTTAAGTAAATACTATCTCTCTATATTTACCTATTTAGAAACTAAATATAATTTAAATTTTTAATCGATAAATCTCATCTACCTAATTGTATAAAAAAACTTGTATTAAAGTTTGGTCATTGTTACTAATTGTATAACTAAATTCAACTATATATTTTTTTTTCTTTATAGATCTTATCTCATGCAATATGAAAAATTTCTAGACATACCACTTTCAACTTAGTGTCTCCAAAAAATAAGTCATGTACATTGGACTTGGAAGAAAAAGAACTACTAGTCTTGCCCAATCATACCCTTATATTCTTACCACAAATAATTGGATTATTGGCTTTGTTTATTGTTGAGATGCAACCCAAAACAAAAAAGGCATACGACAACAACAAAATTAATAATAAATAAAATCTCCAAATAGCATTATAATGAAGTGTTGTTTCCAAAAGCCATATTTTTCAAATTCGTATGGTTGCTTATTTTTATCCTCATACAGGATTTAAGTTTCATTTATACATTTGAATATTGATACTTGATAGGCCAAGAATGTACTGACCCCTTGTGATAAATTAACCAATTAATTTAGCCAAGTGAATTAATTAAGTTAATTAATATGCAAATCACGCGGTAGCACAAACAAATCACCAAGTAACTAAATGCAATGGAAATTAAATGACACAGGTAGTTTGTTTACGAATGGGGTAAACCATCGAGGCAAAACCCCACTAGGTGATTTTAAGGTCATCACTCTCAAGAATCCACTACAGTTAAACTCTTACCCCAATACCCAATTGGACTTGTTCTGTAGTGACAATCTCTCCTTTTAATGCACGACTCCCAGTACGTGACTAACCAATAGATGTGCGGATCTTAATACGTGACTTAATCACCAACTTGAGAAAGAATGTTGGCTACAAAGTTCTTCAGTTCATCACACGATGAAGATCAGGAAGCTCCTTGGTTACAAAACCCTACGGTTTACAAACATAGCAACTTCTTCAAAAGAAAGAAGAACTAGGGCAAATTCTATCTCCGGTCATAATTTGCATGAACAAAACTTTGCTTCACACTAGCGCAACTTGTGACAACCCTTAAAATGATTTTTATATATGTTTAGGGTTGTGAGAAAAGAAAGCCTAAACATATACTCACGGATTGGAGTGAAATCAGATCTGGAAAACTGATTTTCATAAACCTCAACAGATACCCTATCTATCGAGAAGCTGTCGAGCCTCAGTCTGAAACAGCTTTTTAATTCTTCATTTGATTCTTGGATAGACTTGCATGGCTTTAACACTTGAATTTGAAATCTTGTTCCTTGAAGCATTAAACACATCCTAGATCTACCAAATTACAAGTAAAGTGCGTTTTGTCAAAGGATTAGCCAATTACATAAAATATTGACATATATTCCTAACATGATTCACATATGTCCTAGCAATATTGTTAAATTAAATGGCTAGTTATGAAGCAAAAGAGTTGTTAACCGTAAAAAAGAAAAAATATGTGAGAAAAGGAATTGACAATGTTTCATAAGTCAATGAATATGAATAGAAAAAGGGCTACAAGTTTAGTTACAAATCTGTTTGTTGTGCATTGGGGGGTTGCTGGTGTGTTGTTAAGAGTTATTTGCCGATGGTAGGAAGTGGTTAGGGGTTGAGATTATATTTAGAGAAACATTTAAGAGAGAGAGAGAGAGAGAGAGAGAGAGGAGCTTGAGAGTCTACATAGAAGTGTTCAGGTGAAATATTCTTGTTTAGGTTATTTTTGTGGTCTTCTTGGTTTTTGTATTATATGTTATTGTATTATTTATTTTGGCACAAAAATTTTAAAAATTTAGATGGGATACATGGCGCAAAAATGAGAATCCAATTAAAATGGGAGAGAACTGAAGAATAATAAACGGGAGAATCCAATTGAAATCTAATTGGATTTTCTCTCAGTTTCATCTATTATTATATATATAGATATATAGATATGCAAGTAAGGGCCCTAGTTGAGAATCAAATATTTAATTTAATTAATTGTCACTTGAAAAAATAGCAATGTTTGTGCTTTATTGATTGATGCAAAAATATGTGTTTAAATTTAATTGGAAAATCTAATATTTAACACTTAAAGAACTATATCTAAATTTTACTCGCAATATAAATTATATTTTGGCTGTCCATAGATATTTAGAATTAGCTATCTATTCTGGACCAATATTTTTGAGCTTTTGGCAAATTGATGCATACATTTGGTTGCAATTACAAGTTGCATATACACAAAGTATGTGTTAGGTTTTGTACCAATTAGAAACATCCATTGACAATGTAATACCAACTTTGTTAAGCAGTAGTAATGTAGAATTAGGTCTATATATTCCTCATGGGTGCATATGCATAGCCATTCCCTGCGTACACATCTTAGGGCACTGTGTAATTAAGCATATGGTTTTAGTCCTGCATATGGTCGGCTCAACAACTTTGGGGGCCTTAGGCAGAAATTTTAAGTGAGATCTTTTTATATTTAAATATTAATCAAATGATAATTTATAATAATAGATAAAGTTAGAAATTGTGTTTAGAAGGAAAAAAAAAAGGTGAGAAACAGTGTTGTCTTGTTGTAACTGTGGGTTGCACTGCACAATTGTGCACTGTGTAGCCTGTGCTGCTGTGCGCTTGTGTAATCCAACCTGTACTCCTATTCCTATCATCCTACGGCTAAGGTTTTTTTTTTTTTGGTTGAGAAACCATCCTATGGCTAAGTTTTAAAGCAAAAAACGTGTCCTATCAAACGTGTCCCATGATGGGACTCCCGTCAAACAATTGTGCAATAAAATAAACTAAGTTAAATAAAAAGAAGACTCTGAGTCTTCATTTTTGGAAAGACAGAGAAGGCTCAGAGGGGAAGAAGATTACCTCTGGTAGATTGGTATGCTTCCCCTTTTCAATTTTGAAATTGCTGTGAATTGAAGGACGAAGAAAAATTTCAAGCTGACTGACTGAGTTTATGGAAAAAGATCAAGAATCAAGATGAAGATGAAGAAAAGAAAGGTAAGAATATAGATGGAAAGGCAGAGAGATAGAGAGATGAAAGATTTTTCTTTTGTTTTTGAAATTTATAATCTCTATTTTAGCATATTTCAAGAAAATTACATTGTATTATTAATGAATTTTTCTGGTATTAATTTTGATTTTAGCATATTTCAAAAATGAGTTAATAAATTTGTCTCCTAAAATTTAATTTTTTTAGTTGAAGTTTGACTATTTTTGTTTTTTTCTCTTTTTAATCTTCTGCATTTTTGGATACAATGGGGCCTTTTTAATGCATTTTATTGACCAATAAAAGTTCTTAAAAATTTTTTAATTAAAATATATAGATAAATATATATTTTATATATATATATATATATATATTTTTTTTTACAAGTGAGAGCCTTCTATTATTTGGGGGCCTTAGGTGATTGCATCAAGTGCATCACCTATTGAGCCAGCCCTGGTCTTGCATATGTGCGCACCTGCTTCATAGAAACCTTGAAACCCCGAATTTCCCACTTTCTTTGCTTTTCTTTCAATAAATGTTATTCACAAGACACGTTAGTCCAAGGTGTTGTATATATAGGTATATACAAGGATAGTTTGTAATAATGATATAAGATTGAAGAGTATTCATTTGTAAAATGAATAAAGTAGAAGTTTGAGATCTGGAGTTTTCTTTGTGAAAATTCAAGTTCAAGATGTTAGATCGGTCAAGACTTTAGCTCGATTGATTGAAGTAGTGAGAAAGGCTTCTGATAATAGCTTAATTTTGCATATTTATATTATTATTAGAAAGCATTATCATACTTATTTTGAGTTAATTCATGCATTTTATAGTTAGTTTTGGAATAATGCTGAATAATCAATTTTGTGTTTAATTGAATTTTAATGCATGAATTTGTCTTTTGTAAGATAATGAAATTAAATAAGTGGATTTGTGCAAAGAAAAAAGCTAATGGACTTTACTTTTACAAGGGCCATGATTAAGTTAAAGAAGGCCAACCCAATTAAATTCAAGTCCAATTGGAGCAAGGAATCAAAGAAAATTTGCACCAAATCCAAGTCCAATTCGGATTAGGATTCCAGTCTGCACACCAGCTAGTATTTGGAGCATAACTTTTTTGAGACCTTGTATAACTTTGCATAGGCTGTGTAGATGTCATCTTGTTCATCCATCTTCTCAAACTTGGACTCCACCAATTCCTCTTTTTCATCCATATCTTCAACAATTCCTTTAGTAGGATTTACGATGGCAGTGAAGGCATTTAGGATTCCATCATCCTCATTATCAGAATCATCCTCAAGCTCAGTGTCACTCAACGTAGCAGCAAGTGCCTTGCTCTTCCCAATGGTCTTGGATACGTAGGGCATTCTTGTTTCATATGACCGAAACCTTGACACCCAAAGCAGTTTGGTCCTGAGGGTACAGTGTATTGACCACCATCCCTAGCATCCTTCTTCCCTTTGTCTTGGCTCTTAGACTGAGAAGAACTCGACTATCTACGGTCCTTGTCGAAGCCCTTTGCATTGGCATTCTTCATGAACTTCTTGAATTGCCTGGTGATGTAGGACTTCATCTTAAAATCTTCATAATCAGAAGACTTATCAGTATCACTGATCTTGCCCTTCACTGCCATGCTCTTGCTCTTACTCTTGCTTGATTTCCCGATCCTTGTCAAACCCAACTCATAGGTTTGCAAATTTCCAACCAACTCAGTCAAAGGAATTTTGTCGATGTCCTTTGATTCCTCAATGACAGCGATCTTGGCATGGAATCTCTCAGGTAGAGATCTGAGCACCTTTCTCACAATCTTGGGTTTAAGAATGGTTTCCCCAAGATTAAAAATTGAGTTCACTATGTCTTTGAGCTTGACATAGAACTCATCAAATGACTCATCCTCCTCCGTCTTGATCTCTTCAAAGCTTGTAGTGAGCCTCTAAAGCTTTGAATCTTTGACAGCCTTGGTTCCTTCATAGGTTGTCTGGAGAATGGTCCATGCTTCTTTAGTAGTTTCAGTAGAGGATATCTTCTTGAACTCCTCATTCATGACTACACTGAATAGAGCATTCAATGCCCTGCTGTTGAAGTTTGCCACCTTGATCTTAGCATCATCCCAATCGGCCGACACTTCCGTAGGCTTGGTCTAGCCTATCTCCACAGCTAGCCACACTTTATCATAGATTACAAGAAAGCTCTCATGCGTATGCATAGTTAGTACCATCAAATAAATGAGGTATAATAAGAGACTATCCTCTATTCATGACAAACAGAGGTCAATGGATCACACAGCAAAGATTAACCCTAATCAGAGTGTGCCTACTCTAATACCACTTGATAGGCCAAGAATGTATTGACCCATTGTAATAAATTAATTGATTAATTAGCCAAGTTTATTAATTAATCAAATTAACATGCAATTGTATGTGGCAGCAAAAACAAATCACCAATTATCTAAAGTATGCAACGGAAAATAAATTGACACAGTGATTTTATTTACGAATGAGGAAAACCTATTCGGCAAAAACCTCATTAGGTGATTTTAGGTTACCACTCCCGAGAATCCACTATTATCAAAACAAGCGGTTACAAGTAAAGGAATCCTAGTACCTTTTACCAACCTACAGTTGAACCCTTACTCCAATACCTAATTGGACTTGTTCTGTAGTGACAATCTCTCCTTTTCAATGCACGACTCCCAATATATGACTAACCAATTACACGGATCCCAATACTCGACTTGATCACCAACTTGAGAAGGATGTTGGCTGTAAAGTTCTTCAGTTCATCTAGATGATGAAGATCATGAAGTTGCTTGGTCACAAAACCCTACAGTGTACAAACACAGCAACTTCTTGAAAAACTAGGGCAAACTAGGTTTCCGATCACACTCTTTTTCACACTTATAGAATTGTGCTCTTATGCAACTTGAGTCACCTTTTACGGCCCTTAAAATAATCCTTATATATGTTTAGGGTTGTGAGAAAAGAAATCCCAAACATACATTCACAGATTGGATGAAAATTAGCTTAAAAAACTGAACTTCGTAAATCTCGACAGATACCCTATCTATCGAGCTAGTTGTTGAGCCACGGGCTTTAGCATCTTTTAAACCTTAATAGATGCTAGTTGTCAAGCTAGCTATCAAGTTTTAATGAATAGCACTTCTTCACTTGATTTTTGGACAGACTTGTATGGCTTTAACACTTGAACTTGAAACCATGTTTCTTGAAGCATTAAACACATCCTAGATCTACCCAATTACAAGTAAAGTGCATTTTGTCAAAGGATTAAGCAATTACATAAAATATTGACATATGTTCCTAACATGATTCACATATGTCCTAACATGGTAAAATCCCCAACAATCTTAGACAATATTTTCTACAAGAAAATGAGTAAATGGTGGTACAACTTTGAAAATGTTGAACCATGATTTGGTGAAATTGGATCGCTTTGATGGAACCAATTTTACATGGTGGAAAGAGCAATTGGCTTAGATTTGAGGAGTCTTCAAATGATGAATCTATCATAATGAAGATCCAATGGAACGAGGCTTAAAGAAATAAAATTTCTTTGTTGGCAAGACAATGTGATTATTCTTTCACATTGTGGATGCATTAAAGCCATGATCATAGTTTGAACATTAAAGGTACGGATTTTTTGTTCATGTGCAATTTGAATTTCAAATTGATTGATGAGATTCTTTGTTAGAATATTTGCATATGTTGTGAATTTATTTGAATTGAGAAGTAAGATTGAACTTTTGACATGTTTAAATGTTATAAAGTGAAGTAGAAAATCTAAAGGATGGGAATTTAAACTCTTAAAGTGATAGAGTATATGAATATTTTCCTATGTAATTTTCTAAACTATGTGAAAATATTAAATAACATATCAAAAGATCTCACTTTAGATCAATTCGGACAACATCATCGAATTGAAGAGGAAAGTCGAGTTAGAGGTGAAACCAACACCGATCCTAAAGTGAATGTGAACAATGTTCAAAGTGGAAGTTCTAGTAAGACCAATAAGCACTTGAATGTGAGCAAGACAGTGAGTGGTTTTTAAAGAACAACTCCAAGAATCCCAACAATGAAGAGTAGAATTTGTTATGTTTCCTTTGTGGAAAGAAAGACCATTATATTTGAAAATGTAAGTTCTTAAAGAATAAGAAGGATGAAGATGGAAATGTCAATGAAGCAATTGTCATTAAGAACATTATTACTATGGTGAGCGATGTATGTAATAATATGATCACTGTATTTCATATAGCTATAATTACAAATCCTTCCTATTGGTGATTTTGATTCGGGTGTAATGTTGCATGTGTGCAACTACAAGACATATTTTAAGACTTATAAGGAGTCTTCCATAGAATTAGATGTGCTTGTGGGCATCCACAGTGAGACAAAAGTTCATAGAAAATGCATTGTTGAAGTAAAATTGAGTTTTGGCAAGAAGTTTTCTTAATCAATATTTTTCACGTACCTGATATCAAGAAAAACCAATTTGTTATTTAAATCCAAGAATGGGATATTAGTAGGCAATAAATATACTACTAATGACATGTTCAATATGAGTGTTATTAATTAAGATTTTTCTGGTTGTGCTTATATTGTTGATTCTTTTATTTGTGGCATGCTAGATTGGGAAATTTAAATTTCAAAATCTTAAAGTTTATGTCAAAGCATAATATAATTTAATATAAGCATGATGATTTGACTTGAATGGTGTATCACAACTAAAAAAGGGGGCTATCCCAGCGTTTTCAAAACCGTTGGGATAGCCCTAGAAAGTGCTGGGATAGGGTCAAAATTCCTATCCCAGCGTTTTTTTTTCCTGGCGCTTCAAACCGCCGCATAGTGACTATCGGAATAGGGTCGCTAGACTTGTACCAACGCTTTTCAAAAGCGCCGGGAATGGCATACGCCCTATACCAGCGCTTTTGAAAGCGCTGGTATAGGCCTTTTAAATTATATTCATTCAAGACCTATACAAAAGCGTTGGAATAGGTACTGCCTATGCCAACGCTTTCAAAAGCGCTGGTATAGGTCTTGAATGAATATAATTTAAAAGCCCTATACTAGTGCTTTTGAAAGCGCTGGAATAGGTATTGCCTATGCCAGCACTTTCAAAAGCGCTGGTATAGGTCTTGAATGAATATAATTTAAAAGACCTATAGGCAGCACCTATTCCAATGTTCCTAAAAGCACTAATATAGGTCTTGAATGAATATAATTTAAAAGGCCTATGCCAGCACTTTCAAAAGTGCCGGAATATGTCCTTTTTTTAAAATTTTTTTAGCACCTGTAAATTTTTTTTTTAATGTACCTAAAATACATATTTTCCGATACATATTTTATAGCACCTATAATGAACCACAATTCATATTTTCCAATAGCAAATACAATACCACATTAAACCAACAAACTAAACATATTAAATTATACCATATTAATAATTACATCCCAAATGTCAAGAATGTTAAACCCTCCCAACTACCCCAGCCTCCAAAATAATTAAAAGGAAAAGAAAGAAAGAATATTATACACAGAAGTGTACTTATCAAAAGAAAAAAAGAGTATACAAAAAAGTGTATTACAAATCTATCATTTCTTATTGACTGGTTTAACAACTTTAGCATCTTAATTTCAAATTAAGCTTAAATTAGGATGGATCATGACCCTTCACGTCATCCTGCATTTCCCATGTTGACACAATGTGACATGTGTAAGGGAATGGCATTTGTTCACCCCAAAATGCTAGAAAACATTAAGAAACAGAAGAATCAGGCACTTGGACACCTACCCAAATGCATGTAACATAAAGGTGATGTCAATGATTTCTACAGGGCAAAAAGTATTTGTACGATTGTTCTTATTTGCGAATGTTGTTCTATTAGATTTTCTTAAAAAAAAAATAACAACATAGAATGGAAAAACAATGTCCAATGAAGGTAACAAAAGAAACAGGTAAGGTGATGCAGAGTGTCTCAAGGCACTACTCCTAGAAATAGCCAAAAGTAAGGTCAATAAGCCAGTAAAAAGTCGTAATTTACCTAAAATATTTAGGAAGCCAAGACAAACATGTATAGTGATCCCAGCTTCCACAAAAATGAGTATATATCATCGCCCATACAGCTTAACTTTGGAAAAATGACTTCCATGGTACTTCCCGTTATACAAGATCCAAAAGAAAACCAAGGGTAATTACATGAGTTATCTGAAAAGTTATCAACAGACACTAAACCAATAAAATAAAAGTTACCCAATATATGAATAAGAATGTTACTGTCTTTCTTCATATAAGTCAAAAGAAAAGATATTCATATAATTTAAAAGAAGCCTTGATAATGTCAAAAGATGACCTGAGACACTAATTGCTGAATGACAAAGTATGACCTAAAATAATGTTTGTATTAAACAAGGGGTGATGTCAATATCAGTTGTTATAATGTCTAAAATGGTTGTATCCAGTGCATAAAACTCCTGTTTTTAAGGAGTCGAGGAGACAAAGTATAACCTAAAATAACATCTACACTAAACACTAGATGATGTCAATATCAGTTGTTTTAATGTCTAAAAAGGTTATAAATTTTTATTTTTATTTTTATTTTTATTTAAAGAGTCTAAAAAGGCTATATCCAACCCACAAAGCACCCACTTTAATGGGGTCTTAGGAGAAGTGGTTGGTAACCAGTCTTACCCCCACTTTTTAAAGAGGCTGATTACACATACAGAGAATTAGTCTTGCTTTATAACAATTAAATAATAGATCTCTAATTTTTGAGCAATGGTCTTTTGACCAAACGGCATCTCCTCCCTTCACAAGCAAAAGGTTCACCATAGTCAGATATGCAGTGTGTTAGGTTGACATTTACTGACCATATTTGGCATAGCATATCATAATCTTAGCCACAAATCATGGTTTTTTAAGGATTGCACTGAAAATGCTAATTAAGATGGTTGCCATTGACCCAGTAATTTAAGTCACTGTCCCAAGAAATATCTCTTACCTCATTTCAAGTCCACAAAAAGAATAAAGTAAAGAACACCAAAGAAGGAAAAGAAAAAAAAATTGCTTCATTCCTTCAATGAGCCACCTAACTCTCTTAGAGATGTATTCTCCGTTTGTGTCCAAGAAGTGGACTAGGACCCTGAAAGGTATTTAAAAGAATGGGAGAAAAACATTCATGCAATGTGGGAGATGAACTTAAGAAAAATTTAAGCAATGATATAATAGGAAACATAGTTGTAGGAAAGTATATACTTTCCATCTTAGTGAAGACAAAATCAAGGCATTTGATTATTGGAGAAAATCATTGTATTAGAATCAATCAAGAAATTGATTTCCAAAGAAAATCGTAGAATTGAAGCAATTAATTCAAAAATGTGATTGTAGTATATATAATTTCCATTATAAAAATGGGTTCTATTGTAATGATTCATCATCCAAGTGAATGAAGAAAATGTAACCCTTTGGTTCTTGTTCCGTGGATGCAAGCCTTGTGGCCGAACCACGTAATACTCTCACGTCTTTCTCTATTCTCTTTCCTCTATGGTTATAGCACAAGAATTAAAGAATTATGGATCAATATCAGTATCAGTATCAGCAGCCAAAGTATTATTTATTACATTAGTAATAATATCTAACAAGTCCATTTAAGTATTGTGCAACATACCATTAAATATTAGCATACTTATCCACAAAAACTAGTGTGAAGGAATAAAAATGATAATAGTATTTGGTGACATACATGAAAAGGTATTGGTAGTTCTCATGGCAACTGCACTAGTAATCTTCGTGATGAAAGGTTTTAGCAGTGGTGGGAGTGATAGGGGCAATTACATGGTAGTAAAAACAGTGCTAGTGGTAGCAAAAGTTAAGAAAAAATAACGAAGGGATTCTGTAATGATGATAGTGTTCATATAGTGGTTGGACAGTGGGTGGCTAGGGCAATGTGTTAGTAGTGGAGGTGATGGTTGTTAGGACATATGTGTTTCTCATGTTATAGAACATATGTCATAATTTTATGTAATTGGCTTATCCTTTGACAAAACGCACTTTACTTGTATTTGGGTAGACTTAGGATGTGTTTTAAATACTTCAAGAAACCATGTTTCAAGATCAAGTGTTGAAGCCTTCAAGTCTGTTCAAGAAATCAAGCAAGAGTGCAAATTCATTAAAGCTCGACAGTTGGTCGATAGCTTCTCGACACCTCTTATCTGTCGAGGTTTAAGAATTTCAGAATCCAACTCTAATTTTCTTGGGATCCGTGAATCTGTCTTTGGGCCTTCTTTTCTCCTAACCCTAGACATCTAAAAGGATTGTTTTAAGAGCCGTAATACGGTACACAAGTTGCACAAGCATTGAGCAAACTCTGTTCAAGCAAATTGTGATCGGAGACAAGGTTCTTGACCTAGTTCATCTCTTTCTCTTGAAGAAGTTGCTGTGTATTTGCATCGTAGGGTTTTGTGACCAAGCATCTTTCTGATCTTCATCGTGTAGAAGAACTTTGCAACCAACAATATTTTCAGATTGGTGTTTTGAAGTCGCGTATTGGGATTCGCACAACCATTAGTCACATACTGGGATCCATGCAACAAAAAGGGTGGTGTTCATATATTGAAGAGTTCAGAGGTTCTGAAGTAGTAGAAGGTTTCTGCTGTAAGTTCATTTACGGGGATTGTAGAGTCTAGGGACAAAGGTTTTGTACTAGATCTGAAACTTCTCTTTACTATAGTGAATTGCTTTTTGGGAAGGTTTCCCCCCAGGTTTTTTTACTGTGAAACTAGTTGGTTTCATTAGTTTTCTTGGGTCATCATATCTTGTCTTATTTATTTTTCCGCTGTATGATTTTGACATGATATTGATGTTTGTTTGTTTTAACAAGTTTTGTTCATAATAAATCTAATTAACAACTTGGGTTTAAAACTTGTTAATTCTATTAACCGGGGTCTAAATTTCCCAACAAGTGGTATTAAAGCGGATACACTCTGATTGGATTAATTTCCTGAGTGTGATCCTTGACCCCCGTTGTCATGGATCATGGACAATCTCTTTTTATTCCTCCTTTATTGATGGGACTAATTATACGCACTGGAAAGTTCGTATGAAAGTTTTTTACAAGCTCTAGGTGAACAGGTATGGCAAGCTATTGAAGTTGGCTGGATTAAGCCAAAGGAAACGCCAGTGGATTGGGATGATGCAACAATCATAGCTGCAAATTTCAACAGTAGGGCCTTGAATGCTTTGATTTGTGGGGTGACCAATGAGGAATTTAAGAAAATATCATCCACAGAAGTTGCCAAGGAAGCATGGACCATTCTTGAGACCACCTATGAAGGTACCAAGGCTGTAAAGACTGTGAAGCTATAAAGATTGTGAAGCTTCAAAGACTCACTAGTAGTTTTGAAGAAATAAGGATAGAGAAGGATGAGACCTTTAATGAGTTCTATGCCAAACTCAAGGATATTGTGAATTCTGCCTTCAACCTTGGAGAATGTATTACAGAATCCAAAATTGTTAGGAAAATCCTTAGGTCCTTACTTGAAAGATTCCATGCCAAGATCACTGCCATTGAAGAAGTCAAGGACATTGATCAAATTCCTTTTACTGAGCTTGTAGGGAACCTTCAAACCTATGAGATAGGATTAGGCTGAATGGAAAAAGGTGGAAAGAGTAGAAACTTGGCTCTTAAGGGTATAAAGGAAGGAGATTGAGGACTCTGAAGATAAAGAAGAAAGTGAAGATGAAGATGAAGATGATGATGAGGATGAGGATCTAACCTTTATAACTGATGAGATTATCAAGTTTCTTCAATTTAGGAAAAAGGATAAGGGCAAACCTCCAAAGAAACCTAAATCCTCAAGGAGTGGCAAGAATGAGAAACCTTTCAACCAATGCCATGAGTGCAAAGGTTTTGGTCATATGAGGATAGAGTGCCCAAACTACCTCATGAAGGAAAAGACCAAGGAGTCCAAAGATAAAGGGTTGGTTGCTACTTGGAGTGATACTGAGAATGATTTTTCTGATGAGTATGTGGATGAATGTAGTCACGTTATAGCCTTTGATGCCTCAACCAATAAAGTGATTGTGGAGAGTGCTAGTGACAGTGAGGATTCTTCTTCTGATGAAGTACCCAAGAAGATGACCCTTCAAGAAGCCTATGATAAGCTATGCACTGAATTCATAAAATCCAAAAAGACTTCTCATCTTTGTAGAAAAGAGATTAATGAGGTAAAAACTCAAAAAGCTAATCTGTTAGTCAAACTAGATGATACTACAAGGTTAGTTGAGACTCTTGTTGTGGAGAACACCTCATTAGAAGAGAAGGTAAAGAATCTTGAGGTTGAGCTTAGTCCAGCTAGAGCTCAAATAGAGAAGATGTCTAGTGCAAAGCTTGATGAGGTATTGAGTGCTTAAAAGCCTAGTTCTGACAAGACTGGCTTAGGATATGTTGTTTCCTCCAGCCCCTCCTCTTCCATGGCTTCTAGATCAAGGACTGTCTCTTTGCCACAATCTGAAAAAGGTAATAAAGGTATGAAATCCAAAACTAATCTGGCTAATTCTAAATCCTTTGTTAGACCTCATGTTTGTCACCATTGTGGTGTTTCTGGACACATTCGTCCTAATTGCTTTAAGTTGTATCCTCATAAGCAATTGTCCAAACGGTCACAGGTTTCCTCTCAAGGACCTATACCTTTGTTTGGAGAGTTATTAAAAGTCTTGAGCTTTTTAACTCAATTTCAGGAGAATTTTAATTCTTCTATATCCTTTAGTAGACATACTAGGACACGTGCCTTTTCATCTTCATGGCCAAAGACTCGTGCTGTATGGGTGAGAAAGGAGCCTAAGACTTAATTGTCTTTTCTATTTGTCCTCTGCTTTAATTCTTTCTATCTAAAGTAGGACTCTCTCTGCTTGGTTTCTTATCTACTTTTGAAATCATATTTTCATGCATCTTCACCTTTCTATCATGCCTTCATGCATATGCATCTTTCTTTCATGCTTTCATGTGTTTGTCTGTTTATGTTTGGTTGTTTAGTTTTTATTTTGTTTTGTTTTCAAAATAAAAATAAAAAGGAAAAATACAAAAATACAAAAACAGTGTGTGTTTTGTGTACATTGGTACTTGTGTACCTTGGATGGCCATTGAAACAAAGTTTTCTAAACTTTGTATCTTTTGTAACTTAGATGAGCATCTCTATGCACAACTAAGCAGGTGAGCTTTGTGGCTTTTGTTTGTGATGAGTAAGATTGAGTTGTCTCTTATACTTAACACTCGTATCACTCTTTTTGACGGGAAGGACTAAAAAATCTTGAGAGAAAGGCATTAATAACCATCTCACTACTATTGCCCGCCAATCATAATATGACACCTGTATGATTCGGCATAGCAAAAGTGCAATGTCAAAAGCTTAACTTAAATGGGTATTTCTTTTCTATCTCTTATATGCCCATGCATGTTTTGCTTAAGAAAAATATGCAAAGAAAAATCAAAAGCAAAAAGATAAAAAATGCTTTAAAAATGATTGCAAGCGTGTATTCTATGAGATGTGGGAATTATAGGATGTACCTTGAAGGTGATAGTCCCCATTGAGCAGTTATGATTGTGTGTGAGTTAAAGTGACTTTCTCATATCTAAAATCTTCATAACATGTATACACTTATGCAATCTTGCGATGTTTTTCACACACAACACGTAATATTCTTTGCTATTCTTGATACATGTGCAGATACAATGTGATTTGGCCATCACAAGTTTTACATGTGTTAATGTATGCTCACTAAACTGTCTTGACTTATTTTTAAAATATAAAATTGGTTAGACTTGTTTAGTGTGTGTGTGTGTTTTGGAGATCCTTGTGCTCAAATTTTTTAAATTGAAAGATTATTTTGAGATATTATTGTGTTGATTGGATCATTGGTTGAGTTGTATGTTGGATTGCATTCATGTCTGTGTTTTTCTCCTTTCGAAAAACTGTTTTGAAAAGCTGGCTCGACACCTCCTTAACACCCCATCGATACCTTGTTATCTGTCGAGCTCCTCAAGCTTTTATTTATCGCAATCCCGACACCTCCTCGATACCTGGTGGATCGATCGAGAATGCTCCTGCCTCCTCGATAGCTCCTCGACACCTGGTGGATCGATCGAGCTTCTGTTCTTGGATCTGATTCCTTGTTGCTCGATACCTCAGCTGTCGAAGACCATTTTCTCGACACCTACCTCGATAGCTTCCTTGACACCTCTCGATACCTCATCTGTCGAGCATTACTGAAGGTTCTATTTAAACCTCCTCGCGCGATCCATTTCTCATTTCTTCAATCTCTCTCGATCTGTCCGCGCCTGTTCATCTCCCAAACACTCTCATTTCACTCCAATCGTGTTCTTCAAGGTTTCTTCAAGCTTTTTCAAGTTTTTCTACACTTGGTAAGCTTCTAATCTCTCATTCTTCATGCATTTCATGTTTTGAAACCTAGGTTTTGGGATTTTTTGAAAAAATTTGGGGCTTTTCAAAATTGATGAGTGTTTAATGAAATTTTGGGTAGGGTTTTCATTTAAATGTGTTTAAAACCTCATACATTGCATCACATTTGCATTTTAATGGTATTTTCATGCATTTAGATGTGTGTAATATGTTTGTGTGCTGATAGGTTTGGATTGGGCTGAGCCCATGATGCTTTTTACTTTGCATGTCACATGTTCATGCATTTCCCATGCATACGTACTCTCCTTTCCATATATTTGATATATTTGAATTGCTTGGGACTTTTCTAATTGTTCTTCTCTTTTTCTCCATCTAAATCTGTTTACGTTAGTCGTGTCTATGGCACCTAAACGTAAATCCACTCCTACCCGGAACCTTTTTCGTTTCGGTGCTTCTTCATCTACTGTTCCTTCACCTTCTAATGTTCAGTTCCGTGATGATGATGCCTTTAAGGCATTTTCAGAGAACTTCTCTAGATGAGGCAATCATTCGGAATGCCAAGTCATCTTGTCGGACTTTGCCGACACTGACCTTCCCTCTATCATTCATAGTAGGGGATGGGAGTCACTGTGTGACATCCCGGTCACATGTCCTCTGGTGCTTATCCAGGAGTTTTACTCCAACATGCACGGGATTGATTGTTCAGTACCTCTCTTTTTCACTCGCGTTTGAGATACGCGCATTCCTGTCACACCGCAGCTGGTTGTGAATGTGCTTCGGGTCCTTAGGATAGAGTTTCCTGACTATCCTAGTTGTGAGCGTTTGAGGACAGTGTCCAAGGATGAGCTCATGTCTTCTTTTTTTAAGCGCCCTACTGCTTGGGGTGAGCGTCTCTTTACACCATGTCGACCTTTTGCTAAAGGTCCTAGATTCATGAACATGGTGATGACTTTTGTTTTACATCCTCTTTCTCACTATAACTCCATCACAGAGCCTTGTGCTCGATTTTTGCTATCTCTTCTTGAGCATCTCACTATAGATTTTCCTTCTCACTTCATTCTTTCTATCATAGATGTTCATTTAGATTCGGCGTCCCGTGATAACCTCATCTTTCCTTCCGCAATCACGAGGATTTTACGTCATTTTTCCGTTCCTTTTCCCTCTTCCGACCACTTTATCATCATGTGTGCCATAGATTATGCTACCGTTAAACGTAGCGAGGCCCAGTTTCAGTCGCGACAGACGGATTCATCAGCACCCTCCTCTCATTCTGCACCATCCCGGTCTACTCCATCTACATCTGCTCCTTCTTCTTCAGGTGATGTGTCTTTAGGAGACGTCATGGCGTAGCTGCAGCACATGGATGCTTGCCTGGATTCACTCTCTATGGAGTTGTATCAGGTGAACGTTCGTGTCAGTCGTATTGCACGACAGAAGGCGACTATGGGCGGCTTTGCATTTGAGCCTACTCCTTCACCACCTCATCCAGTTGCTTTTCATTCTGATGCTGAGGATGATGATGATGATGATGGAGATGCTAGCTCTAACGACGAGATGTCTACTTAACACTCTACCCTTAGGGGGAGAGTTAGTTTTTGGGATCATTGTGTTAGGGGGAGTGTTGTTATTTTTTTTCAGAGGGATGTAGTGAGGATATTATGTTTCTTTTTTTTTCTTTTTTTTTCTTTCTTAGATACATTGTTCTTGTACATGAGGTCTTGTGACCATTTATAGACATACATTGTACTTATTCTCTCTTCTATATTGTTGATGTATGTTTTTCTTTCACCTACCCTTTCATGTGTTGTTTCTTTTCTCTCTTTATACACATGCTTCTTATTATTTGTATGCAATCTATTATTTCTGTTTCATACAAAGATGCCTTGATGAGTTTTGTTTAAAGTATTTCAGAAATACAGGTTGTCAAAGTCTGCTTGCCATAAACTCTCTTCTTGCAAAGTTTTTCAAGAGTTTGTGTTAGGATAGATTTTATTGTATTCAACAAGTGAATATGAGTTGAGAGATTTATAACTTCTCTCATATGTTCATTTGTTAGTTGTGGTTTTGTCACGGATTGCCAAAGGGGTAGATTGTTAGGACATATGTGTTTCTTATGTTATAGAACATATGTCATGATTTTATGTAATTGACTTTTCCTTTGACACAACACACTTTACTTGTATTTGGGTAGACTTAGGATGTGTTTTAAATACTTCAAGAAACCACGTTTCAAGATCAAGTGTTGAAGCCTTCAAGTCTGTTCAAGAAATCAAGCAAGAGTGCAAATTCATTAAAGCTCGACAGCTGGTCGATAGCTTTTCGACACCTCCTATCTGTCGAGGTTTAAGAATTTCATAATCCAACTCTAATTTTCTTGGGATCCGTGAATCTGTCTTTGGGCCTTCTTTTCTCCTAACCCTAGACATATAAAAGGATTGTTTTAAGAGCCGTAATATAGTACACAAGTTGCACAAGCATTGAGCAAACTCTGTTCAAGCAAATTGTGACTGGAGACAAGGTTCTTGACTTAGTTCATCTCTTTCTCTTGAAGAAGTTGCTGTGTATTTGCACCGTAAGGTTTTGTGACCAAGCATCTTCCTGATCTTAATCATGTGGATGAACTGAAGAACTTTGCAGCCAATAATCTTTTCAGATTGGCGTTTTGAAGTCGCGTATTGGGATCCGTGCAACCGTTAGTCACGTACTGGGATCCGTGCAACAAAAAGGGTGGCGTTCATATATTGAAGAGTTCAGAGGTTTTGAATCAGTAGAAGGTTTCTGCTATAAGTTCATCTACGGGGATTGTAGAGTCTAGGGACAAAGGTTTTTTACTAGATCTGAAACTTCTCTTTACTATAGTGAATTGCTTTTCGGGAAGGTTTGCCCCTAGGTTTTTTTACTGTGAAACTGGTTGGTTTCATTAGTTTTCCTGGGTCATCATATCTTGTCTTATTTATTTTTCCACTGCATGATTTTGACATGATATTGATGTTTGTTTGTTTTAACAAGTTTTAACAACTTGGGTTTAAAACTTGTTAATTCTATCAACCGAGGTCAAAATTTCCCAACAATGGTGAAAGCAGCAATGAAGTCATTACTGATTAGCTGAAAACCTAAACAAGGTAAGCAACAAGGATTATGAGAAATTCTTATGATAAGTTCTTACTTCTGAAAATCATGTAACTGTAACTTAGACATTTAAATAGCTTATTCTCTGCGCTACTTAGCAATTATTTCAGGTGGCATGACCAACAATAGTTTTGCATGAAATGATTAAAATGCATAACATTTGCAATATACTATGCCCTTAGTTCTGATTAACCAGTCTACTTCATGTCATCTATATGGAAAACAATCAGCTTATTTGCACGCACGCGCAGGCGCACACACACACATATCTCACAAATGATAAAGAATAAATAAAGCCCAAAAAAAAAAAAAAAAAGGATCTAGTGCTCACATGAAATGGGTTCAACAGTGAATGAAGCATTTCCTTCTTTAAGAAATTGAAACCCCAGAAACCTTTATAATTTGTGGCAATAAAAAGGGTACAAAGTCACAACTTTTTCAAATCAACATATTCAAAAAAACCTACAACACTAATTCAAGTATTCAATCAAGCAAATGCGTTATAGTAAGACAGAGGAATATAAATTTTTTTTTTTTGGGTTTCAAATGAACAAATATTTATTTCCTTAATGTATAACTAATAAGTTCCTTGCACTAAATTAGAAGCAGGTAAATGGAATGGTTTCTAAGTTTAGAAGAGCTACTTACCAGGCTAGTCAAAGAAGGCCAAATATGTAAAAAATAGATCCCCAACCAATGGTTTGAATAATAGGAGGAGCCAAAAGAAGCCTACAGGTTTTTACTATATTAGAATCAACCAATAAACAAAACCTAAGCATTCAGTTGACTTAACAAAAGAGTGAAAAATGAATGTGTGTGTGAGTGTATGTGTATATATATCTGTTTGCTACACTTGGCAAACCAAACCTAATTTAAGGGAAGCTCAAGCGTGCCTTGGTTTTGCTAGCACAAGAGAAGTTTTAGTTCACAACTAATATAAAATTGTTGTTTTCCAACTGAATTCAACTCATATTGAAATAATGCAAAAATTGAAACTTCCCGGAAGCTCTAAGAATCATTAATGAGCCTTTAGCAAAGAAAATAGATTTTCTAAACACAATATTATTTGTTAAGAGAGATGAGGAACATGAAAGCAGACATTTTAATAAGGTTAAATCTTTCTTTTAGAACAATCAATGCCCAAAAAACCTTATAGTTATTTCTAATCAACTCGTAGTTTAATGGCTTGCAATATTAGTTCTCAATAAGAAGGATTTTAATGTGGTCAAGTTTTGCTATTTCATACCAGTACATAAAAGCAAACTTCCCTAGTATAAATCAATTACTATGCCTTACAAATCACAATATTTTATGTCTCTCCATCCTTCCTTCCCCTCTCTTCTACTTCTTTCTCAAATTCAAATAAACCCAATTGTCTTATTTTGCTTAAAGGAAACTAATTCCTGAGTGGCTGTAAAGGCAAAAAACATATATAACAATCTTTGACTATACTATCAAGAGTAAAGTGAGATATAAGGTTCCTCTCATTAATAATTTATCACACATCACATTTACAAGCTTTTGATGTGCGTGTTTGTGATTCATTTTACTAACAAATTTTTACAATTCTATGTTAATAGAAATGTGAAAATTCCACCACAGAAGTTTCAAAAAGTTTAGCTTTCATATCCAATGTATTAGACTTTCTAATGCCAAAAATGGTGCATGTTTGCCTGGAAAACCCTAATACCATTTTGGTGATAGAATGGTGATCTAAGTCTGAGGAAATCAGCAAATATAGGATTGCTGAATGCAAAGATCAACAACTTGTTTGCAAAGCATGCAATTATTAGATTTGACAAATTGAACCACAACTAATGTCCTTGGGGGTCTAGCACCATATTATTAACCCTAAAATATGGTGCATCTTATTATTTACTTATTTGTCCAACAAAACAAAATAAAGAAATAAAAAATCATTTATTATTTGTCATGTCTATTTGCTTTCCATTATTTTTTTTCCAACAACAATGTCATTACATTCAGAAAAATAGAGTGACGGTGTTGAAACACATTTACTTCTACTTTAAAACGCAAAATGATTTAAGTTTGATTATTTTTTGGCATGTTACTAATATATAAATTTTAATTCTTACAAGGAGATCAACTGTTTGGGCATAGCTTTTGGAACCACAAGTATGTATCTCATGCTTCTCAATTATTGCCAAATGGCCTTTTGGCCACTTTTACAAATCATATTTTGCATGAAAGACATAAAACAAGCACAAAATAAAAACTCAATCTATAGCCAACTAAGAACACATTTTAAAGAAATAACAATCAACACTCCCAATAATGAAAAGTAGACCACCTTATATCACCATGCAAGCCACCCGCTTACTCCAAATCAACAACGCACCACAATAGTAAATTTGATATATAATTATAGAGTAGTAGGATATTATGAAGCAGATTTTTCTCACCCTTTAGCAACCCACTGCCTGCCTCACAAAAAGAGGAACCCAAACTTACAGCAAGCTACTAATCCTGCAAAAGCTAAGTCTAAATTATAAACTACTAAGATAACCAGTGCATAAAGATAAAGTAAAGAAGGTATGAATATGATGCATCAATTTACTTCCTTAACAACAAAAGTCTGTAGTGAGAATAATAATTATTATCATCATCATAATTTTTTTTTTTTTTTTTTTTTTGTGGTTTTTTCATTCTTAGTATATTAGGCTAGGAAGTGTTGACCAAATTATAGAGCCCACATCAGCCATGAACAATATAACATATAATTGATTTAATCTTTTTTATTCAATGAATTAATCCCAATTTAGATTTTTCCCATCATCTAAGATTCAAGGGGCAAACAAACAACACCGAAACCAGAATTTAACTTTGGTTGAAACAAAAACCGTATAGAATAAACCCACTTTAAACCTACCATAGAAATTATTTCATTTTATCCCTGTGCTAAGTTCCAAAATAAAGAGCAAATTGACTTTGGAAGTTCACAGTACATAGACTTCCACATAAAATGAGTTGCACTCACACAATAGAAATTGTAGCAAGACTAATCCTCTATCATTCCTTAAACATGGATATATAATGCAAATAAAATAAATAAATAAAAAACTACAAACCTAGTTTTATTGCAAATAAAATCACAACTACATTTTTTTTTTCCATACTCAAACCAGTTTTTGTATTGAGAACAAAATCTAAAAACAAAGATTGTAAAAGATGAGAAAGTTGAAAAGGAATGAGGATAGAGAGGAAGTAGTAATTCATGAGCTACATAGTAATGCTAGGATAAATATCAAAATAAAACCAAACAGGATGTTCACAGCCAGAAATACATATTGACCAATTAAAAGAATTTGACCTACCTCAAGTCTTCAAAACTAGTAGTTTTACCTTGGATTAAATCCATACCAGCTGTTGTGGTATGGATTCAATCTCTCTACCTTGGATTGACCATATCCATCTTTACCTTTGCACCCTCTTGGAAGTAACAACCCCTGAACAAAATAGATGGACTTTTAATCTTTTCTCCAACTAGAAAAGAAAAAAGGAATAATGAATATGAGGTTAGTAGGTTCTAATGACACTCAAAACTAACCCATGATTTAAGGATATGTCTTGCATCAATAAATACATATACTAACTACCTAACATAAAAAAAATTTAGAAAGGATTTGGTGCAAATGTCACATAAAAAAATTTATTGTTTGAACTCTTATATAAAGGCAAATGTCATTGCAATTTCAATTTAAAGATGATAGGATGTATGGTCCCCATTTCTTATTGAATTATAAGTCAAGGAGATCCAATACAAGCAACCATTAATAGGTGTTCAAGCACCCATACCATCAATGTTCAACTAAACCTCATAATTAAAAGGGCCTACTTATCCAGCAAAACTTTAGTTTACCAACAACTTAGCATCTTAATTCTTTCAACAATAGCACCTTAAATTAAGAGATCAAAAAAAAAAAAAAAAAGAAAGAGAAAATTCGGAAGAAGAAATGAAGTGCACAATTATAAACATCCATCTGTTGGGCAAACAATATGAAAAGAAATCAAGAAACAGCTACCCCCCCCCCCCCCCCTCCAACAGATCCACCCCCAAAAAAAAGGCTTCTCTCAGAAATTATGCCATTAAGCATATATTTTCTGAACTTACTATTTTCCTAAAAGTAATTTTCAATCCAAAATTTTTTTTTTTCACATTCTTTGACATTTCACAAAAATTCATCAACTATCCAAATTTCTGAACTTACAAGCAGGGGTCATTGTTATGACATGTATAGCAGGAGCAATTCTAAATATCTATAATCCTATTAGGATGCTATTTGATGGCACAGTTTGTCACTATTTGCCTTGAGATAGTATACTATCAACTTTTGATTACTTATGGATTTCATTTCAACCTCTTATATGGAAAGCAAATTCAAAAGAAATGGACCTAGTGAAATTGCCTCTTTGCCACTTCCATAGATCCTTCAATGAATTTATTATTATTTTCATAACCAGCCTAGTCATGGTTGTTTATTTATTTTATTTTTTTGTTGATAAAAAGTTGTTTATTTAAAAAAGAATAAACAAATAAAGGTAAGAACTCATGCCAAATGAAAATGACTGGTGTACTGTCGCAGGCAACCAAAAATAAAACCTATACTCCTAAAAATATATGTAGTGGTGTGAGTAAGGATCGTTCCCACGAAGAGTATTTAGCCTAGTTTTATGCTACGTGAACAAGTATGGGGGGGGGGGGGGTTTGAGTATAACGAAAACAATTTTAAGAAAAACAACTAAGGAACAATTCAAATTAAAGTATCAAATTCAATCAAGAGAACAAACCTTGGTCTAAGTTAACATCCACCATCAGAATTTTACAACTGATCATCGATGCAAGTATATATTAATTCACACTTTGAATATTCACCGTTGGAACTATTTTCCTATCTCTCTTTAGTCGTAGTTAATTGGAAAACAAGCGATCTAATAAACCCTAACTACTAAACAACCCAAGACAAGCACTAAAGGTTTAATCTAGTAGCAGTCTTAAGAATTAGAGAGATCGATGAAACTAAACAACACAAGCACAAGCGGTTGTATTTAATTTAGTCGAGTGTTCTTCCTAAGATCTAATAATTTCTGTTGCAGCAAATCATTAAATCTTGGTTGCTTCACAAGATAGAGAGATCAAACAATTACGGATTTGATATCTAACGTAGCAGTAGATTGCAACGAATAATAAACTAGTAGGCCTCCTAGTAATTAAACGAGACAATCATGAATATAGGCACAGAAGAACATCCGATCTTCAAAGCATAAATTGAACAATAAAAACAAATTAGATTTCACAATTTTATTGATTCCGAGGCTTCAGTTTCCATCGACCAAGTATAAAAGTTTTAGCCACGCAAGGCCATGATGAAAACTCAAAGGAGAAAATCAGAGAAGAGGGGAGAGAGAGGCGTCTATCTCCAATTCTGATTTCTCCTCCCTCTTTTACACGTTAATTCCCCATTTCCCAAGCCTACAAAATCTCCTAAAAATATTCTCAATAATAATATCCAAATCTAACTAATTAAGGAAAAATATTAAAAATAAAACAAAGTCCTAATATAACAAGGAAAGTGTTGTTTTTCAGCTGGAAATTTTGTGCACCAGATCTGGTAGCTTCTGAAAATAAACCGCATCAGATCCGCGTATTAGAATTGCAGGCTAAGGAATGTTCCAGAACGTCAACAGTGAAGGTGCAGCAACTTCAAGCCCAATTTAGACCTTGATGCGGCCCATATCTCTCAAAACTCAAAACATGAAATTTGTAGATCTTTGTCTTGGAATTCCATAGCATCTAGAATCATCTCAATCGGAGCTTTTATGAGGGAGTTATGCCCAGATTACGAAGTGATGTCGAAACTGTCCAGAATCGCCCAATTAGCTACGCTTTGCACTTAATGCCTCCATTTGCATCCTAAATCAAAATATAAGAATAATGAGTACATTTAGGCACCAAATAAGTATAAAAGACTAAACATTAAGGGAGAAAAATATGACATTTTGCATTCTCATCAATGACCCTAGTAAACACACACAAAATTTGGAGAATTAATTACCCTCTTATAGTCTTCTCATAATTCCACCAATGCCTAGTGTTTAAAACCAACACATCTGCATCTCTCCACTTCACAGAGTTCCAATCCATTTTTTCCAACTTCAAGGTTGTCCTCACCTTTTGTGGAGCTCTTGCAGGGGGGCGGCTCTACAATACAAGAAATGGAGAACTGTAATACTCCACCGTGCAATGAAATTCATCCCTCCAAGTAATTTTTGCTCAATAACAACACAAACAGCTTGGCAAAGTCATTAATCTAGAACCTGCTCTATATAAAATACCACACAAGACTCTTAACTACAACCAATATATTGGACCTTATAAATGAAAATTTCTAGGTATATTCAACTTTTGCCATGTGAATAGGGTTGCTAATGATGCACCTACTTCTATAGCCTATACCACCAAATTACAAAACTAAACTAATGCTTTAGCTATTAATTATTTTTGGTAGAAAATTCACTACACAAAAATGGCAAACCGATAAAGGCATCAATGACTATTCAATACTAACTGATAAATGCATTTTCATAATTTTCAAACAATCCTTAATTTACAAAAATCTAAATAGAACACAATAAATTACGAAGTTAACATCAAAAAACAATTATTGATAATCAATGTTACTCGAAAGTCAAAGCACAATTATTCCAAATGAAACAATACTACAATAAATAATATTGTGGGTCATATAAAAAAATGTAACAAGTTCTTACTTTACCTAAAATATAGGTCATATAGGCTGGAAAATTAATAAAACTAGCTTGTAACCCGTGCAAATGCACGGGATTTTTATAGCATTTCAAAAGTATTTTTCTTTTTTATATAACATCATCAAAAGTAAATCAAATCACACTTCATCATAGTAACAAATATTAACACACTTTGAATAAGGGGAAAAAATTAAACTTACAATAGTGGAAAAATAAATAATTTTCTTCATAACATCATAAAAATTTAGATTCATAGCTCAAAATAACATATTCTTAAAATAAACCAAAAGTCAAATAGTTTAACCCCTTAAAATTTTATGGGTCTAATGTTGTGAAAACCCAAGCTATTGATGATCTTTTTGCATACCTAGACATATCAAAACTTTCAAAAAAAAATGTCAAATTGATTCCAAATGAAGAACACATACAAATGCAAAATTAGTTCTACCATCTCAAATCTAAATCACATGAATCAGTGTTAGATAGCTTATCATTTCTTTTTCCTTTAAACATGTCTAATAAAAATCTGTAAATTGAAAAAAAAAATTTATATATATATATATATATTTTTTTTTTTTTTTTTTTTATGGTAAGCATTAAATGTAGCTTGTACTCATTTTCTTGCCCACTTATCCAATAGGTAAATTATCACGTTTTATATTTCCCAAATTTCATCACAATTTTAATTGCGTCATTTGCAACAAACAAATGTCCTAACACCCAAACACAAATCCACAACTACCCATAGTATACCAACCACAAATTAACATAAATTCATTGGAAAGAAGTTTAAAATAATAATAACATTAAGTAACACCTTTTTCCCAATTCAAAAAAATAAATTCAGTTAAATTTTCAATTAGAATTACTTAATATATCAGTTGCATTCGCTAGTAAATTACATTATCAATACAATTTTCCATTAACATAATATTTAACTTCAGCTTTACAAATTGTAAATGGCTTCAATGAAATAAAAAGAAAGCACTAACTCACTTAAAGTTAAATAGGGAAAGCACTATGTGTCATTGAGCAAGAACAAAAGAAAGAATGTGTAGGACTTTAGAAGCACTAATTGCATATGTTATTTGTGATTCTCTTTCAATGTTTTAGAAGCACTAATTGCATATGTTACTTGTGATTCTCTTTCATGAATTTCTTCTTCTTCTTTTTTTGGCTGAATGAAAATTTTCATTAATAAGAAATAAAGGATACATTTCTGAATCAAAGCTCCCAAATGAAAGAGGAAGAGAGGAATTACCACAACATAAAGACACTATTTGCGGGTGCAAATTTTTCTGTCATTAAAGGATCACTGGATTTAAAATTTTCTTTGTCCAAGCTTTAAGATAGATTGCATTTCATCTTGAGCTACTACTCTCAAAATTGAAGCATTCCCTGACATAACAGCATCAACATTTGCTTTGACTGTACCTGGTGGGGTAATTTCAATCTTTTGATTACTTGAAGTCCTTGCTCATGATCTTCTCATCGGCCATTTAAGAACAAAGAATGGTTTTGGGAAACGTTTATAGATTTTACTTATCAGAACCTATATTTGTTCTACGTATTCACTGGAAAATTTAAGCAAACACATTGAGAAAAACCACAAAGATAACCAAGACAAAAGTTATTTAAAAACAGTGCAGAAAGTTACTCAAAACTGGGCAGATTTAATGAAATAGTGCAGTGCAGTGCAGATTTTTATTAATCAGTGTGGTGTAGTTTTTGTGAAACAGTGTAGTGAAGATTTTAGTTGCAAAAAAAAAAAAAAAAAAGAAAAAAAAAAGAAAAGAAGAAGAGGCAGATTTTAGATGTGTAACAGTGCAGATTTTATGTAGAAAAATAGTGCAGAAAAATAACATTTTGAAGAAGAAATTTTTTTAACAAATTGGATCCATAGACCAAATTTTATTCATTGAGAAATTTAAACAAACAAATAGAGAACAAACACAAAGATAATCAAAACAGAACCTTCAAACTCACATTGCTCATTTTATAGAACTTGGCATATAAAACAAAAATCCCAAAGCCAAAGCTTATTAGTAAAATCACATACCAAATAAAATGGAGGTTGTGATGTGGTTTTGGAGAAGGAGATGGGAAGAGAAAAGAGAGGATAGACTAATAGAACACAATGTATTCAAGGCCTAGTGATACCCATTGAGAAGCTTCAAACAGGGCAAAAAAAATCCTTTACAAAACCTTTCTTTTAAAGGTATAGATAATAGGTTATACAATATCAATTGATTTTTTTTTATTCTAAATAAAATTTGATTTGTGGTAAATTATGATAAAATAAGCTTTAAGACCCCAATATTTATAAACCACTTTAGTCAGAACATAAATTCCCAAATTCATAATCTATTCATTCTAAAGACAACCACACACAAAGACATTTAACGTTCTTTCAAACATTACCCTAACAAAAACATGTGTGTGTGTGTGTGTGTGTGTGAGAGAGAGAGAGAGAGACAGAGAGACAGAGAGACAGAGATAGAGACAGAGACAGAGACAGAGACAGAGAGGGGGTAATTATAGAGACACAAAGTGAGAAAACTGGTGAATCTATTGGACAAAATTCTGTTTTGATTAGTATATTAAAGCCAATGAATGTTTTAGAAACCAAAGAATGTTGAAGGCTGATAGCAAAGGGGTTTTGAAGAGACCATTGTTGATTTATTTAAGTTTTAATTTTCTTTAAGAATACCTTACAAATTGGCTCCTTGACTAACACTTCTCCCTTGCTTGGTTGAGTAACTGTTCTTGCTGAAAGAAACTGATACAAAGGGAAAAATACAGAGGTGTTTACAATTTAAAGAAAATAGGTTAAACAGACAAAATTGATGATATAAACTTTGCAACATTTTCTAATAGTGTAAAGCAATAAAAATAAGGAACCAAGCCAACTAAAACTTAGGAAAAAGAAATTTTATTTTCAAAAAAATAAACCAAAGAAAACTTAATTTTTCAGAGAACTATCCCAAATACCTCAATTGGCAAAATGTAATCCAATGGATGAATCCAATGATACTGATATTAAGATAGAAAAGAGAAGAAGACAATTGAAGAAACAATGGAATCAACCTAGTGGAAGTCATAGGATAGAGAATGAGAAGAATGATAGCTAGAACATCCTAACCTGCCAGTTTTATCCAACAATGTTTCTTGAAAACACCTGGTGAATGTTATAAATCTGTCTAAACAGAGGTAATTCAAATAACAAATACATAATGGATAGAATCTATTACAAAGCATAAGATAAATGAAAGAGAAATTAGTCTTTCATAAACAATGCTGACCCAATCTCCAAGTATGTTTGATCATATCTAAAACAAATTAATAAAGTACCAATATACCTCATTGTCATATTCAATCTTTCTTTAAAATACTGATTTTCATTGGTAATCTTATCACTTCTATGATACCATTTCTATTAAATGCTCTTCAATTGGCATATCTCATCCATATATGTTAAGAAATCACACTGGGTTAATTTGCAAATTTCAGCAAGTAACAAATATTTATTTCAGAATATAATCAAACAAATTGGAATCAAAGAGAGATTAATACTTTTTGGAATAGCTACCACATTAAATTCAAACCCACAATCCCATTGATTAAATAGTACAAAAAAAAATTAATACTTTTTGGTCAAAGTAATTTCTCTTTCATGAACAGCTTTTGTTATATTTTTTTTGGAACATAGCTTTTTATTTATAACGAAAACATATAAACATTATAAATACCAAGACAAAGAATAATGTACAATAGAGGGAAAATGTGAAGTTACAGGCTATAGATTAAATCAAACAGATATTACAATTTTATAGGTCAATTCAATCCAAATACTTGAGGAAAAAATAAAACTAAAAAATGGAAAATAATTATACAACAAAAAAAGGCATGAGTAACAATAAAGAAAACCCAATTGGATAGCAAAGCAAAAAACCAATCCTTGATAACCAAACAACACTGGTTACAAAACATATAACATGGGAAAATAAATAAATAAATGCAACTTATGCATAGGTTAGTGCTTTTTAGTTAACTTTCGTATTTATTTGTTTCTAATTTTAGTACAAATGAAAGTCAATTATAAAGTCATCAAAGGATAAATGTAATTAACAAATTAGTAAATAACAAAGTACTTGAATTGTTCTCTATGAAATCTAAACACCAAAACCCACAAACATCAAAAAAGAATAAATGCTATAGAGACCACAAACCAAATATAAAACCTGATTTGAAACTGAAATTAATGATTACATAATCATCAATGATAGAAACTCAAATCCTTCAAAACCAACACAATGTAATCATTGAGCTACACTAAATAGTAAAATTGCACAAAATCAAATAAGCCAAATTGAATGCAAAGCAGAGCAATCATAAAAATAAAGATCCATGGACTAATTAAAAACATTATTGTGTTCATAAGATTTTAGTTTCAAGTTTAACACTCTTACTACTGCTTTGGTATCAATTTAGTAAAACTGCCATTATTTCCAATTGCTCAAAAAATAAATCATAGCAGTTTTAAATTGCAGCAGAGAAAAATGAAAGAAATACTGCAAAAGTAGCCTAAGAAAACATTGAACATATGGGTTGAATTGTCAACAACACACCATTTATCAAATCTATGTCATTTATTTCTATGTTTTTATTTCAAAGAAGGCAGTAAATTATCGAAGAAAACAATAATTTCAATTTGGAGAAGATTATAATATTACTAAAACAGGAAAAACAAAGATTATAATTTGAGACCAAATCATTCAAAGGGAGAGAATAAACAACCGGATTTTAATTCAAATTCGAATCAGAAAAAGTACCGTTGAGGAGTTCCAGAGAATTTAGTGCATACCTTCTGAATACACCGGGTTTTAATATGCAATAACACCAATCAAGCAACGACAACCAAGAAAGAAAGAATACCACCTTTTAAGCTCATGAAAAGAAAAAGAAAACACAGACACACACTCTTGTTTAGAGAATGACCAACCTGGCATCAACACATGATCTAGAAAAAATGATAATTGAAATCTCATAACCTATAACTAATGCAGATTTGAAATAAGTAGAAGGGAAAATTGGCTAAAAAAATCAATTTGTAAAGAAAAAAAGCTGGCTAAAACATGCAAATCAAAGCCAATTGAAACACATACAGTAAATGGACAAAATCTAATATGAAGTATGAGATAAGTAGAAGGGAAATCAGACTATCCTAACCTATCAGTTTGTTCCAACAACGTTTCTTACAAAAATGCTTGGTGAACATTATAAATCTAACTAAACAGGACATTCATCATGCCACTTTTGATATATAACTTAAGTATTAAGCATATGTCAAAGTATAAAAAGGAATCTTCCACAGCAAAGGAAAAAAATAATCCAATCTCTCTATTAGTTAATGAACCACCAACCTCTCCTTCAATTTCACATACACTATTTGTGGAAAACACAAACAACAACTTTGTAGACACAAAGGAACTATAAAAAAACAGTAAAAGAGAGACCAGAAAAAAGAGTTTGAAGTAATTGTTGTAAAAAATAGCGTCTAAAAATCTCTTGCAAAGTGTATAACATACATTAGTTATCAATCTATTTGTTCATTATTTTAAAATGCAGTAATTAACCCAAAGCGTCCCATAATCCCACTTACAAAAAAGTTATAATTACTATACACACTGAAGCATCCATGTTGAAATCTGTTTATAACCCTAATGTATAATACAATAGACCAAAGAAAAATAACAATTCATACCTTGTACAAAAGAGAAAGTGTATAATACAGTAGTCAAATTTTGGCCGAATTGCTTTCACAAATGGTTTAATTATTTTACTTTTCAATAATCTTATCAATTTTCCTTTTAAACTAAGAGGTCAGTTTGATTTTTCAAGAATGACCATATCTAGAGGTCTGCCATTCTTATCCATGCTGTAAGAATTAATATTGATAACAAAGCATCTAAAGAAAGAGAATAAACATCCAAATTTCATTCAAATTTGAACACATAGAAGTGATGCGTACCTTTCGTTAGTTTGTGTTTAGTTCTGATTATGTTGGTCACGGAGTAGTGCCTATCCTCAATCTCAATTCATATGCGCTTATAGACTGTATCTGTCTCTTTATTTCTCTGTATCTGCCTCTCTCTATTACCAGTGCCAGTTAAGAGAAAAACCCGAAAAATTTGTAGCAACCACTATTTCAATATTTCAGGATAGTTAACAAACATGAACAACGAAAATTATTCAATAATCCTAAACAGGTAAATATCATAAAATTAGTATTTTAAAAAATTATCTCATTGGACCCATTATAATAGCTTGACATATCAATGGCCAAAAATATCATTCAGATGCAATTACTAACATATCAAACAAACATAAACACACAAAAATAATAATAATAATAATAATAATAATAATAACAAACAAACAAACAAAAACAAAATTTCTTCTTTTTTTAATTATTAAAAAAAACTATTAAAAACTGCCAATCTAAGAACCAAACACAGAGGCAATAGTTTGACAGAGCCATCCGTAAATGGGTTAGGGGAAACGATGGGGAAACTAAGTGAAATTGATTAGAAAGCATAGTGAACCCATATATTTCACATTCAGCAGAGCGAAAAAGAATTTGTGAATAGTGAATGGAAAAAAAAGAAGGTAAAAAAAAAACATGCCTACCTTCTACTAAACCCATATTTTTTTGAAAACCCTAGAAACGGTAATTGAATAGAAAACAGAAAGGGAAAAAAAAAAAAAAAAAAAAAGCCTACCTTCTAAATTGTCTGTTGTTAAAGAGAAGGAACGGGATAGTTTCTGAATCACTTGATGTTGCAGAGGACAAACAAATTTTTTTAGTTTTCGCTGTTGCAGATCACGAATAGAGGTTTTCAGGTTTCTCTTCTTCTTCTTTTTCGCCTACTTTGGGATTTTCTTTCTTCTTTTGCACCAAAGAGATGGAAGTGAAGGTGAGTCTGAACTTTTGATTGGGGACTTTCTCCTTCCCTCTTTGTATCGCTAGGTTTTTTAAGTTGCAAGCCTTTTTTTTTTTTTTTGCTTAAGCCGTTCTTTTTTCTTTTTTAATATATATATACACCCAAGGACTATCAAACCATGTAAAGGTTGGGACAAAAATATAATATTTCGCCTTTTAAATTGTAAACATGTCAATTTTTGAAGGGGGCATTTTTCCTAAGGTGTCAACACCTCGTTAAAAGCTTTTGCTTTTATATATTGTATTAGATTCATGATGGATAAAACATAATCAGATAGTAAATAATAATTAAAAAAATCAACATTAAAGAGTTTCCATCATTACTAGTATGTTTATGATATATTATCATGCCATTGTATGTACTATGAACATATTCACACCAAATTCTATCCACTAATTAAAAACCTTTTTTTTACAGATATGACTATTTTCAATCCAATTTATAACAACATATACTTAAAATTACATTGGATGAAACTCTACCATTTTTGTCCATTGCAAGAATATCCCATTCTGAAAGAAATTTAATTTTAAGGTGAAGCTAAATAAGTTTGTCATTTTCATGGAACAATAGAGTACTTTAGCTCGATAATCAGGTCCATTAGCCATGGACACTACTATCACAAGTGGTTAAAAATTAAATTCCAAAATAGAGCAAATTTTTGTTAGCACTACTGCCACCTACAATTCCTCCAAAATAGAGCAAACTTTAACCAAAATCAAAAATAAAAAGCCACAAAATCAACTAAACTTTAACAAAACCAAAACTAAAACCCACACAATCAGCCAACAGTTAAAAATATACACATAACCCAGACCAAACTTCAACCAAAATCAAAACTAAAAAACCATAAATTTAACAACAAATATATATACAAATATTGCTACAAAATAGAAATGAGAGCTAGAGAGGCTTACCTTGCTTTGGGCGTAGGGTTTGTGGTTTTGGGTAGTATTTTTGTGTTTGAAATTTTGGAAAAGAAATGGTGGGTTTTGAGTAAAGAAGAAGAGAGGAAGAGGGGAAGTGGGTTAAGGAAGAGGGAGAGGGAGAGGGAGAGAAAATGTGGGTGAGCGGAAAACATCTGAAGTAAAGAAAAGGGAGACAAAAAATGAGAGGCCAAAGTGGTGGGAAGGTGAAAAAAATAAGTAGGAAGTCTGAAAATTTTTAAGTGGTACGAGAGACCAATCCTAGCGCTTTTGGAAGCGCTGGAATAGGTGGACCCTATTCCAGTGCTTTCAAAAGTATTGAGACAGGTCTTTCCATTAGCATTTTCTTGATTAATAGTAATATAAATAGTTCAAATTATAAATAGTAATGTAAATAGTAATATTTAATATTTTCTTGATTAATAAGATTGAATATAATACTTCAAATTAATAAAATATAATTTAACAGTACAAATTAATAAAATAAATTATGTTAATTAATAAAAATATTTTTTAATAATTCAATTTAACAAAATTTAATTTAATTTAATACTTCAAACTAATTTAATATATTTTAATTTAATACTTCAAATTAATAAAATATAATTCCTCACTAAAAATTAGTAAAATATAATGTAATAGCTAAAAAAAAAATGTAAGATGAAACTCGACGACCAACAATATTAAAATATAATTTAATATTTTAATTGGATTGGGTATATAAAACTCATTTACCCATTAAAACCCATTTAACTAATTGCTTTTAACCCAAATCCAACCCAACCCAATTATTATGAGTAAACCCCAACCCACCCAATTATCCAATTATCAAAATTACCAAAATGCCCCTAAAGTGTAAATGACCAAAGTACTCTAAAATCTTCAAAAATGACCAAAATACCCCAAAACCTCAAAATTACCAAAATAACCACAAAACCTACAAAATAACCAAAATACCCCCGAAATCCAAAAAATGACCAAAATACCCCCAAAACCCTAAAAAAAATCCAAAACACCCTCGAAACCTTAAAAAAAAAAAACCAAAATACCTCTGAAACCTAAAAAATGACCAAAATAACCCCAAAACCTTAAAATGACCAAAATACCCCCAAAACCCATAAAATGACCAAAATAACCCCAAAACCAAAAAATTACCACAATACCCCCGAAACCAAAAAAATTACCAAAATACCCCCGAAACATTAAAAAAAAAAGACGAAAACACCCATGAAACCCAAAAAATGGCCAAAATATCTCTGAAACCAAAAAATGACCAAAATACCCCTAAAACCCAAAAACTAAATGTCCAAAATACCCCTGAAACCTAAAAAATTACCAAAATACCTCTGAAACCTAAAAAATTGCCAAAATAACCTTGAAGCCCAAAAATTAACCAAAATAACCCCGAAACCTAAAAATGACCAAAATACCTCCGAAACCTTAAAAATGGCCAAAATAACCCTAAAGCCTGAAAATTGACCAAAATAACCTAGAAACCTAAAAATGATTAAAATACTCCCAAAATCTTAAAAATGGCCAAAATAACCCCGAAGCCTGAAAATTGACCAAAATAACCTAGAAATCTAAAAATGACCGAAATACCCTCAAAACCTAAAAAAAAAAGATCGAAGTACCCTGAAAGACTAGAAATTAACTGAAATACCCCCTGAAACCTAAAAAATGACCAAAGTACCCCTGAAACCTATATATGACCAAAATAACCCCTAAACCTTAAAATGACCAAAATATTCTCGAAACCTAAAAAAGGACCAAAATACCCCGAAACCTATAAAATGAAGAAAATTCCCCTTAAACTTGTAAGTTGATAAAAATACACCCTAAACCTAAAAAATTACCAAAATCCCCCCTAAAACTAAGAAATGACCAAAATACTCCCTAAACATAACAAATGACCAAAATACCCCCTAAACCCCTATTTTGGTAATTTTAGAGGTTTTGGGTGTATTTTGTTCATCTTATTGGATTAGTGGTATATTGGTCATTTTAGCTATTTTGAGGGGTATTTTGGTCGTTTTATAGGTTTATAAGTATTTTGGTCGTTTTTGGGATTTCAGGGTATTTTTGGTAATTTTAGAGGTTTTAGGTTGTTTGTGGCCATTTTTGAGGCGTTGGGTTTATTTGGGTCATTTCAAAGGTTTAGGGGTATTTTCGTCACTTTATAGGTTTGAGGGTATTTTGATCATTTTTTAGGTTCAGGGGTATTCTGGAAATTTTTTAGGTTTAGGGGGGTATTTTGGTCATTTTTAGGTTTTGGGATTATTTTTGTCAATTTTTAGGCTTCGGGGTTATTTTGGTCATTTTTTAGGTTCCAATGGGGTATTTTGGTCATTTTTAGGTTTCAATGTTGTTTTGATTAATTTTTAGGCTTCGAGGTTATTTTGGCCATTTTTTAGGTTTCGATGGTATTTTGGTCATTTTTTAGATTTCGGGGAGTATTTGGGTAATTTTTTTGGATTTCATGGGTATTTTCATAATTTTTAGGTTTTGGGGGTATTTTGGTCATCTTTTAGATTTCGAGGGTATTTTGGTCATTTTATAGACTTCAGGGGTATTTTGGTCATTTTTAGGTTTTGGGGGTATTTTGGTCATTTTTAGGTTTTGAGGGTATTTTGGTCATTTTTTGGACTTTTAGGGATATTTTGGTCATTTTTTGGGTTTTGGGTGTATTTTGGTCATTTTGTATGTTTTGGGGGTATTTTAGTCATTTTTTAGATTTAAGGGGTATTTTGGTAATTTTAGTGGTTTTGGGGTATTTTAAAGTTGGTTGATTTGTAGAAATGATACTTGGATCATAATTGGGTACCCATTTAAAACCCAATAAACATTAATGTTAATTGGGTTTAATTGGGTTAATACCCATTTAACCCAATTAATAATTGGGTGGGTTTGGGTCTCATTTAAGTAGGCGGGTTTGGGTGGGAGAATGGATTTGGGTTGATTTTGCCACCCCTAGTGTTATTCAAGTAATTAAGGGGTTTTCCACCTTTTTTATGCATGGGTGGTGCTTTTGTCATTTTCTAGCTTTTAGGATTCATTTCGATGTTTTTGGTGTATTTCAGTCAATTTTTTATGTTTCAGAGGTGTATCAATCCTTTTCTGGGTGTCAGGTGTGTTTTGGACATTTTTTGTCTTTCTAGGGGCATTTTGGTCATTTATCAGACTTATAGGGGTATTTTGTTCTTATTCAAGTAATCAAGGGTATTTTGGCTAGTTTTAGACACAAGGGGTGCTCAGGTCATTTTCGATGCCTTAGGGGGTGCTTAGGTTATTTTTGATGTTTTGAAGGTATTTTAGTCATTTACTAGGTTTCAAGGGTATATTGGTCTTTTTCTAGGTAACGAGGTGTTTTTGTTCTTTTACGATGTTTTAGGGGGTACTTTGGTCTTTTTTAGGTTTAGGGGAGTATTGGTCATTTGATAATTAACAAATCCCTCCACAAGTATAAATGCTTGTGGGGTGTGGGGGGCAAGCATCGAGGTTCAAGTCTCTAAAAGGGAGATTCATATACATTTACACTTAGATTAGACTAGAGTAAAAATTTTATCTTGTGTAAAAAAAAAAAAAACCCTGTAGGTGATCTATCCCAGCGCTTTTGGTAGTGCTGGAATAGATGGACCCTATTCCAGCGCTCCAAAAAGCGCTGGGATAGGTCTTTCTCCATAAGGGAATGGAGAAACCTGTCCCAGCGCTCTTGAAAGCGCTGGGACAAGTCCCTCCATTCCCTTATGGAGAAAGACCTATCCCAACGCTTTTTGGAGCACTGGAATAGGTTAACCCTATTCTAGCACTTCCAAAAGCACTGGGATAGGCCTTTCCTCATAAGAGAATGGAGAAACCTATCCCAGCACTTTTAAAAGCGCTGGAATAGGGTCCACCTATTCCAACGTTTTCAAAAGTGCTAGGATAAGTCCTTCCATTTCCTTATGGAGAAAGACCTATCTTGGCGCTTTTAGAATCGTTGGAATAGGGTGACCTTATTCCAGTGCTTTTAAAAGCGCCAAGATAGGTCTTTTCCCCTAAGGGAAATCAATAACCCTATCCCAACGCTTTTGGGCTTTCTATACCAACGTTTTTGAAAAATGCCGCTATAGGCCTCCTATTGCAACGCTTTGGAAAGCATCGATTTTGAGCCGCCGTAATAGGATTTCCTATACCAACATTTTCAAAAAGTGCTAGTACAAGCTTATCTATTACAGAGGTTTGTAAAAACGTTGAGATAGGACAATTTTTTTGTAGTGTATTAATTAAAGATGGTAAATATTTCTAAATGTATATTCTTCTTTGTGAGGAACATGTTATAATACACCAAAGTGTAGTCCCTTATATACCCTAATAAAATGATTTGGTCAAAGAAAAGAGAAGATAATTCTAGTTGATATGGTGAATGCCATAAACTTAAGTGCAATCAGCTACGTTCCTATATAATCAATGGGAAAAAGCTTTGTTTAGTATATGCTATATGCATAATAGATTTTCATCTCAAAGGTATTTCATATGTGTTATGAAATGAGAAAGTGACCAAATGCTTACCATTTTAAACTGTGTGGGTGTTTAACCTTTTGTAAAATGATGAACCAAAAAGGACTAACAAGTCAAAGAGCTATATAAAGTGTACATGTAGGTTTTGTGTAAATTCGTGGGTATGTAATTTATTAGACTTAATGTATAATATAAGACCGAAATCAAAGGACATTGAATTTATTGAGTCTAAATTCAAACTTGATTTCAATGATACCCCGATACCTACTTAAACATGAGAAAATGACTCCAATGTTAAAATCACATTAAGTGGTATCAAAGACTTAAATGTTTTTTCACCATGTGAACTAAGGTGGAGCCAAAGCGTGAGAAATAAAAGAGATATTAAACCAAAATTTATTTTGTGTAAAGCTCTTTTTTACCTTGTTAAAGGTAATAAAAGTGTAGTCTTAAATAAATACCCATAGTGTTCTTTGAGGGAAGTGTTCCTGAAGTTTGAGAAAGTTTTGTGCTTCTAAAAGATGCAGCTTTTTGATATAAAAGCTATTAATAATGAGATAAACTCGATATTATTTAATAATAATCAGGTCTTAGTGGATCTACCTCTAGTTTTAAAAATCAATTGGTTGTAAGTGGGTATTAGAATAAGATATAAAATCTTTTGGTCCAAGGTTAGTAGTAAAAGGTTTGAAGCAAAAGGGAAAAGATAGATTACTTATATCCATGCACTAGTAACTATTTGTGTTATTAGTTTGATATCTTTAAAACCATTCATATAACTTTAAAGAAATTCACTACATTTGACTATTCCATTTTGATGTATGTAATTGCAATGTGTGTACATATGTGAATTTTGGAATGGTTGAGAACCCAAACTATGGGGTTTAGAAACTCAAATTGTGGAATTATGATATCCAAGAAGTGAGGGGGTATAACCCTCAAAAGAATCATGGACTCATAAAGATGCTAATGTGCATCATAGATGTGCGCTTGTTAAAAGTTTTGAGAATTAGCATCGATGGATGTTAAATTCATTGTGATTAAATTCTGCCATGTGTGGTAGATATCTCAAGTTTAATCAAGCACATGTTGTGATCCTATTTGAAAGTACCTCATTGTGAAATAAAGAGAGTACAAGTGAGTTCATTAATTGAACATTCAAGGATCAATAATTAAATATTGGATTGTATGTCCACATATAATTTGAGTATGCGTCTTATAGATGTGAAGTGACTTTATTAAATAGTAATCTTGGTAAGGAAATTTGCTTGAAAAACCTGTGGGTTTGTACTTCTTCAAATAACTAAATGAAAATCTTTTATGAATGAGAATCAAGTAAAGAAATATTGTGGTGATGTACACTATATTAATCTCGTTGTTGAGATTGATGTTATCTCATTCTATTGAGATTTGATTAATCTCAGCGTTGAGATTAGTGATGTCTCATTCTATTGAGATTTGAGTAATCTCATTGTGTTGAGATTAGTATTGAGAACTTGCTTCTTAGATTTTAATATCGTTAAAGAAGCAAAGACATTTTGATTCTAATATTAATAATAAAGAGATTACTGGAAGGACAGTTGCACAGCTCGAGTTTGCTAATATAGTAAATACATGTTGCGTATCATGTATGGAACAAAACTAGACATTGTCTTCATAGTATGTAGACTTTCAAAGTTTCTAAAACTTGGGGTTGATCACTAGAAAGTAATTAATTGTGATGAATTCTATTATATAGAATATTCAAAATTTAATTCTAATATGGATGTTAGTGATAATAATCTATGTCTAGTAAGATATTCACTACATGTGGGAGTGCTATGTGTAAGCGTTAAAGAAATATGGTGTATTTCTTACTCAACTATAGAATTAAATTGAAGGCATTGATTATAATGGTGACAGACAAAGAAAGAAAATAGCTAAGGTTTGGATAAAATGTCGTAACCACGACCATAGTGAGCCATTCCTTGTACTGTAATTGTGAAACCACAATACTTATGGTATACATGAGTTGTATACAATGTGAACTTAGACTTAAAAGTCTAAGACAGGAATACGTAAGGCAAGTCATGTGTGGTTGGACTAGTCCATTACCTACATAAATTCTATATATAAAATATGTCATTTACCTAAGCGTGTCTCAAGACTTGGTAAGGATAATATCCATTGGAATGAAACTAAAACCCTTCTTTTAAGAGAATCACCAATAGTGAGAATCCAACCTCGAACTGATTTAATTTAAGAGGTTTAAAGGGTAACAACAAGCTATTGTTACGTAGTTGGTAAGAGCACTAAATTTGTGTCTCATTCAAGATGAATTAGTGCAAACTATTATGATGAAATAGAGGATGTGTTTTAAACTCTTAATGAAATTCATAAATCATAAATGTCTGTGTAACAGGGACATAAGAATGAACTTCACCTTTGTGAACATAGGAGTGGTGCCGCTTCTAGCAAGAGTAAAAGGGTTTTCTCTTGTACATGTTCACTAAACCAGGAAGAGCACAATGTCATAATAGTGCTAACAACATTGGATTTCTAAATGTGTTGTGGATATTCTCATGTGTTGTTATTTCCAATTTCAACGCATAAGAGTTTTGGTTTAAGCACCAAACCACCATTAACTCTGTTGATTTCTTGAACAATTACACTAAAGCTAGGTTTATGTTGAAAGACACCTTCTTCTATGCATGATAGAATGTCAATCAAGTGAGACATATATTATTACAACCTAGTGGGGGATTGTTGTATGTATGGGAATATACAAGGATAGGTTGTAATAATGATATAAGATTGGAGAGTATTCCTTTGTAAAATGAATAAAGTGAAAGTTCGAGATTTGGAATTTTCTTTGTGAAAATTCAAGTTTCAAGATGTTCGATTGGTTGAGACTTCAACTTAATCGATCGAAGTGATCAAGAAATTGATTTGAAGCTTCTGCCTGACTCAATTGATGCTTGATTCCTATTTGATCAATCGAAAAGAGCCTTTGATTAATGCTCGATTCCTCTCGATCAATCGAGCCTCGTAAAACTATTTTTGCAGAATTTGTGGTAATTGTTCTGAATGTTGGAAAAGACTTTAAATCTTGTAAATGGTTTTATGAGGCATCGTAACTCAAAATTGATACCTTTTGAAAGATTATAACCCTGTGGGTATAAATAGTGGTTCATGTTCACTTGATAGTAAGCTCTCTCTCTCTCTCCCAAAAAATATTTTCTAAGAAATACAAGAAATTCTGTGGGTATTCTCCAAAATTGATATTTGTAGAACCCAATAAATTTGATTGTATTTTGGAGACAAATTTGTAGAAACCCTTTAGCAATTTGCGTATGGGGACAAATATTGTCTAAGGATAACATTCAATTGTGCCTCCAAGTCACTCATAATTTCAATTTCCTTACTATATTCATTTTGTTCTTTCGTTACTACACCTTTGTTTGGTGAAATCCGCAACACAAGGCATGTCTCCTACCCTCTTTTGATTCGAAATGATCAATGTTTTAGTCTCCTAAAGTACTCAAAATGCTTGATCAATTTAGAAATATCTTGTTAGGACCTTTTGAATAAAACCCAAGGATTGGGACACTTCACACCCGTCATTTGATCATTGAGCCCGTGTGTTATACAATCTTTTGATTATGTATGTGCATCCTTGTAAGGGATCCAACTTAGTGGTTTCCTTGTATTGGATATGAGATATGAATTATGAAGTGGAGATCTAATCCATTTGCTCAAGCAAACTTGGATGTTCATGCCCTTATACTGGACCTAAAATATCTAGTTACAATTTGACCTCTGCTCAGGGTCAAAAGAGCGATTCTCAAATCTAAACTAATTGGTGACTCCCTTCTCTGCCCTAATCTTGAGTTAGTGGCATATTCTTAGACCCGAGTGTAGAATGAATTTACACTAGGTAGCATCCAAAAGAGTCATGCAATTGGTAGATGTGGTGGGATTCACAAGCCACACTTGGGAACGCTTACATTTATGGACTATTAAGCTTTTGTATTTTTGAAGAAATTATAAGGTTTTTATGGTGGACAAGTGACACAATCCACCATTCCACTAAGACTCTCACCTGTTTAAAATTGTTAAGTCAAAAATTTTCTTTAAACAAAAACTAATTACTGATTTAGCAATTTTAAAAAAGTGAGAGTATTTTAGTAGAATGGTGGACAAGTGACATGGTCCACCATGAAAACTGTATAATTTCTCGTATTCTTGGTTATTTTAATTAATATGAGTGATTGAGGCCCTTGAGAGAGCCATGAGTAGCTCCATGTAAGCATCGTATAGGATACGTTACAAGCCTCATGGTTTAAGGCAAAGAAAACTGAGTCACCACTTAACTTTGAACAAGTTGAGAATCACTTTGACCCATTAGAAATTGTTTTACTCTTATTCAAATTAGGCTCCAAGTTAGAATATAAAAATAAGAAGATATTAAACACTCATTCTCGCTTCCTTAAAGATCGACATTAACTACTGTTTATTCATCATGGACAAAAATGGCATTTGGAAATAATAATGTTCATCGGATGATGCATTCGATTATTAGAGAAATGTTTGTACTGCACTAGTGGAAAGGGGAAACCGAGCTGCACTGGGATTGGCTTTTCTACTTGGTTGCTCACAAACAAAAATCAAAATCAAAATTTTAATAAAATTGAGTAATTCTAATACCACAAATCAAACCACAATTTTTTGTCCACTAATCATAGTCAGACAGTATGGCAAAAATTGTGGCTTAATTTGTATGTAGAATTTTTTGATCAAATAATACGTAATAACTCCTACTCCATTTGGTTGCATGATCGGAGTTGAGACTTAAGAGTAAAGTTGGAAAGCTACTCTGGCCTCCACACAAGCACTCCAACCCAGTGCTGGTTGAATAGTGGAGCAAAAAATGCGGTCATCTAAGGTCTCAAGTAAGAAAAAGGCCCCCAAATTTTAACCAATAGAGTTATTTATAATCAATAAATAAAATAATATTTTTTTACCAGATGAAAAACAAATAAAAAATAGAGAAAAATGCAACGTCCACAACATTTTTTACAACACTTTTACAATTATGCTAAGTAGCAGGTTGTTACAACCTGTTATTGATGGCAAAAAAATGATTATAGTGATATTTTCCAAAAAAAAAAAAAAAAAGCAATTTAAAACTTAAGATTTGTTGTAAAAAAATATTGTGAATATTGTACTTCTTAAAAAAAGAAAAGAATAATAATAAGAGTTTAGTTAGCAAACTTTTACTAGTTCTCATCTAAGTCCACCACTAACATCACTCTTTTACTTACTATTATCAATCTACTATATCAACAAATATGAAAAATTTGTCAAATTTTTTCTATTTATAAAATTTCTAAAAAAAGAAAAAATTATACGTAGTTTATGTTAATTAGTTGTAATTTTACATTTAAAATAAGATAATCAATTTTCGCCTTAGGCCCCCAAATACATCAAGCCACCCCTGCTCCAACCCCAATGGGCCAACCTATTATTTGTGCTTCTTTTTTTTTCTATTTTGAGAAGGTCATTAGTTTGGATTTTAAGGTTTCGTTTCTTTGCTTAATCTATTGGCAATATTAACATAATGCCATGGCCCATGGTGGAGGAACGTCTTGAAGTGTTAAAATTATCGAATCTATTTGTAACTTTTGTTTGCCCAATTTAAATATTGAACCAAGGCCGAAATGCAGCTTGTTAGCCCAGTTTGCACTACCCTTCAATTATCTCCTTATTTAGGCCCAAAACCAATCCTAGCCGAATTTCTAGCTTGATTACAAAGGCCACAAGGCACTCAATCCAGCACTACCATCTACAAATCTTCACCCCATTTAAGCCTATGCTGCGAAAAATAGAACTTCCATGTAAAGATGGCAATGGGGCATGGCGGATTTGAAGGATGGGGCCTTTACCCCTGCCTACATGACTTTGTCTTACCCCATTCTCCGCTCCATGACAGGAAATTTTTTTTTTACCTCATCCCCGCCCCACGAAGTCTTGTCTCACCCCGTAAAACTTTACTTCTTGTTAATTTGCCAACAACTATTACAATTATTTTTAATAAAATCTGTTTCATTAATAAAAATATATTTGAAATTACAAATAAATTTATCCTATCAAATTAAACTAATTTTTAGCAAAAATTGAATAACATTATTAAAGTGTTTATCAAAACAATATCACAATAAAAACAAAAATCTCATACTACAAAATCAATTATTCAATAGTATATAAATTTATTTATAATAAAGACAAAAGAAAATGTTAAAATTGGTATCCTATTTCCAACCTTTGATGTAGGACACAATTTACTATTTAATTATTGTAATTTATTATTTTTGGTATTTTTATGTAAAAAAATGTTATTTTATGTTTAGGTGATTTATTTCCTTGTTTTTAAGTGCATTTATTGTTTTTTAGGTCAAATTTGATTCCTGTTATGGTTAGGTATCAATTAGGAGTTATTTTTTATTATATTTTCTTATCTGTCAAGTTTTAAGGAGCCCTTAAATAGGCCCCTAAGTCTGTAAACGTTTTTCAGAGACTATTATCAATAAACACAGACATTTTGTCAAATTTTCCTCTGGTGGATTCCAGTTTTATTCTCCTTGTGGATTCAAGGAAACCCCTCATGGATTCGAGGTTTACTACCAGAAACTAACAGTTTAGTTTCTGTTCCATCAAAAGAGCATCGTGTGTGCTTTCTTTACGTTTCCGCGACATCAGTTGGTATCAAAGCTTTGACTTACCTTGGTCTGATTGCTAATCGGCGAGACGGTAACCACCACCACAACAAGGACGAATAACTTAGCGAGTATTACGTGACGTACAACAAGCACTCACAAATATCTATGCTAGGATGGCGCCATTGAAGAATGGAAACAATAGGGATAACTACAGTGGAGACATAACTCACGGGCACCCTATTGGTAAGCAAATTTCATATAGACCTTATAAGAGAATTGCAAGTTTTAATGGTTATTTTTTAAAAGAAGATATTCTCGATTGGTTACTTGATCTAGAGGATTTATTTGACTATGAGAATATTTGTTATGAGAGAAAAGTTGGACTTGCTTTGTATAAACTTAGTAAGTATGCCTTATGTTGGTGGGAACGAGTACAATCTGATAGAATCCAACAAGGTAGAGACAAAATTCGATCATGTCCAAGGATGAAAAAGATGCTTGCTATCAAATTTTATCCTTTGGATTGTGAAGAAATCTTGTCGTATACAATACAAGATTATTATTGGCCAAGAAGTTCATACTTGAATTATTTTAAAGAGCCAAATATTCCACCGTTAAAGGAAAAATTACATGTTAAAGAAAATATCGTTCTTGAAGAATATGGAGAAGTCAAAGAAGAAAATATAGAGATTTTTGAGGAAATTAATGAAGGCCTTGTTATAGAAGGACCTGAAATCAAGATTGTGGAGGAAATTAATGAAGACCCCATTATAGAGAAAGATCTTGAGATTGAGATAGTAGAGACCATTAAAGAAGAAATTATAGAGGAAGTTGTCAACGATCTCGATGAAATCAAGTTAGATGATTGCAACATTCAAACTCGTATTATTTAATTGGAAGACACCGAAACAAAGTTTATTAATTTTATTGGGGTGGAAAGATTTGATTTGATCATTGACTCTTATTTGGTGAATATTGTCAATTACATGAAGATCAAGGGAGAAGAAGTTCAAGTTGCCCAATTAATGACTTTTAAGTTTGGCAAGAAGACAAAGAAGATGAAGTATTCAAAGCATTTGTTCTCTTGGCATGGGAGATTTCAGATTTCAAAGATGAACTTGAGAACGAGTTTGTTTCAAGTGGAGGAGTCTGATGTAGGACACAATTTAATATTTAATTATTGTAATTTATTATTTTTGGTATTTTTATGTAAAAAAACGTTATTTTAGGTTTAGGTGATTTATTTCCTTATTTTTAGGTGCATTTATTATTTTTTAGGTCAAATTTGATTCCTGTTATGGTTAGATATCAATTAGGAGTTATTTTAGATTATATTTTCTTATCTGTCAAGTTTTAAGGAGCCCTTAAATAAGCCCCTAAGTCTGTAAACGTTTTTCAGAGACTATTATCAATAAACACAGACGTTTTGTCAAATTTTCTTCTGGTGGATTCCAGTTTTATTCTCTTTGTGGATTCAGGGAAACCCCTCGTGGATTCGAAGTTTACTACGAGGAACTAATAGTTTAGTTTCTGTTCCATCAAGAGAACATTGTGTGTGCTTTCTTTAGGCTTCCGCGACATCAACCTTACTAGAGGAAAAAAAGAAAAAAAGAAAAAAGACATAAAGCCTTGTTGGGTAAAATAAAATAAGCTGATGATATGTTTATTAAATAGTAGGGTTTTAAGGTATGAAAAATTTACAATTTAACCCTTATCAATGTGGGGCAAGATGGAGTGGGGCGAGTTGGGTCTAAAAAAATCTAAACCTATCTCCACCCCGCCTTGTGGTGCAAAGCTAAAATCTCACCCCGCCCCCTCCCACCACATTTGTGGGGTGAGGCAAAATTTCCTTCCCTACTTCCATTCCACAAGGCCACAATTACATGACACTTTTTAAGCTAATTATTTTTTAGAACTATCAAAAAGACTTTTTATAAAGTTTAAGGATGAAAAAAAAAATTATTAAAGTTTAAGGACCAAAACAAAATTTTGGTAAAATTTAAGGATCAAATAGTATTTTACCTTTTTTTTACCAACTATTTAGCAATAATGAAAAAACAAAATTTAAAAAGAAAAAGAAAAAAACCAGCACCCCACAAAGTACAGACTAATAAAAATTAGCTATTTAGTTAAACTCAAATGGATTATGGATACAGTAGCTTTATAATAAACATACACGTGAGCAACACAGTTGTTAATGTATATTATGTTATGGGCTTTAAGCCCTTTAGGCCCATTTACTTTACTTGTATAGCACACTTATACTTGTACTGCACTTTACTTGTACCGCACACTTATGCCTCCTATATAAGGCACTGATGTATATTTTCTCATTAAGAAATACAATACAATTCCTTTAGTATTTCTAACATGGTATCAGAGGCACTGCTCTAATCCTTTGGTGTGCCGCTCTTAAGCAGTCTTGTCTTCTTGGGTGTCATCTGCAGCCGTTGTTGTGAGCAGCACCACTGCCTCCACCGCGACTTCAGTACATCAAAGACCACTGCCTTGCCGCCACCACCGCTTCCGCTTCTCCGATCAGACCACAGATTACACCATCGGAAAGAAATCTCTCCGATCTCCCTTTCTGTGAAATTTAGTCTTCATCGGACCTCCCACGCGCCACCAGAAGTCTCGGCGTCATAGTCACGCGCCTCTAGCATCCTCCACGCGCCGTCACGCACCGCCACGCGCCGTCACGAACCGCCACGCGCCGTCACGCACCGCCACGCGCTGCCACGCGCCAGTGTTCCTCTGCTGACGTCAGCCCTAGGTGACGTCATCTGCCACGTCATCTGCCACGTCATCTGCTGACATCATCCGTTGACGTCATCTGCCACGGTACCTGCTGACGTCATCGTTGACCAGACCGTTGACTTTGACTCGGGGTTGACTTTTTCAATCCAGGTTCTTCTTAACCAGTTTTTCGCGTAGATTTCATTTTTGCAGTCTATTTTTGCATATTGTGTCTCGAAATTGATAAAAATGATGTTTTTGTTCCTCGCCCCATCAATACTGTGTTTGAGGGGTGTAAGAATTAATTATCTTAGTCTCAAGCTATGCGCAGTTTTCTTAAGGGTCGCATGCTCTGGCATTATTGTACTGGTGCACTCACTGTTCCTGTCAAGGGAGCCAATGAAGAAAATGCTGCCTTCCTTGGTCGCATGATTGAATGGGATAGTTACAACCACATGATCCTCACATGGATTAGGAACACTTCCATTCCCTCCATCTCTAACCTGTTGGGCAGCTTTGATGATGCCAAGTCAGCATGGGATATGTTGGCCAAAAGGTACTCCACTACTCATGGCTCCATGAAATATCAATTAGTGGTTGAATTGCATCAACTCTGACAAGAACCAGGGCAATCCATCAATGACTACTACGATCAGCTTCGCTTCATTTGGGACCAAATTGACCTTTCTTATCCAACTTGGGCATGCTCAAAGGATGCTCAACAATATGCTTCCATCAGAGATGAATTTCGCCTCTATGAATTCTTGATGTCCCTCCACAAGGACTTTGAACTCATTCGAGGTCAGCTTCTAAATCGCAGTCCTGCTCCCTCTCTTGACAATGCTGTGAACGAGTTGGTTAGAGAAGAAGCTCGTCTTGCAACCCTTCAAGCTCAGAATAAGCTCAATGTTTTGGCCATTACACCTTCTGCTCCACCCTTAGAGCAACCTCAGTAATCAGGTGATTCCTCTGGCTCTAGCAATCATCGTAAGCAGACCAACAAAAAGTTCTGCAACTATTGCAAGCGTCCTGGCCACACCATTGAAACTTGCTATCGTCGTAGCAAATCTACTGCTGCTGTTGCTAATACTGAGCCTACTCCACCAATAGCTTCCATTTCAGCTGAGTCTCAGTCTTCTGGATCCACTATCAACCTCTCCCCCACTGAACTACAGGAGATCATAGCTCAGGCTGTTTGTATGGCTGGTAATGCATCTCTTTCCACTGCTCTCTCTGTTCTACCCGGTAAGTCTCAAACTTGGCTTTTCGATTCTGCCTGCTGCAATCACATGACATCTCACTCCTCCTTATTCTCCAAACTTGACCCTGCACCACACCCCCTAAATATTCATATAGCTGATGGTTCCACCATGCATGGAAATAGTTTAGATTTTGTTTCGACTTCCAACCTCTCTGTTCCTGGAGTCTTTCATGTACCTGACCTATCCTATAATTTGTGCTCTGTGGGACAATTAGCTGAATTAGGTTATCGCCTTATTTTTTACTATTCTAGGTGTATTGTGCAGGATCCGAGGACGGGACAAGAGCTTGGGACCGGCCCTAGAGTTGGGCGTATGTTTCCCGTGGACAATCTTCATCTTCCACCTGTTGCTCCTGTTTCTGTTGCTGCTGCAGCTGCTGCAGTTTCTTCCTTACCATCTCTTGCACTTTGGCATTCTCGTCTTGGTCATGCATCATCTTCTCGGGTACAACAGTTAGTTTCTAGGGGTCTGTTGGGTTCTGTGTCCAAAGAAAATTTTGATTGTACTTCATGTCAGTTAGGAAAACAGCCAGCTTTGTCTTTTAATAACAGTGAATCCATTTCTAATAGTATTTTTGAGTTAATTCATTCTGATGTTTGGGGACCTTCTCCTGTTGCTAGTATTGGTGGATCTCGATATTTTGTTGTTTTTATTGATGATTATTCTCGTTATAGTTGGATATTTCCTATGAAATCTCGTTCTGAAATTTTACCAATATACAGCAACTTTGCAAAAATGGTTGAAACTCAATTCTCCAAACGTATCAAAACTTTTCGTTCTGATAATGCTCTTGAATATACTCAATATGTGTTTCAAGCTCTGTTACATTCCTATGGCACTGTACATCATCTAACTTGTCCAGGTACCTCTCAGCAAAACGGTCGAGCCGAAAGGAAACTTCGTCATATTCTTGACACTGTTCGTGCTCTTCTTCTTTCTGCCAAAGTTCCTGCCCCTTTTTGGGGTGAAGCTGCTCTTAATGCTGTTCATGCGATTAATCGCATTCCAAGCCGTGTCATCCATAATCAGACTCCGTATGAGCGTCTCTTTGGGTCACCTCCTGACTATCATCACCTTCGATCTTTTGGATCTGCTTGTTTCGTTCTTCTTCAGCCTCATGAACACAACAAACTTGAGCCTCGATCTAGACTTTGTTGTTTCCTTGGTTATGGCGAAACTCAAAAAGGGTATAGGTGTTATGATCCTGCCTCTCATCATCTTCGTGTTTTTCGTAATGTTATCTTTTGGGAACACCGATTATTTGTTGAACTCTCTCACTTTCGTTCTTCCCTAACTACCTCCTCTGTTTTAGAAATTTTTCCAGATAAGTCTTTTATTCCTTCTACAAATACTTTTGATCCTCCTTTGGACTTTTCTCCAGATACTTTTGATGCTTCTCCTAGACAGGTTGAAGATGAACAGGTTGATGACGAGCTACCCCACTTAGAGCCTGGGTCCCCTGCTCCTGCTCCGCCTGAAGATCCTTCACAAGACATTCCACCTCGCCACTCAACACGGGTAAGATCCATTCCTACACACTTACTTGACTATTATTGTTACACTGCCCTTGCTACACTTCACGAGCCTCAAACCTATCGTGAGGCCTCCACTGACCCTTTATGGCAGATTGCAATGAAAGAGGAACTTGATGCATTAACCAAAAACCATACTTGGGATCTGGTCACTCTCCCTCCTGGACAGTCTGTGGTTGGTTGTAAGTGGATCTATAAGATCAAGACTCGCTCTGATGGGTCCATTGAGCGCTACAAGGCCCGTCTTGTTGCAAAAGGCTTTACACAAGAGTATGGGATTGATTATGAAGAGACCTTTGCTCCAGTTACTCGTATCTCATCTGTTCGTGCCCTCTTAGCTGTTACTGCTGCCCGTAAATGGGACCTTTTTCAAATGGATGTTAAAAATGCTTTCCTTAATGGGGAGTTGAGTGAAGAAGTCTACATGCAACCTCCTCCTGGTCTCTCTGTTGACTCAAACAAGGTTTGTCATCTTCGACGTGCACTTTATGGTCTTAAACAAGCTCCACGAGCTTGGTTTGCCAAGTTCAGCTCCACTATCTTTCGCTTGGGTTACACTGCTAGTCCGTATGATTCTGCCTTATTTCTTCGTCGTACTGATAAAGGCACCATTCTGCTTCTTCTATATGTGGATGATATGATCATAACTGGTGATGACCTCAGTGGCATTCAAGAACTCAAGGATTTTCTCAGTCAGCAGTTTGAGATGAAAGACCTTGGACATCTCAGCTATTTCTTGGGTCTTGAAATTACTCATTCCACAGATGGTCTTTATATTACTCAAGCCAAGTATGCTTCTGACCTTTTATCTCGAGCTGGACTCACTGACAGCAAGACGGTTGACACTCCAGTTGAGCTTAATGCGCATTTGACACCCTCGGGGGGGAAACCATTGTCTAATCCTTCTCTTTACAGACGATTGGTTGGCAGCCTAGTATATCTCACAGTTACTCGTCCAGACATCTCCTATGCTATTCATCAGGTGAGCCAGTATCTATCTGCTCCACAATCTACTCACTATGCTGCTGTTCTGCGCATTCTTCGATACCTGAAAGGCACAATCTTCCATGGCCTTTTCTACTCAGCTCAGTCTCCTCTTGTGCTCCGTGCATTCTCTGATGCTGATTGGGCAGGGGATCCCACTGATCGCAGGTCCACTACAGGTTATTGCTTTCTCCTTGGTTCTTCTTTAATTTCTTGGCGAAGTAAGAAACAAACCTTTGTGGCCTGCTCCAGTACTGAAGCAGAATATCGTGCCCTTGCTGATACCACATCTAAGCTCCTTTGGCTTCGATGGCTTCTTAAGGATTTAGGTGTGTCCACATCCTCTGCTACTCCCCTTTACTGTGACAACCAGAGCGCCATTCATATTGCTCACAATGATGTCTTCCATGAACGGACTAAACACATCGAGATTGATTATCATTTTATCCGTTATCATCTTGTCTATGGTGCTCTCAAGCTCTTCTCCGTCTCCTCCAAAGATCAACTTACAGATATTTTCACCAAGTCACTTCCTAAGGGACGCACTCGTGATTTGGTTAACAACCTCAAGCTGGTCTCACATCCACCTTGAGTTTGAGGGGGGCTATTAATGTATATTATGTTATGGGCTTTAGGCCCTTTAGGCCCATTTACTTTACTTGTATAGCACACTTATACTTGTACTGCACTTTACTTGTACCGCACACTTATGCCTCCTATATAAGGCACTGATGTATATTTTCTCATTAAAAAATACAATACAATTCCTTTAGTATTTCTAACAACAGTAATTTATTATTGGTGGGTTTCAGTTAGCTCAATTGGTAAAAAAAAATTTATGGTGGAATAAAAAATATGATGTCTTAATTTGATAATAAAAACTATCATCACAAGTAAACACCATAAAATGAAACTCTCTAAATTAAGAAAACATAATTTATTATTGTTAGGCACTTATCAAAATCACATAAACATATTCAAATTCAACAACACAATACAAAACAAGCAACAAATAGCAAACAGCATGGACATCTTACACACATATACATACATATCTTCCATACGTAGCCCGGGAGAATCGAATACTTAATTTATGCACTATGAAGCCAACCTTCCCTCCCACACCTGTCAAACACATCAGACAGTTGATGCTCCTTATATAATTATTATTAATCTACAAGAACAGCTTGGACGTATATAATAAGAACTTTATATAACTTCATATGCATGAACATAATACTAATCCATACGTAAAAGCTCCGAAAAAAGAGAAGACTTACACGGTGTGTTGGTGATGATCACACAGAGACTGAGAAGGAGCCGTCGTCGGTATTCAGAGCTCGAAGTTGAATACTGGTTTCGGAGCTGGTCCTGCCATTAACGCCATTAACAAGGCCGCCACTGCTGGAATTACACTGGCGTAGTTTAACAATGAGTAAAAAGAGGATCAGGATGATAAGTATCGCCGCAGCGACCTTGAACCCCAATAGCCACTTTTCTTCTCTGCTAGACAAAAAGTTGTATTAATAAATAAAACAGGGAACGAAAAAATTTTTATTAGTTGTCAATGACTTGAAACAGTTAAAACTATTGTTAGTTTGTTACCCATTCAGCGTAGGAGACATTAAGGATGGCTGAGCAGAAGTGTGAAGTGTAGGAAGAGGTGGAGGGCTTACAAATGCGCAAGAGGGGGAAGGAGGGAGAACTGGTTTGGCCATGGTAACTGACATTTATAGGATTTGATATGTATTAAGGCTTGAATCAAAGAGGCTCACAAAGTGTTTGGAAGGCTGTGTTGTAATTGAAGGCCAGAACTGCCGTTATATAGTCAGATGCACAGCTCACAAATGGGCGGCCTATTATTACTATTTAGTCCCTACCATAGTGTAACATCTACAAATGGGCATTGACCCAAGGGAAAATTGGGCATTTAATCATATTTTGAAATTATTTAGCAAAATGTTCTTATTTTAAAACTATTTAAAAAAAATGACACTATTTTTTAAACTCGATTTTAATAAAATTGAGTTTGAAATCGAGTTACAAATGGAACCCAATATTACCAATGTCAAGTTTATGCATATTTTTGCCACCTAAATTTTTATGAAAATTTAAGTAAAACTCGATATTGCCAATGCTTAGTTCCACTTAAAAATATACATAAAATTCAATTTTGAGATTATCGAGTTTTACACATAACTTGATTTTTTTAAAATCGAGTTTAAAAAACAAGAGCATTTCATTAAATAGTTTCAAAATAAGGATATTTTGCTGCATAGTTTATAAATTAGGTGCCCCCCCCCCCCCCATTGACCCCATTAGACTGAGTGAATTTAAATAATAATTGGGCTTTAATTAAAACCCTTTTAGATCCAATTAACCCAAAAATTTTAAACCCAAATTTCAGCCTCTCTCCTCTGACCCTTTCTCAGTTTCTTGACTCTCTCTCAGCCGCTCTTCATTTCTCTCTCTTCAAGAATTTCGGGAGTATGGTTTTCAAATAACATATCTTATTACTAGAGTTGGCATGTGAAGGAGTTTTCCTTGTGATAAATTTCAAATTTTGTAACTCTAGTTTGTTCAAATCCCACACTAATCTAAATTCATTTTCTTCTCATTTTCTCAGTTGCCAAAACAAATCTAATACTCCAGCTCTCTCAAATATCGTTTCAGAAGGCTGTTCAGATAGTATTGTCTCTTGCCTTTGTTTCAAGCAAGTCTCTTGCAAAAAATGGCTCTTCTCTCTATTAATATGTAATTCTAGTTTATGGGTTCTTGCATATGACTTATCTGCGTTGTGTAGCTATTGTGTGAATTTGAATAGTATATATATATATATATATATATATATATATATATATATATATATATATATATATTTTTTTTTTTTTTTTTTTTTTTTTTTTTTTTAAATTTACGTATCATGATAGTTTGTTGTGAATTAATTGAATGCCTTTTTGTTACATATATACATGATGTTATTGTGCTCCTACTATGGGCTTTTAGGCTTGCTGATCTGCATATAGTTAACAGAAGATGAATATAATGATACACGACAACAAGTATATATACATGCCATTTTAATATACAAACTGTAATCATGAAAATTTTGATACACATACATGCCATTTTAGACAACATAAAATGAGATCCTACAAAATAAATGAATAAAAATAATAAAATAATACGGTTAGATTTAAACCTTGAGGACTCATTTAATTAATGTCCACCGGGTTACACGTATACTATTTTTCTCTCTTTTAAATAATAAGATTTTTTAACAATAATTTATTCAATTAAATATATAATTATGTAAGTGTACGGTTGGACCCACCCCTCTATAAGGGGTAATTATATAATACTACCAAAATATCATAAATGCATACTCCTCCTTTTCACATAATTGTGGGTCCTACTAATTAAATTCATAATGGAATTTACAATTCATGTGAGAGAAGGGAATATACATTTATGGTACTCCCGAAATATACAATAATTTTCCCTCTGTGAGAAGGAGGGAATATACTTTCTAAGTACATAATAATTTTCTCTTAAAATGACAAGTTACTTCACATACAAAGATATTGTGCAATGAATATTTAGTAAGAGCGTCATTTTTTTGAAACTCCATATAAGAGGAAACTAATTAAACACATGTTGATGAAACCAAAAATCATTAGTTAGGTCACTCATCCAATCTAGAGCTCCTGACGGGCTTTTGAGATCTGCAAGAGAAATAAAGCTAGTCGAAGAGACCACCGGGGTGAGCCTTGGTGAGGGAGCCTCCAATGCTTGAGTCAGTATCCGCTCATATATTTTGTATATAGATAGCATTTTGTAGTCTTTTTGACGTACCTTTACAAGTGAGGCAAATTGTACCTTTCATAGATGACTTATGTAGCTGTTAGACATAAATGAGGGTGATTATTATCCTAAGTGTAACATCTTGATGAGAGATTAAGACCTTTGATGTTCACTATTGAATGTGTTGAGCAGTTACTCATCTTTCTTTGATGACCCACTAATGATGCAATGGTCGTCCATTAAGATGGACGACCTTAATGATTTTTATTGTCTCATCACATGTATATATGTATATACATGTATATATTGGGGACTTTGAAATATATTCAGGCCATGCTATTCTCCATCTCCACCCTTATAATAAGACTTTCACACTTTGGGACACAAAACACCACAAGCAGCAAGCATAATTCAGGGACATAATACACAGAACAAGTAGCATAATCTTCCTCTTGAAGCTCCAAATGATGTGGAACCTTACACAGTATGTTGGTTACCACTGTCATTATCACTAATGCCAATTCCACAGCTTGAATTAATTCCACAATTGCCTAGTTTAACAATGAATACAACAATGAAGATCAGAATTGTCCCTCAAAAGGAGATCATGCATATTTGAAGAATTAAGCTTAATTTAAATTCATTCTAGGATGCGTATTTAGTGTTAGTAAAATTAAGGTAGCATGGTCTGTGTCTGAGGTGTTTCACAGATGTGAGGGCAAGGTTGCCTAAGATTATAGTATCAGGCCCAATCCCATTCTTGGACCCATTGCACTATCCCTTGTATAAATATGGGCCTAGTAATGGGCTTTGTTTATGACTTTCTCAATCGAGCTTTTTGTTATGCAATGTGTTTCCGTATAGCTTCATTTAGTTTATATTATATGGTTTGTACTGTGGTTATAATGTTGAATAACTCAAGTCATAATTCAAAACCAAAAACAATGTATTTGAGATTTGACGTTAGCGGCTTTGCTTATTTTACAATGTGTTATTGTTGTAAATCTCTGCAACTTTCAGGAGTGTGGCTTATGACCCTTGAAACAAGAGTTATATAACTTGCTTGAAACACGATATTACGTAACCTACTGGAAATTATATTCCAAAACACAATATTAGATACCTTGCACCTAATCATTTCAATACATACCACAACCATACACATACTCTAAAGAACCACATTACAAAGTCTAAACTATCTCAAAACTCAATATTATAAAATGCTCCAAGTCTCTTTCAATGTGTTCCACAACCACACATACACCAAAAGACCACAAATTAGTATATTACCAAGTCCACAATAATTCCAAAATCCTAACATTATAAACTAAAACATCCAAGCAAGATAACAAAATACCACATTTCACCAAGTCCAAAATAATCCAAAATCCTGATGGAGGCGTTCAGCCATGAGTGGCAAGTTCAGCCTCTTTGGCTGCAACAGACTATGGAGGTGTGCCTTGGCATTGGTAGCCTCCTCAACCTTTGGTCGGTAGGCTTCTGAGCATTGCCTCTCCAATTCCAACAGCCTGTGGTCTTTGTCTGCTTCACTCTCACCAATGTTTATGTCAGCAGCAAAACCAATTAAGGAATTTTCATATGTAAGTGTTACTTTTCATTCAAAAGAAACTAAAATCTAGCACTACTAATATTTAATAGAATTTGAGCAAAAAATATGAGGCCATATTTCACAGCATGCACGATCCAAAGTTAGACACTTAGATACGGCACCTACCCAGAGAGATAATTATTTGCAAAATTAATGAATCAGGGGTCTTACAGCTTATATTAGGTTTTAATAATTAGAATGAAGATAATAGATTTAGTACAGCTATTAAGTGGCCAGTTACACAAACTTTCCAATAAGCGTAGAAGATGCTTATACCTTATTTAATCAAGTGTAGTGAGGCAGGCCAACCTGAAGAAACAGCCCTTTGTCGATTGGCTTGCCCTGCATCCTCTGATAGTGCTGATACATACCTGTTCAACAGAAAAATGAAATAAAAAGTCAAAGATAAAGATTGCTAATGTTATATAAAGCAGAAGCTTTCATAAATATTACACACACACACATATATATATATACAAACAGTTGTTTCATAAGTTGGAAATTGACTGATGTCTACTACACGTTTTGTGGTAATAAACAAATAAATAGATAAAATAAACATTTGTAATACAAAATAGGAACTTAGAAGCTTAGCAAATTTCGAATTACAAAAGAAAAGAACTTTACCCTAGTAATGCATCAAGCCACACATATATGGTTTGCTTATTGTCATTAGGAACTGGGATGCCAAAATAAACTGATGCTCAGGAAACAGAAAAAAATCTCTTAAGCCACTTTTGATCCAGCTTTGCACCTTCAAGCAAAAAAGATTAAGGAAGTGATTAATAGAAAATTCCATATAGCAAGATACAAAAAGGTTATTCCTAACATTTCATCAATAAATTGCCAGGGGGAAAGAGATGCAGAGAGAATTTTAGATTAAATTCGTAAAAACTGATTCCCCTGCCAAGCATTATCGACATTTGAGAGCAGAAGCACTATCAATACAGGGCATGTCACCAATAAATCTTTACCCAAAAGGCGTATTTAAAGTATTGTTGGTTCAGCACAAAAACGTTTTAAGGAATATATTAGCAATCATGGCATAATGACTCTTCAAAAAGAATATCTTGAATGGAAAGTACTATCAAATGCATTCTGTCATGTGTCTATAACTATAGCAATAGCTAATACAAATTTACTCCAACAGTATATACACAATATGCTAATTATTATGCTTACAGCATTCTCAATCAGCATGCTCAGCCTCTTAGCAGGATACTAATCATGCTGAATGCAGCCCCCAAGAAAATCTTTTTACAGCAAAGCTCAGGGGCAACTATTTAGGACATGCTAGACTAAGTTTTTTCAAAATTACCTACTATCTCACCTCATTTAAAAGGAAAGAAGGCTGAAAAAAAATTTGGATCTGTATCAAAGTTTCTTCCAAGAATTTTTAATATTTTGATAGTGCAAAGTATTAATTATCCTCTTTCCGCAGAACACATGACTTCAGGTGCATAGGGTAACAGTTGGTATCAAGCAATTCTTTCTCATCCTACAAATTCATAGAGCTAAAGACATTACACTACGGTGGTACACATACAAAACCTCTCTCAAACAAAACGACCACAACGAATGCATAAACGCATACATTCAAACAAGACTGTGCATATATGAAAATGGAAATCAGCGAGAACCTATATAAAATAAAAAAGGAATTCCACATAATGAGTAATCTCAACAAGTTCTTGTAAATATCAAAGGAAATTTTCTACACAAATACTAGCACCCACAAAAATAAAAGAACTCACTTTTTATCAAATGCTCAATTATAGATAATGCAATAACCCCATCACTAATCCAAAAGTATGTATGTGAATATAAAAACAATAAGCAGATAAGGGAAATTAAATTTAGATAATGTTGCTACATCCACATTTACAAGTTCAAATGCAAATATTACCTGATATTCCTCACAGTAGACTCAATAAATTCCTTCATAAATATACATATATCACCATTGGCAAGAACCCTTGAGTAAAATTCCTTCACAATTGATTCATGCTTGTGATTTGACAGATCAATAGTCTGAATGAACTTATCATAAGATATGTCTAACTGCAAGCAGAACGTAAACAATAAAACAAAGGAGATCATTAAAAATTGGAAAATATGCACAACAATTGGAACATTCAACAAGTCAGGCTAAAGTAAATTGAGAGTGCATTAGTATCTTGGGTTAATATTACATCTTTCCAGAGTGTCTTATATTCTTGTTAAATTAACATTGCAATGCTCACTTGGGTCAGAACCCCAGATTGCTACAGCAGTAGCAATTTTCTCCCCATACCCGTGCTGGTAATAAATACAACTTTCTTCCCTAACAACCTCTGCCACAAGATATGAACAATAAAAGTTTTGCCCTTTACATCTTATTTTAACACTAGAATTGTTCAACAACATAAAATTACAACAATGCACATTTTCCCTGATTTTCTTGCAAAAATATGTTACCTATATGCTATTAAAAATATATACACACATAGAGTTTTCAAATAAAACCACAAAGCTATTTTAATTTACTCTTCATTAGTAAAAGAGCCGAGCTTCTGATTTGTTTTTACGTCTTCTCAATTCATGAAAAACATATAAACCAATTGAGGGCCATATTTGATAAATCAAGCATACAAGAAGGGTATTTCTAGTTAATTGAAGCTGTGCAAAGTGTCCAGAAAGTAAAAAAGACAAAAAGTTCGAGAAGAGAGAGAAAACTTTTTTTTCATTTATGGTTTATGGTTCTTTATGTGGTTAGTGCTTGTTATATTCTTGAAATGTTTTCACACCTGTAACCAACACACAAACTACACATCTAGGCTAACCCATCTGCCATAATCAATGTAAACTCTAAAGATGTTGGTTTATATCAAAATGGAAAAGAATGCATAACAGAACCAACACAACACATACTTCAGATTACACCAAATCAGAAAAAACCTCATAGATCCATTTCATATTTAAATTGATAGTAATGAAATACTTATCAACTCCATTTTAAGCATTTCTTCAATATAATATGTTCAAACCTCATAGACCCAACCCATACTTCAGATTCCAAGAGATAGGTATGCAATTTCTAATTTCAAAGTATACAAACTCTTGCTCTCAAATTACAATACTACTTTCATACTGAAAGAACACAGAGAAGCTCTAAAACACACATACCACAGATTGTAACAAACATGAGAGGAAGAGAGAAAATCTTCTAACAGAAAATGTATTTCATCAAGAATCGTAATCAATACAATTACAGAAGAGCAATCTCTAATATATACCCAAATACAAGACTGATCTATTCTAACTACTTCACACACGTGCACACATTTCTACACTTAAAATAAATATAGCTAAACGACATCGTGTTGCTTATGGCTATAGTGAAACGACATCATCTGGTGGCTTGCCCTATTTCTTCTTGACCATTGGAACAAGACTTGAATCATCTTCAAGTTCTTCAAGTAAACAACTGCTGCTACTACTTTCATCCCCCCTGAAACGAAAGGGGAATTTCCACATGAGTTTGGAAGTTAACCAATGAAACCGAGAGGAAGGCAACCCTTTAGTAAAAATATTAGCAAGTTGATCATTGGAGGAAATGAATTTCACCAGAAGATCCTTCCTAAGAACTTTCTCATGCATAAAGTGGTAATCCACTTCGATATGCTTGGTACGAGCATGGAAGACAAGATTAGATGCAATAGCCAAAGCACTCACATTATCACACCATAACAACGGAGGAGTGGAAAGAAATATGCCCAAATCACGAAGAAGCATCCTAAGCCAAAACAACTCAGCAGCTATAGAAGCCAATGCTCTGTACTCAGCTTCAGTGGAAGATCTGGAAACCGTTGAATGTTTCTTAGCTGACCAGGTAATAGGACAATTGCCCAAGAAAACCACAATACCAGAAATAGACCTACTATCAATCGGATCACCGGCCTCGTCAGCATCGCAAAAGGCAGACAAGGAAGAAAAACTCAGAGTAAAAGCTAAGCCATAGTTTAAGGTACCCCTAAGATATCTGAGGAGACATTTAGAAGCTTGCAAATGATTCTCCGTAGGCTCACTCATAAATTGACAAGTTTGCTGAACAGCAAAAGACAAGCCAGGCCTTGTAAATGTAAGGTATTGAAGGGCACCAACAAGACTTCTATAAGAAGTAGCATCAGATAAAGAGGGACTGTCATGAGGCAGAAGATACTGATTAGGAGAGCAAGGGGTCTTGCAAGGCTTACAATCGGGCATAGCAAACTTGGACAGCAAATCGGTGGCATACTTTGTCTGATGTACAAAAAGACCGGAATCAGTATATTCAATTTGCAGTCCAAGAAAATAATGGAGTAGACCAAGTTCCTTAAGATCAAAGGAAGAACTTAAGAGCTGAATAATTGAAGTAGTGAAGACCTTATCATTCCCAGTAAGTATAATATCATCCACATAGAGCAAGAGAAAAACCAAATGACAACCATGCCTATAGATGAATAAATTCCCATCAGCACCAAAAGCAAAGAACCCAATATGAAACAAATGTGAGGTAAACCTCTCAAACCAAGCCCTAGGTGCCTGCTTAAGACCATAGAGAGCCTTGTGAAGGAGACAAACATGACGAGGAAACTGAGGATCAACATAGCCCTAAGGCTGTCTCATATAAACTTCTTCTTTTAAGATGCCATGAAGAAAGGCATTACTGACATCTAGTTGCCTTAACTCTCAACCACTGTTTACAACCAAAGCCAAAAGAAGCCTCACAGTAGCAGGCTTAACCACGAGGCTAAATGTCTCGTCATAATCAAGCCCAAATTGCTGAAGGTAACCCCTAGCCACTAACCTGGCTTTGTACCTAGCAATAGACCCATCAGCATGCCTTTTCAGTTTATAAACCCATTTACAAGTGACCACATTCTTGTTAGCAGGCAAGGGAACCAAGGACCAAGTTTTCTGTTTCTAAAGAGACTGAAATTCAGAGTCCATGGCAGCCACCCATTAAGAGTGTTTAGCAGCAATAGCACAGGAAGGAGGTTCACTTTGTGTATAATCATGTTGAACTAATAAAACTTTAGGCTTATATATCCCATGTTTAGAACTTGTGACCATAGGATGAGAATTATGAGAAATAGGATTGGAAGAAGAATTAGGAGCAGATTCAGATGCAGAAGGAACAACAGAAGATGAGATAGGAAGAGAAGAAGCAGTAGGAGCAGAAATATTGGAAAGGGAAGAGGGAAGACCAGAAGGAGGTGGAGGTGGAACCATAGGAATAGGAGTAGAAGTATGAAGTAAAGAAGGTAACAAAGATGCAGTGAAATCCAAAGAAGAGGAAGAAGGACCAAAATCAAAAGTGGAAAGAGGAATAGAGGTAGAGGGAGAACTAACATTATCAAAAGAAGAACCTGAAATTGGGAAACCAAAGAGAGACAGTAGTAGTAAAAGGAGTATTAGGATTAGTAGAAGAAAAGGACTAAGCAAAAGGGAACAAGGATTCATTGAACACAGCATAACAAACAATGTAAATCTTATTGCAAGTAGGATCAAGACAGATGTAGCCCTTTGACAAAGGAGGGTAACCTAGGAAAATACATTGTTGAGACCTAGGTTGAAGCTTATTTTTATTATAGGGATAGCGAGCACAACCAAAGGCCTTAAGGGCTTGAAGAGGAGGTGGTTTAGAGTATAGAAGTTCCCAGGGTGATTTAAAGTTCAAGACAAAAGAAGGTAATCTGTTAATAAGAAAACCAGCAGTGGCAAAAGCATAAGACTAGTAATTGTAGGGTAAATGAGAACTGTAGAGAAGAGTAAGACCTGTTTCAACAATATGCCTATGCTTCCTTTTAGAAACACCATTCTGTGAAGGAGAATGTGGGCATGAGGTTTGATGCAAAATGCCATTGGAAAAGCAGAAGGCATGACAAGCAGTGTTGGTATATTCAGAACCATTATCTGTCCTAAGCACTTTAATTTTAGTGGAAAATTGATTCACAACAAGTGCCTTAAAGTGCTTAAACACAGGTAAGACTTCATGCTTATGCTTGAGCAGAAATAACCAAGTAAAACTAGAGTAATCACCCACAAAGATTACATAATAAGCAAAACCAAGAACAGAAGATAAAAGAGCTGGTCCCCATACATCACTATGAACCAAATCAAGCACAGAATTAGACACACTAGGAGATTTATTCAAAGGGTACTTGTGCATCTTAGCACTTATACAATATTCACAAGAAGAGCAGTAAGCTTCAATTTGAGACAATGAAACAGATTGAAAGCAAGGTTTAAGAGTAGAATATAAAAGCCTAGAACTAGGATGACCAAGCCTGTAATGCCAAAGCAGAAGAACATCAGACTTGATGGATTGAGAAGTATACACAGTCGAAGTAGAGTTGAAAGCAGTGGAAGATGAGAGTGAGGAAGATGATGGAATAGGATAAACACCATCCTTACTCAACCCTTTGTAGAGGATCTTCCCCGAAGGTAAATCCTGAATTAAGAACTTGTGAGCATAAAAAAAAAAAAAAAAAACATTATTTTGGAGACACAACTTATGAACAGACAAAAGATTAGAAGCAAGATCAGGAACTCTGAGTATATTATTAAGCCTAAAGTTATGAGTAGAAGTCTTAAGCTCACCATGACCAACATGTGTGACTGGAAGTTCCTGTCCATTGCCTACTGTAATAGTTTCATTGCCCACAACAGGTTGTTGATGAAAAGACAGTTGAGACAGATTGGAAGTAACATGGTCTGAACAACCTGTGTCAGTAAGCCAACCATTGCAACCTTGCACTTGAGAAGAATTAGCTACCATTGAAGCCAACTTAGCTGGTGGATGTCTTCCTTGTTATGCAAAGTCCATTCTATGATAACAATCAAGAGCTGGACGACCTTCTTTACCACAGATTTGACAATACACTCTAGTAGATGAAGGCTAACTTAGAGGTCCTTGAGAACCCTATGGCTTAAAGTACTGTCCTGGATTACCAGAATTAGTAAATCCTCCATTGTTGTTGGTAAAACTATTATGATTGTTGTAATTTCCTCTTCCACCTCTTCCTCTTTGATTAAAATACCTACCTCCTCTACCTCTTTGATTAGAAAAACCATGATTTTGAGATTGAAAATTCATATTCATAGCCATTGAAGGAGAAGAACCATTATTAATCCTTTTCTTGATCACTCTCTCCTCTGCATTAAGCAAAGTATTCAACTCTTCAATCAACAAAACATCACTCCGAGTCCTAATTGCAGAACTAAAAGAATCATACTCTGAGGGCAAACCATCAAGAGCAATGTGAAGAAGCTCTTCATCATCCAAAACAACAGAAACAACAACCAATTTGTCACGAATTTGCTTAATCTTTTGGAAATAACCATCGATTGTATCAGTACCTTTCTTCACTACACTCAGTTCATTTCGAAGACTCATCACATGAGACCTTGAAACTGAGGTAAACCTCTTTTCTAACACCTTCCACACTCCCTTAGCAAATCTTTACCCAACAGTAAGAGCAAGAATAGTGGGAGACAAAGTAGAATTGATAAAAGTGAACATTGCTTGTTCACGATTCTTCCAAGAAATGAAATTAGGGTTAATCTCAGTAGTGAGATTACCAGAAGAATCCTTCAAAAAATGATCTGGAGTAGCAATTGAATCATCTAGGATATCAATCATTGAGTAAATTTCAAGAATTACCTCAATCTGATACTTCCAAACAATGTAATTGCCATAGTCAAGCTTGACAGTCATCATTGAAGACATATTGGATAAGAGAAGTAACGAAGTATTTGCAGGTAAAGATGTATTAGTCACAGTAGGAGTTGAACCAGAGGTAGAAGATGAAGTCGTGGAAGCCATTGATAAGGATCAATGCTCTTATACCATGAAAGAACACAGAGAAGCTCTAAAACACACACACCACAGATTGTAACAAACACGAGAGGAAGAGAGAAAATCTTCTAACAAAAAATGTATTTCATCAAGAATCATAATCAATACAATTACAGAAGAGCAATCTCTAATATATACCCAAATACAAGACTGATCTATTCTAACTACTTCACACACGTGCACACGTGCCTACACTTAAAATAAATATATCTAAACGACATCGTGTTGCTTATGGCGATAGTGAAACGACATCATCTGGTGGCTTGCCCTATTTCTTCTTGACCATTGGAACAGGACTTGAATCATCTTCAAGTTCTTCAAGTACACAACTGCTGCTACTGCTTTCACATACTTCGTAGTCTCTTTACTAAAAAAAATCTTTTTTTTGGGGGGAGGGGAAACAAACAGAGTTAAAGAGAAACCTGTAATCAGAAGAAAAAGCGGCGAAGTTGAGATCGCCGACCACATCGCCTCAGTTCGTCGTTGAAGATCTGTATTTGAGTTTTCTTACAGAGAGAGGGAGACTGATACACAAAAATGAGTTTAATATATAAAAAAGTAAAAATAAATAAAAAGGTAAATATTTGGAGCCCAAAGGCAGAAAGAGAAAAGACCGTCCTTTTTTTTTTCTTTTTCTTTTTTAAGGTTTTATTTATTTATTTATTTTTAAAGGTTGTATTGGTTAAACTTTTAAATAACTCTCCAAATAAAGTAGGCCATATTTTGATGTGAAAATCTATTTTTAGTGTTTATTTCGAACTTTTTCCAGTGAACCAAAAAAAAATTTAGTAAAAATAAATCTCTTTTTTTTTTTTTGTAGTGATAAAACTTTAGAGAATAAAAAATAAAATTTTAAAATATAAGAAAAACCAATTTAATGCAAAGAACAAAAATAATATTTAGTAATATTAACAAATAAAAAACAACTAAATGCTTGGACCAGTTTGCACAATTCTTGAATTTCCTTTCCTCATGAGACGCCCTCTTTCTCACGTGTGTGAATCCTGAATATACTGTCAGAAGGATTTAATTTTTTTTTTGGAGATAAAAGAAGGATTTAATTCATAGATTGCCTTGCATGGCTAGTCTTACAGAATATTCTGTTTTGGCCCACATAGTAAAAACGACAACACTCTTTTTGCAAGAAAAACACAAAAGACCAGTCCCCACACCCACAGTCCTTGATATATATTCTAAATTTCCCAATTCAAACAAACTCAAATGGATCGATTAGGCAATAGGCATAAAATAGGTAATCAAATCACGCGCACGTCTAGACAATATAATTGTATATTAAAGTACATGTGTAGAAATATTCTCTCTCTTTAGAATAACAACTTATTCAATCAAAAAAACAATTATATGCAAGGGTACGGAGGTCATCAACACAATACAGAATAAACAGCAAATCTCACATCACTGACACAGACAGTCATGCTTGCTTGTTCTCAACTAACAACCAACAATATTAAACCATGGAAATCTACTTTTGCATGAACTTAATCTTCCTCTGGACGTGGAAGCTCCAAATGATGTAAAGTGTAAATTTAAGCACTACGTTGGTAACAAGTATCAGGCAGCTGAGGCTATGACAGAGCCATCGTCAGTATTCGGAGCTGAAAGTTGGATACTGACTTGACTGTTGATAACGCCGCCACCTTCTCTGGCGCTGCTGCCATTGCTGGAATCACACTCACGTAGTTTACGAATGAGTGTGACAATGAAGATCATGAAACCAACTATTGAGACAGCGATTTTGATGCCCAAAAGAAGCTTTTCCTCCCTGTTACAAATTAAAGTTTTTTGTGCATCATTACCAGAAAAGATTCAGAAATTGACAATAAATGAAACACACAAACACATGTATAAAAAATAATAATAACTACCAATAACTATATATAGATAGTGTTACCCGATCAGAGGCGGAGGAGAATCAGCAAAAGTGTAATCGGTGAGAGGAGTTGGAGGATTTGCAAAAGCCCAACGTGCCATAGATAATTTGGAAGGCTTGAAGCTCGGATGCTATATATATATATATATATATATAGGCACTTGGAAGACTCAATGGCAGGCTTGAAACTCTGAAGCATGAAGATGAGGTGTTATATAGGCACTTGAAGATATAATTGTTGGGTGAATGTTTTATAAACCCCAAGGATTATTCAGCAAAAAAAAAAAAAAACCCACGGATTTAGGTGTAAATATATTTCTTTCCTCCTATTCCAATTTCCAACCCTCAAGCTGGTGGGTTCCACTAGTACTGCTGGAACCCACCAGTTATAAGGCAGGATTGCAGGAAGTCTTGGAATTTTACAACATTTGCGGCCGACTTTGCATTGGGCCTCCTTTGCCCCTGTAAAATTGCATTATTGAAATTTTCAGTAATGGTAGTCTTGGAATTCACATAACATGGTTTGGGTGCATCATCGTCAATTTCTTTGTAATTTCAATGTTTGTTGCGGCTGACTCTAATGGCAGCCAAAGACATTGTAGTTGTATTGACACATTTTCATGTACAAAATGTTTAAGGGTCTAGGAGGAAATAAGTACGAGCTGTGGGGTTAGCAGCATGTTATAATTATTTCTTAAAAAAATAAAAGACTCTAATGGCATTATTGAAATTTTCACTAATGGTAGTCTTGGAATTTCACATAATTCATGACAATGTTTTCCTTTGACATTATCCGAGAATGACAAAATTTAGATATAATACTTTAGGTGTTGTTTCTTAAATTTTCATCTTAAAATTCAGTCATGTGACTACTTAACTAAAAAATACACTTCTATCCCATGTGAAAATATCCACATGGTAGAATCTTAAAAAGAGGAACTTAAGGAACAGTACCTAAATACTATACATAAGTCTTGCTCATCTGGGAAATTACTTGTTCCGTTGATATCATTTGATAGTGATTGTAGATAAATTTTAAATTCAATCATTATTTGGGTAAAGAATGTGAACAGTTTTTTTTATTTTTAAAATTATATTAGTTTGTTTCAATTAGATTCGAAACATGAAAGCTATTCATTATTTTAAAGTATCCATGAGAGCATTAGAGGGCAATAACCATAGTTGTTAAAACGTAAATTGTGTCGTGAATCAATTTTTTATTTTTCTACATCGTATATCATATCGTATTGTATATCGTAACTTGTAAGATACTCAAACACTTAATAAAATTTATAAAAGAATATATACACACACACACACACAAAGGATATGTTCATTATAAATTCAAAATATATTCAATTAATGACTAATTTAATCATCACTTATATAATAATATTTAACAAGCTAACTAAATAAATCAAATTAACATATAACTATAATGTACACATTCATATTTATTAAACTCAAAAGTGATAATACATGACAAATTACCAAAATCATAATTTATTTTTATCATATTCTTCATCTTGCCTAATCAACTCCATCTCAGTCAATGTTATCACCATGTTCTTCATTGAAATTTTCTTCTCATCAATATTTACTATCTCTTTTTGTTCTTTTATTTCAATAAAAAATTTTAATATTTCTTATTGGCTTCTTGCTTCATAGATTTATAACAATAATGACAAAAAAAAAATTTATATTATCATTTAATACCTTGTTTTTTTTTTTTTTTTGAAACTTTTAAATACCTTGTTCATAGTATAGAAAATAAATTTGCAAATATAAAAGTAAAGTGTCAAGTATATAGTCCAAATTTTGTAGGAGAAAAAAAAAATTATAGACATGTTATTTTATTGGAGCAATTAAGTAATCTAATAATTTTGTGTTCAAAGCAAGTCTAAAAACTTTTTTTTTTTTTTTTTGGAGGAAAATTCTAACAGCTTGTTAGATTCAAATAAAAACACAAATTTTAATTAAAAAAATACCAATTTTAAAGCCACATGTCTACATGTTGTATGATACATATGATTTTACAATACGAAACGATTTTACGATATGATTCATACGATATACATTATTATAACATACGATTCATGAGCACTTCTGATGTGACCTTATGAAACTTTTTGTACACAATATGATACAAATCTATTAGAATTGCGTGGTTAAATGATTAAATTTACCATATCTCAATAGTTTAAGCTTTTTGGATAATCGGTAATTTAACATGATATCAGAGTAGGAGGTCCTGAGTTTGATCCATGTTTCCTTTATTCTACCCCCCATTTAAATTCCCACATGTTGGGCCTCACCTATAAAAAGGTAGTTTCAACCCACACGTGAAGAGAACTGTTAAAATTGTGTGGTTAAATAATTAAATTTACTATATCTCAATAGCTTAACTTTTTGAGACAACTGGTAATTTAACAAAATCACGTATCATACGATGTAGTGTTGGTACATTTTTGTATATATATATATATATATATATATATTGTTTGAATAGAGAATAGAATTGTGTGTGAATGTGTTTATTGATTAACTTTAAAAAAAAAATTCTTATATGGCAAAATGTTATTGGTGAGACTCAAAAGACTCAAAACACCTTTCTCCTCAGTTAGGGTGGTGGGGCTTTACCCTGGTAACGCATCAAAACACCTTTGTTAATGTGTTTTGTTAGAGTATCAAGCCCATCCCCATTATTCTAAGGGCCCGAAATTGGGCTTTGTTGCTATATCCTCAACCGAGGCCTATGTTATGTAGTGTGTTTTCTAATGGCTTCACCTAGTCTATGTATTGTGATTTTTAGGTTGAATAAAATTTAATCTCATTCCTCAAGAAAAAACAAAACAAAACAAAACAAAACAAAAAAACAAAAAAAAAACAAAAAACTGTTTGAATATAACTTTAGCAGCTTTGCTTCTTGTTTTGTAAATGTGTTGATTTGTAAAATTTTGTAGTTTTCTGGGGTGTGGCTTAAGTCTTAATAAAAGCATCGATTCTGTCAACATCATCATATTATTAATATTTTTTGTTGAATACATATATTTTATTATTTGATTAAGCTAGCATATGACCAGGCCATTTGAGTTTATCTAATTTGACCAATTGTTATCATGGATTGTGGCTTTTTTTAGTTTTTTGGGTCAAAGAAGCTCTCTTCTTTTTTCTTCTTTTTTTTTCTTTTTTGTAAGGTGGACCCCAAAAGAATATTCCCAAGACAGGATGAAGATTTTCCACCCTTTTTTTAGCAAAGGAGAGGGTGAAGATTTATGTAAAATTGTAAGTTATTTGCTGGATTTTGTGATCTTGTTAAGTCAATTTGGGCTAGGATTGGGCCTAAAAGGAAAGGTATCTAGATAAAGTTTGACTACAAATTTGATTGTAGTTAATGATTATAATTGCACTAAAACAATTAAAATGATTACATATTTTGAAAATTTAATCATTAAATGAGTATGTTTTTTAAGCTTTTAACACGCATGTAAAATTTCGTGCCAATCAAATGTTAATTATTATTCGATCTATGAATTTATTTTTTATGCATAATTTTATATTACAAAAATTTGAAAATTTAAATATTTGATTGATGGCATAACAATTAATCTTTGGTTTTTTATAAATTTTGCAAGTATGGAGAATATATGAAAAAAAAAAATCTAATGGTTGATTTGTCTAAATTTACATTCAATAAAAAAAGTATTAAATAGAGTTGTAGCCATTGGTTACAACTAAATTTGTAACCAAATTTTGTCTAAGTTATTTTTGGGCTTGTGCACAATGGACTACATATAACTCATGTTCACTATTGTCACAAACATGCTAGAATCATAACAAATGACACAACTTTTGTCACAACTCACCTGTATGACAAGTTGTAAGTGTTGGAATTGTGGACCCACATAGACTCATAATTTTTTTATTACTCACAACTAACCATGTGGATAAGTCGTATCATTAACATTTTTCACTATGAACAAATCTCAAAGCCTTGCATTCGAAGTCACTCTTTAATCAAGTTATTTCCAATCTTCTATTTTGTACATGAGCCACAATTGTGATCGGCTAGAAACTTCATTTATTAAAATCAAGTATATTTCTCACCTATTAGGAAGTCTCTTTTTAGAGCTCATGAAATAGAGCTCCTTTATAGTTTTTATACTTAAAGTGACAATCACAAGGTGACTGCACTGTCCTTACTGATGACTAACATCTAAAATATGGTGAGTAAAATGAATTAATTTGGAAGAAATTCTGGTATGTCCAATGATCCCTTTTTGAGGCCCAAATTAAGCTGTCATATTAATTTGTTTCGGATTCACAACGTGAAAGGGCTATTCTTCTTTTTCTTTTTCTTTTCCTTTTATATATATTCCTTTTCTGACAAGCATAAAGGTTATTAATTGTTGGTACAGTTTTGAGTTTTTTATTTTTTATTTTATTTATTAGTAGAGTATAGTTTTCTTTAAATAGAGAATACAATTGTGTGTGAATGTGTGTATTGATTCTCATTAAAAAAAAGTTTGTATTAATTGGCTAAAAAAATCTAGGGATAAAATCCATTTTCGTCCCTACATTTTCACACGATTCTTACTTTGGTCCCTAACTTTTTTTTTCATCGCTTTTAGTCCCTAAAATCAAAAATACGATCTCGTTTTTGTCCTTACTGTCAGTGCCCTAACAGAAAAGTCCTAGGTGGCAGATGGAACACCTTATTAGCTGATGTGGTGCTAACGTGGCACTGATGTGGCAATTAAAATATTATTAAAAAGTATTATTTGGCATTTTTATATGTCATGTTAGCATTTTAATTTTTTATAAAAAGCCATATCAGAAAATTTAAACCAAAAAAAGAAAATAAATTAAAAAACAAAACTTAAATTAAAAACACAAACCCAGACAGATCTAACACAAACTCAAATCTAACACAAACCCAGAAATAAAGAAAATTAAAAACAAACATTTAAACCTAAATAAAATATATAAAAAATTTCATTAGTTTTTCGGAAGAACATGATTGTTCATTTTTCATGTTCTTCCCCAAACATGTTTCTTGCCCAGAAAATTAAAATATTTAAGATTTCTTTTTTCTTTTCCTTCATTTTCTTAGTAAACAAACTTGCAAATACACATAGCAAAGCAAAGAAAAATCGATCCCCTGCAAAATGTTTCAAACCTAGATGGGTGAGGTTGCAGTTACTGTTGCAGCTACAACTCTTAAACCCAGATCTCCTGCAAAATCAATCTCCAACAAAGAACCAAACCCAAATCTCTAGCAAAACAACCAAACCCAGAAAACCAATAAACCCAACAACCAAACCGATCAACAAAGTAAACCTTAACCTTCAAACCCGTAAATTTTCTTGGGAAACAAACACAAAAAATCCAGACCAGTTGGATTGTGTGAGAGAGAAAATGAATTGTTGATGAATATCGAGTCAGATACCCACAGGAAAAACAAACCAAAACCCCCAATATTCTCAAACCCAAACAGGCGACTTTCCGTTAGTCCTTCCTTTGCTCATTGTTGACGAAGATCGGGTCAGATACCACTGAAAACGCCCTTTGCTCTGCTCGGCGTTGGTCGAGGAAAAACCTGAAAAGCGAAAGGGCCGGTTCAAAGGTTCCTTCCCTTTGATCTGCTCCAAATTATCGCCAATCTTAGCCCCTTTATCTAAACCCAAATCCAAACCATCGCCAATCTCAGCCCCTCTCTCTCTACCCAAATCCAAACCACCACATCTCAGCCTCTCTTTCTCTAAACCCAGATCAAAGCCATATCCCAAAAACTGCAACTTGAACTTAAAGAGAAAAAGAAATAAGAGAAAGCCAAGAGGGAGAGAGAGGAGTTTGACCCGAGAGGGAGATAGAGATAAGAAAATGAGCCGAGTTTATATATTTTATTTAGGTTTTAATGTTTTTTTTTTTTTTTTCTTTATTTCTGGGTTTGTGTTAGATCTAAGTTTGTGTTAGATCTGTCTAGGTTTGTGTTTTTAATTTAAGTTTTGTTTTTTTAATTTATTTTCTTTTTTGGTTTAAATTTTCTGATATGACTTTTTATAAAAAATTAAAATGCTGACGTGGCATAAAAAATGCCAAATAATACTTTTTAATAATATTTTAATCGCCACATCAATGCCACGTTAGCACCACGTTAGCTAATAAGGTGTTCCGTCTGTCACCTAGGACTTTTCTGTTAAGGCACTGACGGTAGGAACAAAAACAAGATCGCTTTTTTTGATTTTAGGGACTAAAAGTGGTGAAAAAAAAAAGTTATGGACCAAAGTAAGAATCGTGTGAGAATGTAGGGACGAAAAATGGTTTTATGCCAAAAATCTAATATGGAAGAATGCTATTGGTGGGTGTAAACATATGGTTCTACACCCGACCTTATTGAAACTCTATATCGCTACCAACGTGTATAAAGTTACACCTTTTAATAATAGTTTACACTTTTTGCACAACGTCCCTCGCCCTTCTTAATTCCTATCCTTGACAATTCAAGGCAATCGTATTTTTTGTCTCCTCATATGGCCGGGTAACACTAGCTAGCTCAAGTTACTTGTGTATGTGAGTGTTGAGAGAGAATTTTTATTCTTTTCCTGCAAATTTGAAATATTGATTCAATTTCTTTTTGCAACTATTAGGGGCGGTTCTACCCTTTGTCCAGGGGTTCAAATGAACCCGACTTTAAATATATATATATATATATATATTTATAATATATTTTTTTTGTTGGTTTAATACTTTAATTTATTCTTAGAAATATTTTTGCACACTCTAACTTAAATCTTATACACTCTTTTTACAAGTATTTTCAACTCTAAAAGTACAAATAAGTGCTTGTCAACTATAAGTGCTACTCTTTTTTATAAATTTATATTATATTTGTGTGAGTGTGTCTAATATTAATTGTGTGCATTACTTTTTATTATAATATTATTTGTGTGGATATTTGTGTGTACAATATAAATATAATATAACTTTATATAATTTAATAATTAGAAAATAGAGATGGTTTATTACATGTGTGTGTATTGTTATTATGTTATAATAACATTTTATTATAAAATCAGAAAAATTCAAGAAGAAAAATTGTAAAGTTAGTGATTATTCAAGCGTTTAATTGGTTAAGTAGACACATAGACTATGTGTCTACTTAACCAATTATTTTATTTATGAATGAGTGTAGTTGTGTCCGTCAATAATTAATGCAAAGCCAATGAGTTAAGTTTATTTGTTTACTTTAAAATATTTTTATAATAATAATGACAAATTAATAGATAATAACAACTACATAAAAATAAAAATGTTATACTAACTTAACAAAATAAAATGGTTATAACTACTTACATTGGCAATAAATATTCATAATGGATTATCATGTAACAATTCAAAATTTGAAAACTTGTAGAAAATAATTATAAAACTTTTTTTTTTTGTCGATAACTTAATATATTCAAGTTCTCTTTTTATTAAAAAAATTTAATTTAAGTTTCTTAATCACTCCTAAACAAAATCCTAGAACGGCCACTAATAAATATTGCAACAGCTAGCATTTGAGCATTAAAGACATTACAGACATCGTGAAACTCCTGATCCTCATTGCTAAACTCTGTGAGTGTATAAGATTTTTCGAAAGTGATGGCCAAACTGTGGTTTGCAGCAACGTCGCCAGCGGCGATGGCACAACCGACAACCAAATGAGTATCGAATTTCAGGATATTGATGACAGCTCTATTGTAGCCTCTGTTGATGGTTCTACATCTGCAGGAAATGGCGTTCATGCAAAAAGTACTCCTTACTATATTACTACTTAGAATTCCACCATGCTTTTTTTTCGAGGTACTAGTTCAATAAGGTAGCATGGTCTGAGGACTTTTGAGTTTTGACAGACATGAGGGCCAAGTTTTCCTACTGTTAGAGTATCAGGGCTTAATCCTATTCTTGGTGCAATTATAGTACCTTCCTTGTAGTACTATGGGCCCAAAAATGGGCTTTGTTACTGATCTTCTCAGCCGGCCCTTTGTTAAGCAGTGTGTTTCCTTATGGCTTCATCTGGGGACCTGGGGTGCGTATTTTATAATTTGTGTTGTGGTCGTTATGTTGAATAAAATTTATCTCATTCATTCCCCTACCTCACCCAAAAAAAAAAAAAAAAAAAAGAGAAGAAAAGAAAAAATGAGATGTGAGATTGGTGGCTCTACTTCTTGTTTTTTGTTTTGTTTTTTTTTTTTTTTTTTTTTTTGGGTTATGTTTTTAGTTGTAAAACTTGGTGATCTTCTAGAGTGTGTGGCTTAAATTTTAATAAAGTATAGTTTTTACTTTTTATCATATATGTGTGCATCAACATTTTATTATTGGATTATTATAAAGTATATGCCCTATCCATTTGAATTGATCTAATCATGGATTGTGGAGTTTTTTCTTCTTCTTTATATTATTAAATTTTATTTTGCAAAAAATTTTGGTTTTTCTTTTTGTAAAATGGACCCAAAAGAATATTTTTGAGGGTTAAGATTTATGCAAAATTGTAAGGTAGTTGCTGTATTTTGTCACCTTATTAAAAGCCGGATTTAAATTTGGGGTATGGTTGGGGCTAAGAGGGAGGTAATTTGGTGCTTGTGCACATTGGACCTAACATTAGTCCAGGTAGTTGAGTCTATGGGCCCAAAAATAGGCTTTATTCATGATCTTGTCAACCATCCGGGACCTTTGTTGTGTGCTTTCTGATATCGGCTTCATCTTGTGTGTCTGTTTGTGTATAGTGTGGTTTTTGTATTGTGGTTGTCTTGTTATGTAAAAATAAAATTTATTCTTATTCATCCCAAAGAGTTATGTAATTTGAGATATACAAGTTCTCTTCTTTTTAGTTTCATTTTCCTCCAAAGGTTTCCCAAAAAAAAAAAAAAAGTTTTCATCTTCCTCATCTTTTAGCCGTCTAGGAACCTTCTAGCCGTCAAACCTAGCCACTTCTCTACCAACCTTCTAGTCTCTCCAAGTTTCAGGGTAAAATTGATCTTTCGATCATTGCAATGTTGAATACAATTTTTATGGATTTATTATTATTTGCTATTGTTGTAGATCACTTAAGGGATACCTTGAAATTGTGAGAGAATTTGGGATTATAAGTAACAAAAGCCCGATTTTAATTGTATAATTGGGCAATTGATTTGGGAGCTTAAATCATGAAATATTATAGAATTAAGGGCTGAGTTAGGAGTGAATTTTCTACATTGGAAAATTTCAAAGAAATTTTACAAAAAATTTGAAAAGTTGTTGTAACCCTGTTTTTGATAGATTTGGCATTTGGGTATACTGACTTGATTTTAGCATGACTTGAGATTGGCATAGAATTTTGACATGAAATTCAGAGTGAATTGAGGTAACATGTAGAACTTATAACTTGGAGAAAATTATAATTTCTGGAAATTTCCAGTTCTTTTAATTTTATAGCCAAAGTTGTGAGGAAATTAATCATTTTAGGCCAAATATTTTGGGTCCCTAAGTGTTTGGTTTTAGGCTTAAAAATTTTTTCAAGTACGGGCAACATCGTTAAAAAGATTTTGGAGTAGGTAATAAATACTGATATTTGATGGTGTAGGTAATAAATTTATGAAGGTCATTATGTAAATCACTTAAAAAATTGCTTTAGTTTCATTTAACTATCCCAAAGCATTGGTTTTTGACTGCTTAGCTGTAAACAACAAACTCTCCACACCAAATAAAATGGTCAAGTGAGGAACTTGGGTGATAACTTATGTATTTTTTATTTTTTGTAGAAATTGTCTTGAAAGTAGAGATCATCTCTCTTCTTTGAATGTTCTTTCACTTGAAGAGTTTAGGATGACATGATGAAGTTGTGTCTAGTTCCAAATGCTTAGTTTGTGTTGGAGAATTTGATTGCTTGGGGGACTAGAGAGTTAAAAGGGAAGGAGCTAAGAGTAATATGCTGCAAACTTGCTTTGTGATCAACAGTCTATCACATTTAGCTGCAAAAAAAAGCTATAGTTCATGAAGATAAAATTGGGACCAAAGAGTAGCTCAAGAGAAGCATCGATCATTAAGGATGTCAAAGCTAGGCTGGGGTTTCAAATCAAGTTCTTTCAAATGCTACTATATGTTGTAATTGGGGGATTGATCCAAGTGGTATTTTAATTTGATCCTAGAACCCCTGTGTTTTTGTGTTTTCTCAAAATGTTATTGTGATGTCCATTTGAATAGATGTGTTGTTTAGTTGTTAGTGCAATTTTTCATTGCTAGTTGCTTTGGCTTGTTTTGTTTTTGTAGTTAGATTTGTAATTTGGTTGATGTAGTAGGGAGGTTCTCTATGCTGGTGTCTTCTCTTCTTTAATTTGGGGATTTCCCCTAAGTTCTCTGTTTTGTTTTAATAAATATAAGCATAATTAAAATTAAAATAAATAAATCACTTAGGAATTATGAATATTAGTTAACCTAATTTTGGGAAAAATGGGTCATACTCCATTTGGACAACAAGGCGATCGATATAGTTGAGTTTTGATAGTCATGATATGAAATTCAGGTACTACCACGTTATAATTTTGAGGGCTGTCTTAATGGGTTTAAAAAGTTAAGTACAAAATTTTAAGTTTTAAATCAAGTATATATCAGTAGTTAAATCCTTATCTTGTTCTTACTGCCTTGTATTCGTATTCTCTTAGATATAAATAGATATTGGCATGTTTATATTCATCAAGTCATCTAATCATGTATTAAGTTCTAGTTGATATTTTTTTAAGGCTTTTGACACTTTTTTTTTTTTGGGGGTCGATTTGAAGTAAATTGGGCTTTAGATTATGATTCCTCTCAAGATATTGTATTATATATGTATTATTGGAAAGAAGCTTTTCTAAATAGTGAACCTTTTATGTAAAATTTCTTTATATTCATAGCTATCTATTTTATCATATATATATATATATATATATATATATATATATATATATATATATGTATATAATATTTTATGATATTGTTAAATAAAAGGAAAACAATTTCTAATAATCAACTAGACTATAATCTTTGCTAACACAAGGTTAAGAGTTGGTCTTTGGATAAAATATGCTTATTGTGGTGTGGTGCAATGCATTGTTATTGTTTGCTCCTCAAAACCATTATTTGCTCTTCTAAGTTATTGTTATATCTTACCTCTTTGAGGTTATTGTTTCCCATGGAATTCACCTGCCAATTGTTAAGAATATCTTCGATGGCTGATATTTTATACACTACTTATTGTTTATTGTTATTGACAAATTGAATGTGAATAACAATTTTACTGTTAGTTGTATTATTATCTGTTATTATAAGCAGTTTACCCAATGATGAAGTGAGGTTCTTGTAACTGAACTATGGCTTATTGAAATTGGGTAAATCTTTTAAGGGAGCATTTGTTTACAATGGTGGCTTCAGGAATTTTGTTCAAGGGGGTCATTAAGAAACTTAAATTGAAAAATTTTAATAAAAAGAGAACTTGAATATATCGAATTATCGAAAAAAAAAAAGTTTTACAATTTCTTTCTACAAGTTTTTAAATTTTGAATTGTTACATGATAGTTCATTATGAGTATTTATTGTCAATGTGAATAGCTATTACCATTTTATTTTGTTAAGTATGTCTAACATTTTTATTTTTATACAATTGTTATTATTTATTTTTCATTATTTTTATAAAAATATTTTAAACTAAATAACTAAACTCAACTCATTGGCTTTGTATTAACTATTGATGCACAAAACCATACTCATTCATACAAATTAGCCAATCAATGCTTGAACAATCACTAACTTCACAATTTTTTTTCTTGAATTTTTCTAACTTTATAACAAAAAGTTATTATAACACAGTCGTGTAACAAACCTTCTCTATTTTCTAATTATTAAATTATATAAGGCTATATTATATTTATACTGTACTCACAAACATCCACACACATTATTATTCACACAAATAATATTATAATAACAAGTAAAGCACTCAATCAATATTAGACACACTCACACACATATAATATAAATTTATAATAAAAAGTGACACTTACAATTTACAAACACTTACTCTTACTCTTTATTCTTACTCTTGGAGTTGGAAATACTTGTAATAAGAGTGTATAAGATTTAAGTCAAGGTATGCAAAAATATTTTTAAGAATAAATTAAAGATTTAAACTTCAAAAAAAAAAATTTATATATATATACATATATATATTTTTGAAGTCAGGGGGTTCATTTGAAACCCTTGAACAAAGCGTTCCGCCGCCCTTGTTTGTTTATTTAACAAGATATATGTTTTTCACTATACAATTAAATGTTCAAGTCGAAAACAGGTTTTACTGTTTCTACTAAATTACTTTCATACTATTGATAAATATTTTGTAAAATTTAATATGTTGTTTATTATAATGTGCATTTTCACTTGACAATATCATGTGATGTAGTCTCTTGTTCAGCTGTTAGCTCACTCCTTTTCTCCACCATTTTCAGATTAGTGTAATAAGCTCTCTTAATAAAATAAATTGGTGACCGTTGGAGCTATGAACTAAAGACTACATGTGTTTCACTATGGCTTTATCTTGTGTGTGTATTGTATGGTTTGTATTGTGGTGTTGGGTTATTTTCACAAAGGGATGGAAAAAATTGCAGAAAACCGAATTATAATACATCTGCCTTATGTAACCCATTGTTATGTGAGATTGGTAGCTCTTCTTTTTGTTTTATAATATGTTGACTTGTAAAACTCTATAATTTTCTGGAGTGTGTGGCTTAAGTCTTAATAAAAGTATCGTTTTATTATTGATTATGTGTATGACCAAAACCATTTGTGTTAATCTAAGTGTGCGTTTGAGATTACTTAAAAAGCCAGCTTTTTTTACTATTTAGTTTATTTTTGTTACTATTTGTGGGTCTCATTGCACATTTTGGTGTTATTCATGGGCTCCATTTTTGGCTACCTTTTAGTTTTATTTATAGTACTTTCAGCAAAAAGTTTTAAGTTTTAGCTAAATAAGCTGTTCCCAAACAGGTACTAAGGGTCTGTTTGGAATCCACTTATTTTGCTGAAACTGAAAACTTTTTACTAAAAGTACTGTAAATAAAGGTAAAAGTTAGCTGAAATGGTACAGTATGAGCAATGAATAGTATCAAAAAGTGCAGTGGAACCCATGAATAGTAGCAAAAATATTTAGCTTATTTTTACTACTATTCATGGGTCTCACAACACATTTTGGTACTATTCATGGGTCCCATTATACTATTTCAGCTAACTTTTACTTTTATCTACAATACTTTCTATAAAAAGTTTTCAGTTTTAACAAAATAAGCGAATCTCAAACGGATTCTAAATTGGCCAATTTCACATATTGGGGGTTTTTTTTTTTGGTGCACAAGATTATGTCTTTTTTGTAAGATGGGCCCAAAAGAATATTTTGAGGGGGTGGGTGAAGATTTATGTAAGATTGTAATATAAATAGTTGCTGGATTTTGTGATCTTGTTAAGCCAATTTGGGCTAGGATTGGGCCTAAAAGGGAGCTATGCTAGGGCTTGTGCACACTGGACTAAATAAATTTCAGGTTCACGCTCGTCATTGTTAATGAACAAATCTCACTGCCTTGTATTCGAAGTCACTCTTTTAGTCAAATTATTCAAACTCTTCTATAGTATTTTGTACATACATGAGCCGCAATTCGAAGTCACCTATTACGAATTCTAAGAATAAAGCTCTTGAAATAAAGCTCTTTTTTAGTTTTTATAACAGTCACAAGGTGACTTTCCCAATTTTGTTATGCTTGAAAGCCCAGAGCTGAATTAAGACCCAAAGATCCCTTTTTAGGTCCTAGATTGTGGTCCTGACCATCGTAGGTTTGGCATGTTGCCTTGACGCAGAGAGGTACCAAGGCCACACATGCACGTAGAAATAACTTAAAAACAACAACAACAACAACAACAACACCAATTCCAACCCCAATGAGACAGCCTAATTGTTTTGGATTTTAAGGTTTCATTTCTTTGCTTTAATCAATTGGCAATTTTCACAAAATGTCAAAATTTTCAAGGCGGAAAGCATCGGATCTTTAGCTCAGTTCTCACAATCCCACAATTATCTACCCATTTAGGCTCAAGTTCTAATCCTAGTCAAACTTGAAGCTTTTAAAACCATAAAATGGTCACAAGGCTCTCAATCCAACAACTACCAGTCTACCATATACATATTTTTCGTTCTTGTAGCCAAAACTGATTCATCACACTATTCACAGTTTTGCATACAGTCCCGTGTCTTTTTTTATATTTTTTAATAATTAGAAGTTGTGGAATGGATTTTTAGAACCATTAAGACATGCACAGTGCCCTGCCAACTATTTTTGAGTTTTTATTTTATGTTTTATATAGTGTTTTATTAATTCGATAATTGCGGGTTGGAAATACTGGAGTTGTGCCAATCAGTTGTGTTCTTTTTAAAATTTAACTGCTCATCCAATTAAATCACAAATGCTCACAATTCTTGGCGATCCTCTTTTTCGTCTCCTTCTATTGTCCGGTAACTTTAGCCAAAGTTCTAATATATTTGTCAGCCCAAGGCCTAAGAACCTCTCCAACAGATTATGTAAATTCTCTCACTCATATTTGAAGAAATTAATTTTTTTTTAAAAACATCTTTTAGTTTTTCGCTGATCATTGTTTAAACATCAACTCATATTCTCCACCCAAAGTCATCTTCTCCACCACTTATGAGGCGTTTGGTTTCCCGTAATGTTATATTGTGTCATAATATTACGTTATTGTAATCTTATATTAATGTAATCTCAATACAATAATACAACATTACATTATTTAAGAAGGTGATGAGAATAAGATGATGTGATATATTTTGTAATTTTCAAATTATGATAATGTTAGAAAAATTCAAATTAACCAAAAACTTTAATGTCACAGTATCGTAATATGCATCACATCAATAGCACATCACAGTGAACCAAATGTCCCCTCAAAAGTCTCAAACCCAAGAGACATGAGAGGAACCATAGAGAGAATTTTGATGGAGAATCGCAGCACAGATCATAGTGGCTTTCCACTGCCCAAATCCACCTACCACCCAGTATTGAACTAAAGTAATCTATGAGTTCTTTTGAATACCGCTTATTTTGCTGAAAACTGAAAACAATAAAAATAAAATAAAAAAGTTACTGTTCACATGTTTGGCACTGTTCATAAACCTAAAATCATTATTTATGGACAATGAACAGTGCCAGATGCGCGTCCAGGAAAAAAAATGCAGAAAACGCAACGCAAGAAATGCAATACCCATATGCCACCTACATATCAATAGCTCTCCTCTCTCTCATTACAGCACAACGTTCCTCCTCTCATCTAAGAACACCTAAAGCCAAAATCCCAAAAGTAGAAAAAACAAAAAATTAGTATCAGAAAATTTTTTTTTTTTGAATATATAAAACTTACAAATGGGCAATCACCTTCTTAAAAAAAAAAAAAAACAAAAAACAAAATAAATGGTGAGTCACCAATAACAAAAGGAAAAAAATAATTAGGTTTTTGATGCTAACTAATCACATTTATTAACACATTATTTTGTAAGTATTTATAATAAAATTCAAAATAATTTTAATAATTTTCTATTATCATCTCCAACAAGAGAAATCTCACCCAATTTAAACCCTAAATTGTAATAATAATAAAAAGTTGTTGTAAATTTGCTAATTCATTAATGATAATTAATTTCCCTAAATAGTTTAAGATTATAATTTTTTCCACCCCGACCCACATAAGCATTAGCATCCTGGTTTGTTAAGAAACATATATTTTACAACTTCAAAACATATTTTATCTATTTTACCAGCTTATTTTACAACTCACTCAATATCTTAATTTTTATTTTTACATACAATTTATAAAAATAATATAAACTACACCATAAAATAATATAAAAAATTATATTTCTTCCTTTTAAAGTATCAGAGTAGAAAAAATATCAATATTTTTTTGTCTTGGTTACTAAAATAGTAACTGGAAATTTTTACACCTCCAACACCAGTGAGAAAGCGTGTGGGATAATTGGTTTTAGTCATTTTTTATTTTGTACCCGTCATATGTTAATATGTATAACGTTCACCCACAAGCTACAGTAAAGTGCCACCCCTTTTATAAATCAATTTTGTCCGATTCAATTTTTTTTTTTTTTTTTGCCCTTTTTGTTCGTCCTAATAATCAAATAAAGCTGGTACAAGTACAACTGTGAACAGCCTTCATATTTATTTGTTTATTAAATATTATAAATTTTATCTTTTTTTTTTAAAAAAAAAAGCTATCTTTTAAGTTTTTATTTCACATTATGCAAAGAAATTACAACAAAAAAAAAAAAATCATATAAAAAATTAAGGGTATGTTTGATAACTGTTTTTTTTCCCTTATTTTCTGTTTTCAAAAAAAAAATTCTATTTTTAAAACTAAAAAACTTGTTTGGCAACTCAAAATGGACATAAAATAAAAACTGTTCTCAAAACTAAGGGGTGTCAATATTCGACCCAATCCGCAAATACAATACGAACCCAACAAGAGTTTTTCCGGGTTATGATTAGACCGTAATGGGTTTGGGTCATAAACAGGTCAACCCAAAAACGATACAATAAGAAACGTGTCATAAGTAGGTCAACCCGCGTAACCCGCAATAGACACGTTTGACACGCCAATTTATTTGTGTCAACCCGAAATGATCCACTTAACACAACCCGTTTAACAAATAAATATTTATTTTATTTTAAATTTGTCAAATACCTTTTATATCCAACATATATTTTAAATTTAAAAAGAAAAGTGAGTAATTACAAAAATTTATAAATGATATAATTGGAAATTAAAACTTTATAGACCCTAGAACTACTAATACTTTTTTTTTTTTTGGGCATAGAACTTGCACAAATGAAATTGGATGTGCTTGTGGAAGATATAATGAATTTGGACATCAACAAAAAATCTATGGATGATAATTGTGGTCATAGTCAGGATTAGTCTACTGTTTGCTCAAATTCTTTCAATATTAATACTTAACATTTGGCGAGTTCCTAGGATATTAGATTTTTGTTGAACTATGTTATTTTATTTTTGTTAAACTTTGTTATTTTGAATTTGGGTTGAAGTGAATGCACTTATTTTGGAGTGTAAAGAACTTATTTTCTAGATGAGTGTTATATTTTTGTTGAACTATATTATTTTGAATGTGGGTTGAAGACTTGAAGTGTATACACTGCTTTTTGAGATGTAAAAAAAATTATTTCTAGATGGATGTTATATTTAATATTATGTAGGTTGAAATAGGTTGTATTACATTCGTATCAACCCAACAAGACTTGTTTATTAAGCGTGTCAAATGAGTTGGGTCAAGTCAACCCGCCTTATTAACAGGTCGGGTTAAGATTGAAAGATCATGACACGATTATTAAATGAGTCGGGTTAGGGTTGAGTCATTTCGTCGAATACCCCTACCTTGACACGACACGAACCCGACATGCTAACCTGAATTGACACCCCTACTCAAAACTCAATTTATGAAGGAAACTGAAAATATGCATTTAATTTAATAAGTCTGTCTCATTTAATGAGTTAGCATTAAATTTCAAATCTTAGTAACAACATATTTTAGTATTTTCTATTTTTTCTTCAAAAACCTATTTTTTTAATTTAATTACCCAAACATGTTTTTGATTTCAAAAATACAAGAAATTTTTTTTTCTTTATATTCTCAAAAACAAGTTTTTGAAAATAGAAAACAAAAACTGTTACTAAACATAACCTAAAATTTTTCCTATTCTTCCGCCATTTTTCATCACTCTATTTTTTCATTCTCTCTAACCAATCCTTACCCTTAGTTTTTGCAATTAAATAGCATCCTTTAAATACTTCCTTTCCCTCCCTATCTTTTGCCAAGTAAGCTATGCTACCTCTTTTCACTTTTCACTTGTGGTGACCTGCTCCTTGGCAAGAAAGCACGAGTGTGGCTCTAGAGTCACCGCACCAGCATCGGACTTGTCCTGACGTGGTGTCCAGCGTTCGACATGCCAATTCTCCTCTTCCCCCACCCCCCCCCCCCCCCGATTAGGCCAATTTGGCCTGATTCTGGTAGAAACGGGAGCTAAAACGATCGAAACGGTCCGATTCCGACCGAAATGATCACCAAAACAGATTAATAACTCGATTCCCGCTGATACGACCACTGAAATGGCTGCTGGCTACCATTCTTCTGCTTCATGTGGTCTTGTGAGAGAGAGAGAGAGAGAGAAAAAAAAGGAATAAGAAGATGAGAAGACACAAAGAAATGGTTAGAACTTAGAAGAGGAAGAAGAATAAAGGTATATAACAAAAGAATATAAATTAAGTAGTTGAGAAAGTCATTATTTCAAGTGGGTAGGCTTGAGAATTGGAAAAGGAGTAAAGGAACCTTCTTGAAAGGTGGTTTTTTATTTACAATTACCAAAAATATTGATTTTATTAAAAACAAATCATAAATAATTGTTTTTTAATAATAAACTCTACCCTTTTATTTGAATTTTTGTATATAAAAAAATATTAAATTCACTGTATAAAAATATTTTTAATAATTTTTTAATCACCGCACCCTGCCACACCTGCACCCTACTTTTTCAAAAATTGCCGAATCCTGCATCTGCACCTACACCCGCACCCGAATTTGGAAACGCACCCATGCTTCATAGCTCCCTGGTTGAGAATTTTTCATGTGGAAGCACCTTGCTTGAGGTTTTTCTTTGGAGGATTTTCCATTGTTTGCTAATTAATTTCATTGTTGAAAGCTCTATAGTACCTATCATTCAAATTGTTTAATCTATTAATTTTTTTATGGTCTCTAAAAGGTGGAAAATGCTAAAATTACAATTTTTTTTTATGAATTGTTAATGTGATAAGTGATTATTGGTAAATAAAAAAGTGATGCAGGTGTGCAAACTAATAAAAATTTGCCACCTCAATAGTTTGTAAAAATGTTGTAAAAAAGTTTGTGTGATAACATCACTCTTCAAAGAATTGATGGCATTGTTAAGGGAGAGAAAGTGTAATTTTATTGAACAAAATTGCTAAAATTAGTACCTATTAATATACTAATATTTTAAAAAAATTGGGAGGGGGGGCATTGCCCCTCTAGTTCATATGTAGCTCCGCCCTTGCATCCGTGTATAATTGAAAAAGATGTAGAGTTATATATTAATGTATATAATTGTGTAAATTTATAAGTTTGCTACAATAACTATGTATATTTACACTGACATTATTTATTTTGCAGTTTAATTGTTTAGTTTTTCTTTACGTATCTTGAGTATGAAAAAAGAGAGTTGATAATGGTTATATGTGAAGAAAGAGAAACAATTAAAAATAATAATAATAAATAAATTTAATAAAACATAGTATAAAATAGATAATTTGACATGAAATATTTTAAAATTTGAGTATATAAAATATAAAAAAATTAGATTTTTATTCTAAATATTGAAGTTTTTGCAGTTGATGCAAATCGTCGACCCAGCTTTCTCCTTCCTGTCAGGGTGGTGGGCCTATTAAAAAAGAGAAGCTCTCGCCTCGAGGAACATGTTTGGGATTGAGATCCCATGCAATACCTACGGTATTGCATGGTGTGCACTTACTCAGATATCAACCAATCATTGAATCTAATGCTTCAGAAATTGACACATCATTTAAGCCATGTCAACTATCCATGTGCTCCTTTAACTTCACTTTCTTATTCAACAATTTTCCTTCTCCTTTCATTTTTTCAAAATTTCAGTCTCTCCTGCTCTCTTCCATTCCACCAAACCTATTTGGGACACCCATGGCCAAACTTCCATGGTTGCAACTAGTAGCCACCGAGTTCCACACCGCCACCACCTCCGAAAGTTCATGCTGGTGTGGCCTTCTCCTCTCTTGAAATGTCTCTCTCTGTTTTCTTGTTCTCTTAAGCTCAGCCATGGTCGAGATTCTCCTTGCAGCCACCACCTTCGAGTTATTGCTACCACATCGATCGAGCTAACAGTCTCCCTTGGCGGATTTGTCAACACGATATCAGAGCCACTATCGCCTAACTCGCCCCTCTCTGTTATTATCTTTAGAAAAAAAAGTCTCTTCATTTTTTATTTTTTTCAGTATTTTGATGTTAACTGTTTTGTATGTTTGGTTTTTTGTGTTTATTTTGCATTTATTTTGTTGTTTTTGGGATGCTATCACCATTCACCAGTGAATCGTTTTCCTTTATTTAAGGTTACCATAAACTATTTGTTGGAATAATATTTCTACCTCTACGCATGATTAAGAATGATAAAAGTTGAAGTTAAATAAAGTTGGTATGAGTTAAATACATGAAGCTGAAGTTAAATAATGGTTGCAATTATATATTTACTTCTAGTCTAATTGTTGTAATTCCTTGCTGAGGTGAAGTCAATGTGATTTTGCTGTTTTTTAGGTTGGCATTGAAGGTGTTTGATGAAATGCTTATAGAGTTTTAGTTTATTTCTTTGTATTCTGACTTTTTTTTCTTTTTCTTTTTTGTGAATTTTCATGTTAGTTTGGTACTAAGATTGTGATTATAATTGAATTTATGTTAGTGTTGTATCTTTGGAAAATGTTGTACTTGGTTCAGAATCCCGTTCTATTAAAAATTCATTGTTTGGGCCAGGATTAAAGATCCAGAAAACACTATTCTAAGTGAGTTTGAGCCTTTTCATTTATAGTTCTTACATATATAATTGTATAAATTTATAAGTTCGCTATAATAACCATTTTAATTTACACTGACATTATTTATTTTATAATAACCATTTTAATTTGCATTGACATTATTTATTTTACATTATTTATTTTAATAGTTGTACATGAAGAAAGAAAAATAATAAAAAGATAATATTTTAATAAAATATAATGTAAAATAAATAATTTAATGTGACTTTTTTAAAAATTGAGTATAATAAATATAAAAAATAAAATTCTTATTCTAAATACTGAAGTTTTTGCAGCTGATGCGAATCGTCAACTCATCTTTCTCCCTCCTGTCATTGAAAAGAGAAGCCCGAAGTGACACTTGGGTCTATTTGGATACCGCTTATTACTGAAAATTGAAAATACTATAATAAAATAACTTTTTAATGTGTGAATAGTACCGTTGGATTCAGTTTTAAAATTATTTTTGCTAAAAAAAGTATTTATAGATTTCGTGAACAGTGCACAGAACCCCGAGAAAAACAACACAATCACACAAGGCAAGCTCAAAAACGCCATCCAAACTCCCATTAAAGTTTTAAACACTTTATTTAAGTGTCTTTTTTTGGTTAAAATCTTTATTTAAGTGTCACTTCAGCTTCTTTTTTCAATAGGCCCACCATCCTGGCGAGGAATCTAGAGAGGAGTAATATATATACATACCAGGTATAATCACACAAGGCAAGCTCAAAAACGCCATCCAAACTCCCCTTAAAGTTTTAAACATTTTATTTAAGTGTCTTTTTTAGTTAAAATCTTTATTTAAGTGTCACTTCAAGCTTCTTTTTTCAGTAGGCCCACCACCCTGATGAGGAAAAAGGGGATGTTGAGTCTCATATTCTAGAGAGGAGTAATATATATACATACCAGGTATAGTCACACAAGGCAAGCTCAAAATCAACATCCAAACTCCCCTTAAAGTTTTAAACGCTTTATTTAAGTGTCTTTTTTTGGTTAAAATCTTTATTTAAGTGTCACTTCGAGCTTCTTTTTTCAATAGGCCCACCACCCTGACAGGAAAAAGGGTGTGTTGAGTCTCATAATCTAGAGAGGAGTAATATATATACACACCAGGTATAATCACAAAAGGCAAGGTCAAAAACGCTATCCAAACTCCCTTTATTAAAGTTTTAAACACTTTATTTAAGTGTCTTCTTTTTGGTTAAAATCTTTATTTAGGTGTCACTTCGAGCTTCCTTTTTCAATAGGCCCACCACCCTGACAGGAAAAAGGGCGTGTTGAGTCTCATATTCTAGAGAGGAGTAATATATATACATAGCAGGTATAATTGCCCTTTTGTAAACCCTTCCACACACTTTTTGCACAGACATCTAACGATCTTCCCAGTTCCTACCCTTGACAATTCTTGGCAATCGTCTTTTTGTCTCATCCTATGGCTGGGTAACACTATCTAGCTTTATTTGTGAGTGTGAGTGTGAGTGTGTAGAGAGTTCTTATTCTATAATATTGATATACTTTCTTTCTGCAACAGGTTGCATTTAAGCGTTAAAGACGTTAAGGACATCGTGAAACTCCTGATCCTCATTCTTAAACTCATTGCTAAACTCCTCGAGTGTATAAGTTATTTCAGAAGCAGCGGTGGCCAAACTGTGGCTCGCAGCAACGTCATCGGTCGAGACGGCACTACCAACAACCAAATGGATATCGAACTTCAGAATACTGATGAAAACTCTATTATAGCCTCTGTTCAAGCTTCTACATCTGCAGGAAATGGCGTTCATGCAAAAGCTATGTAGCACGGGTGCGTTTCGAGATTCTGGTGCGGGTGCGGGTGCGGGACTCGGCGATTAAAAAATTATTAAAAATATTTTTATTTATATTTTCTATATATTTTTACTATTAAAATATTCTTAAAAAACACATACTATGCCTTGATTCACAAAAAAAGAAAGAAGAAGGCAAGTTTTGGCTTTTTCGGCATGTTTCGGGCGTATCGACCGCTGGCTGATACAACCCGATACGGCTGATACGGCCCGATTTTGGCCGAATCAGCTCGGTTCGGCGTGAATTGAGCCGCATCGGCGTGAATCCGAGAAGGAAAAAAAAAAAAAAAAAGACGCAGACGCGGACCGACGCGCGGGCAACCGCGTCGGAAGCCGCGTCCCACGTTGCGCCGTGTCGGACGCAGGTGCGGCACCTCTGGTGCCGCGTCCGTGCTTTCTAGTGCAAAAGGTACTCTCTTTACTATTTTACTTCAGAACTCCACTTTGCTTCTTTTTTTTTTTTTTTTTTTAAAGGGTTAGTTCTTTTTTTTTGATAGATCGATGGAAATATTCCATCAACAAAAACAGATCCATATTTCCATCCTCGTCCAAAGGGTTAGTTCAATAAGGTAGCATGGTGACTCTGAGGTGTTTTGAGTTTTGACACGTGAGGCCAAGTTTTCCTACTGTTAGAGTATCAGGCTTAATCCCATTCTTGGGGCCTATTATATTATCCAGATAGTACTATGGGCCCAAAAATGGGCTTTGTTCCTGATCTTCACAGTCGGCCCTTTCTTATGCACTGTGTTTCCTTATGGCTTCATTCGGGGTGTGTATTTTTATGGATTGTGTTGTGGTTGTTGTGCTGATTAAAATTTAATCTCATTCATCCCCATCCCAAAAAAAAAAAGAAAAAAAGAAAAAAAGAAAAAGAAAATTGAGATGTGAGATTGGTGACTTCACCTCTTGTTTTATAATGTTTTTAGTTGTAAAACTCGGTAATCTTCCTGAGTGTATAGCATAATTCTTAATAAAAGTATTGTTTTTACTTTTTATTATATATTTGCGCATCAACATATATTATTGGATTATTATGCTAGTGTATGCCCAATCCATTTGAATTGATCTAAATTGGCAAAGATCTATCACTGATTGTGGGTTTTTTCTTTTAATTTTTAATTTGCAAAATATTTTTTTTTTCTTTATGTAAACTGGATCCCAAAAGAATATTTTTAAGGGTGAAGATTTATGTAAGATTGTAAGGTAGTTGCTGCCTGCTGAATTTTGTCATCCTATTAAGACTGAATTAAATTTGGGCTAGGATTGTGGACAATGGACTTAAGTAGTGTTTTTTTGGGACTTAAGTAGTGTTTTAGTGCTAGTAGTACTATGGGCCCAAAAATGGGCTTTATTCCGGATCTTGTCAAACTGGACCTTTGTTGTGCCTATATGCTTTCTAGTGGCTTCATCTGGTTTGTTGTATTGTATGGTTTGTGTTTCGGTTGTCATGTTATTTTGAATAAAATTAATTCTTATTCATCCCAAGGAGATGTGTAATTGGAGACATGCACGCTCTCTTCTTTTTAGTTTCATTTTCCTCCAAAGGTTTCAAATTTTTTTTTATTATTATTATGTTTTAATCTTCCTCATCTTTTAGCTGTCTAGCACCCTTCTAGTTGTCGGACCTAGCAACACCTCAACCTCATTAAAATCGATGTCCTCCAATTATCTCACCGGAATTCAAAGAAAATTCTACCTTGGTTCTAGTCTCTCCAAGTTTCAGGGTAAAAATTGATCTTTGATCTTTCAATAAAAATTTAATGGATTTATTATTATTTGCTGTTGTTGTAGATCACTTAAGGAATATCTTTAAATTGTGACAGAATTTGGGATTATAAGTAACAAACGCCCAATTTTAATTGGGTAATTGGGCAATTGATTTGCGAGCTTAAATCATGAAATATTAAGGAATTGAGGGCTGAGTTAGGAGTGAATTTTCTATGTTGGACAATTTCAAAGAAATTTTACAAAAATTTGAAAAGTTGTTGTAACCTGTTTCTAATAGATTTGGCATTTGGGCATACTGACTTGATTTTAGCATGACTTGAGATTGGAATGGAATTTTGACACGAAATTTGAAGTAAATTCAGGTAACATGTAGAATTTATAACCTGGAGAAAATCATAATTTTTGGAAATTTCTAATTCTTTTAATTTTATAGCCAAAGTGGTGAGGAAATTAATTATGTTAGGCCAAATTTATTGGGTCCACTAGTGTTTGATTTTAGACTTAAAAACTTTCAAGTACGGACAACATCGTCAAAAAAAAATTGGAGTAATTAATCCAAATTTGCAAGAACTTTATTTTGAGACCTATGATGTGTTTCATTACTAATATTTGATGGTTTAGGCAATAAATTTATGAAGGTCATGATGTAAATAGCTTAGGAGTTTCTTTGGTTTCATTTAACTATCCTAAAGCATTTGTTTATTGATTGGTTAGCTGTAAATAACAAACTCTCCACACGAGATAGAATGGTCAAGTAGGGTACTTGGGTGATAGATTGTGTGTGTGTGTGTGTGTGTTTTTTTTTTTTTTTTTGGGTAGAAATTGTCTTGAAAGTAGAGATCATCTCTCTTCTTTAAATGTTCTTTCACTTGAAGAGTTTAGGATGACATGATGAAGTTGTGTCTAGTTTCAAATGCTCAGTTTGTGTGGGAGAACTTGATTATTTGGGGGGGTTAGAGAGTTAAAAGGGAAGGAACTAAGAGTAATAGGTTGCAAACTTGCTTGGTGGTCAACAGTTTACCACATTTAGCTACAAAGGAATGCCATGGCCATGAAGATATAATTTGTACTAAAGTGCAACTCAAGAGAAGCATCAATCATTAAGGATGTCAAAGCTAGGTTGGGGTTTCAAACCAAGTTCTTTCAAATGCTCCTATCTATTGTAATTTGGGGATTGATCCAAATGATATTTTAATTTGATCCCAAAACCCCTATGCTATTGTTTTTTGTCAAAATGTTATTTTGATGTTGTTTAGTTGTTAGTGCAATTTTTCTTTACTACGGGCTTTGGCTTCATTTGGTTTTGTAGTTAGATTTGTAATTTGGTTGATGTAGCAGGGAGATTCCCTATGCTGGTATCTTCTCTTCTTTGGTTTGGGGGGTTTTCCCTATGTTCTTTGTTTTGTTTGAATAAATAAAAGCTTAATTACCAAAAAATAAATAAATCACTTAGGAATTACGAATATCAGTTAACCTAATTTTGGGAAAACTAGGTCATACTCCATTTGGACAACAAGGTGATCAATATGGTTGAGTTTTGATAATCATTATATGAAATTCAGGTACTACCATTTTATAATTTTGAGGGTAGCCTTAATGGGTTTAAAAAGTTAAGCACAAAATTTTAAGTTTTGAACCAAGTGCGTATCAATAGTTAAATCCTTATCTTGTTCTTATTGCCTCATATTCTCTTAGATATAATTAGATATTAGCATGTTTATATTTATTGAGTCATTAATCTTGTATTAGGTTCTAGTTGATATTGTTTGGGGCTTTTGACACAGAAATTGTTTGTCGATTTGAAGTAAAGTGGCCTTTAGATAATGATTCCTCTCAAGATATTATATTATATATGTATAATTGGAAAGAAGCTTTGCTAAATAGTGAACCTTTTATGTAAAATTTCTTTCTATACATGGCTATCTATTTTATCATATATATATATATATAATATTTTATGATATTGTTAAAGAAAAAGAAAACATTTTTTAATAATTGGCTAGACTATAATTTTTGCCAACACAAGGCTAAGAGTTGGTCTTTGGATAAAATATTGTTTATTGTGGTGTGGTGTGGTGCATTGTTATTGTTTGCTCTTTAAAACCATTGTTATTATTTGCTCTTCTGAGTTATTGCTATATCTTACCTCTTTGAGGTTATTGTTTCAAATGTGATTCACTGCCAACTATTAAGGATGTCTTTGATGGCTGATATTTTATATACTACTTATTGTTTATTGCTATTGACAAATTGAATGTGAAAAGCAACTTTATTGTTAAGTGTTCACGTTCAAAACAGGTTTTACTATTTCTACTGAATACTATTGATAAATATTTTGTAAAATTTAATACGTTGGCTATTATATTGCGCACATCACAATATCATGTGATGTAGTCTTTTAATCAGCTGTTAGCTCACCCTTTTTCTCCATCATTTTTAGATTAGTGCAATGGGCTATCTTAATAGAAAAAATTGGTGACCGTTGGAGCTATGAACTGAAGACTGCATGTGTTTCCCTATGGCTTCATTTTGTGTGTGTATTGTATGGTTTGTATTGTGGTGTTGTTATGTTGAATAAAATTTAGTCTCATTCATCCCAAAAAAAAAAAATGTTTGAGATGTGAGATTGGCAGCTCTGCTTCTTGTTTTGTAATGTGTTAACTTGTAAAACTCTGTAATTTTCTAAAGTGTGTGGCTTAAGTCTTAATAAATGTGTCATTTTTATCGGTGATTATGTGTATAACAAAACCATTTGTGTTCATCTAAATTGGCCAATTTTTATCACGTATTGTGGGTTTTTTTTTTTTCTGAGTGGATTATGTATTTTTTGTAAGGTGGGCCCAAAAGAATATTCTAAGGGGGTGGGTGAAGATTTATGTAAGTTTGTAATAGGCAGTTGCTAGATTTTGTGATATTATTAAGCCAATTTGGGCTAGGATTGGGCCTAAAAGGGAGCTATGCTAGGGCTTGTGCATACTGTACTAAATAAAGCTCAGGTTCACGCTCGCCAACGAAAACGAACAAATCTCACAGCCTTTCATTCGAAGTCACTCTTTTAGTCAAATTATTCCAAGTCTTCCACAGTATTTTGTACATGAGCCGCAATTTGAAGTCACCTATCATGAATTCTGAGAATAGAGCTCCTTTTTAATTTTTATAACAATCATAAGGTGATTTTCCTTGAATATTGTTATGCTTGAAAGCCCAGAGCTGAATTAAGGCCCAATAATCCCTTTTTGGGTCCTAAACTATGGTCCTGACCATGGTAGGTTTGGCATGTTGCCTTGACGTAGAAAGGTACCAAGATCATACATTCACGCAGAAATAACTAAAGGAAAAAACAAAACAAATCCCAATGGGCCAACCTAATTGTTTTGGATTTTAAGGTTTCGTTTCTTTGCTTAATCAATTGGCAATATTAACAAAATGTCATGGTGGAGAAACTCGTTTGTCTCGAACTAAAAGTGCGAAAATTTTCAATGCCCAAAAGCACCGGATCTTTAGCCCAATGTCATTCTTGAAATGTTTTTTGTTAAGAGCATCCATAGTAGTGGAGCTAAAAATTTAGCTTTTTAGCTTCACCAAAAGTTACTTTATCTATACACATGCTACAACAATAGATCTATTTTGGCTTTCAACACAATAAAATAATATAAACATTACAATAAAATAATATATCCTCTACACTTAAATAATATATCCTCTACAATAAAATAATATATTCTACTACCTAAAAAAAAAAATCCACAGCACCGACCACAACCACCTATACTGTCAGCCACAGTCACAACCACCACCACCACCACCACCATCACCGGCCACAACCACCACTCTACTTTGGCAACCACAACACAACATAGAAAAAAAAAAAAAAAAAAACCACAACCACAACCACGGCGGCTGGGACGATGTGGGCTGAGGCGATCGGCGGTTGGGAAAGCATGGGGTGAGGCGATCGGTGGCTGGGAAGGCGTGGGTTGAGGTGATCGACGACTGGGACGGTGTGGGCTGAGGCGATCGGCAGCTGGGATGGCGTGGGCTGAGGCGACGGTAAACTAAGAGATGAGAGCTGGCGAGCTTCAGATGGGAGCTTGAGATTGATTGAGAGAGAGGACGGTGAGATAAAAGAAATGAAAAAAAATAACCAAAGCAGTATTATTTTAATTTGGGGGTGGATAAAAAATTAAATTTTTTTTTAGATGTCTGCTACAGTGCACATCTATAAATAGATGTGCACTATAACAGTTCAGCTAAAATTTATACCTATGCCTCCACTGCTGCATGGCCGTTTTTGGTATAATGGTGGAGCTAAAATAACATTATAGCTATTTAGCTCCACTGCTACAAATGCTCTAATGTGAACTTAGTGTATACAGTGATGATATCTCATTGTTCAAATTTGCTCATGACAGTGACCTCAATCCTATTCTTTTGAACACTTAGGTGTTTTTTTTTTTAAGTAAACAGTAATACTTATTAGGACATACACGAAAATAGTAATATTAGTGTTTTAAATCGGGTTTATAATATATTACATAATCAAAATATAACTATAAAATGGCCTAACCCTTGGGTGTTGATTATTTATCCCCCCTCAAAAAAAGTACATAACAAGAGAAATGCATTATTTTAAAGAGTACATGTCCTAATACATAACATTTAAGAAGCCGGGAGGAAATAATAAAAAAGAAAAACAACCAACCTATGACATCTGCTCCTAATGATGCTCTTTATCATCAGACCAAGACACCGATCAGTTTTTGGTGTTAGAGACTTTACCAGTTGAGCTAACTGGAACCCACGTCCTAATACATAACATTTAATATCCTATATCGTTGCAAGATGAGCCATACAGTTCGCCTCTCTATTTATCCAATTAAAGGAAAACCCCTCGCTGCTCCTAGCTAAAGATAAAGTATCCTTGACTTGCTTTGCCAACCTAGACTAGACATCCTTACATTCGTGGTCTAAATGGCATTTTCGAAATTTTTGCTATTTGCTAGTCTTGAAATTTCTCAGCTTGTGATATATATATATATATATATATATATATACCATAAAGGGGGAGGAACACACAGATGGGAAGCGGAAGCACAGTTACACAGTAATATTACTTGAAAATAATGCAAGTAAAAGTAATGCAGCAAAGTTATAAGACCAACCAAGTAGGCGGCAGAGCCAGCCAAGTAGGGGGTATAACTTTTAAGTTTAAAGGAAAGTAAAGAATTATAGAACCGTCCGTGATGGCGGTAATCCGACCAAGATGGCGGTAGCAACAAATAGTATAATGCAATTAATGAACATAAAACTGAAGTTACTTGTTATTGAAAGTAAACTTGAACACTTACAGTAGTAGTGATTACAAACTGGAAATAGTTACAAAGCTTTAGAAGTTACAGGCTTTGTGGAGAAAGTAGGAAGTGAAATAGGAAGTGTAAGCAGGGAGATATTCTTACAATAGAAAGGCTCTCAAGGGTAGTCTCTCTCTAAGGAAGAAGCTCTGAAGAAACACTTAAACAAACACTTGCTTTGAAAATAAGGGACAGCCCCCCTTAAATAGGCAATAATTCGGAGTGAACAGTAACGTTGAATAGTACTGTGAATAGTGACAGGTGAATAGTGACAGGTGAATAGTGACAGGTGAATAGTAACAGTGAATAGTAATTTTCCTTTTTTGCCCAAAACATGGGGAATCATTTGGGAAACCCAAAATTATTGTTCTTGTAGCAGATGGTGTCAGATGCATTATGGCAAAGTATAGGGAATCATTGCCTAGCATAAGGAACCAAAACGTAGCCTTGTCTTGTAGCACTTATTGGATTTTTGGAGCATTCTGAATGTTTGAAGCAAAGTTGAAGTAGTAATATTCCTTGGGACTTTTGACTGAAGTGTATTCCGCCAATTTCGGGATGTCTTGAAGCAATTCACAATTTTTGAAGCATTTTGGCCTTTGTGCTGGCCAAAAGAATAAGGGAACCAATTTCTAATTAGTCATAAGCATCTGATGGGTAGCTAATATCAGGGTCCCATGGGGGATCATCATTGCATGCATGGTCTTGGTAAGAGGTATGTTGATTACAGAATCCACAATATAGAAGCGGTTCAAACTCTGGAGTTTTCCCTGGGATGAGAAAACTGCTTGGATTACAATAATCTACTTTCTTTATATGAGAAATGGCATTAGCATAAGGTCTAGGACCAAAAACAGAAATTCTTTCTGTGCTTCCCATGAAGTGATATTCTTTCCATAGGTTCTGGGTGACATCCAGAATTTGATTACTGAAATAGTGTCTCCAACATTCTGCAAGAGCATAAGGATTGCTAAAAGATAAATAAGAATCACCTTCATACCATTGGCCTTGGTGAGTGTACCCATTTATGAGAACGAGATGTTTTGAGGGCTGGACATTCATCCAGTTGTCTCTTTCCCATTCGGGTAAAGTACTCCAACATCTTATGGAAACATAAGGGCTTTCAAATTTTGTAATAGCAGTCTGAATAATTTGAGGGAGCTGACTGGCTTGGTCAGGACTTGTTAATTTTAAAAGTCTGATAAAGCCATACTCAAACATTTGGGAAAGCCAATTGGGGCTTCTATCAGCATCATCATTATCTGAATTTGAACCATGATTATTAGCAATATTTGAATCATCATCATAATTAACCAGAAGGCCAGGAAATGGGTGTTTCCTTTCATATACTCTGAGACTGCTCCCAAAGTGATCTTCCCAATCAGCTTGATCAAGGATGTCACTAGTATCGTCTGAATTGGCAGGATCAGGAATAGTAGTTGTAACAAGTACCTTGAAATAATCGAACCAAAGATCAAAAGATCTAGAAATAGCCTTGCTTCTCAGAATACTAAACTGTATATCTGTTGGCAAGTTGGCAATGGCACTTCTTAACAAAGATTGGGTCTTAAGACTCAATCTAGCATAATCGGTGCCCATTATAGTCAATTTATCCATTGAATGGATTTCCTCTTTGCCAAAGAGTTGACTAGTGTAAGGATTATGGGTTTTTTCTATAATATTTGGTTGGTTATCAAGGTGGCTTTCAAAAGCCTCATTATCGAAAGCAAGGTTACCACTTTCTGAAACAAAATTAGCATAATGGCTTGTATAAATCTCAGTTTGTGTAGTAAGGTTAGCAAGGTGGATTTCGAGAGCTCGGAGAGTTTGTTGAAAAACATTACGGTGGTTTTCGATAAAAGTAGATTGAAGTTTATCAAGAATGGTTTTAATAGAAGCAGGTAACTCTGAGTATGTATCATTGTGGAATTGTAAATTTCGAGCCAAAACTTCTTGTAAAGCAATTATTATACCACCATTAGAGTATGTCACCTTTGCAGGGACATCTCTTTGAAGGGATATTACTTCCTTGGATTTTACCCCAGAAGAAGCGCCTTCATGCATTATGAAAGGTCATCCCATTGGGAGCCTTTTGGGTTGAGGAAAGTCCTGTACAGGAGCTTTTCCTTTTGAAGTCATAATAATCCACTTACTAGTGGTATAGGTATAAATATTACTATTATCCCACTTATTAGTGGTACTTATCCTTGCATCATCGTCCGATTCCTGCAAAGAAGTATTGAAAATGTGAGGACGATTGATAGTATTAGTTTGGTGAGTATTGTTTTGAGAATACGTACTCATCATTATTCCTTGGACAAGAATATTCATGGGAGAATCTTTTTCATAAGTCAGATTATCAATATCTATTTCAGTTTTTGAAGCAAATTTGAATTTTATTTTTTGTGCAAAAGGATCAGTAGTAATTCCATCATGTTCAACAAGGAAAGGATATAAAGCATTTATAAAAGGTAAACCAAGAATTACTTTATCAGTCAAATTTTTAACAAGAACAGAGGGAATCATAAAATTGACATTGTTATGGCATATTTGAGCATTATTCAATTCATACTTAATTTTCATATGAGAACCATTAGCAGAAACCATTCTTTCGGTTGATTTTTCAAAATATTTTGAAGGAATCAATCCTTCTTGAATACAGTTCATATCTGCACCTGAATCAATCATTGCAACAACAGTGAAATGATAATCTGGAGAAACAACAATTTTTACTTTTGTAAACCATTTTGGAGGAATCAATTTATGGACAGGGCTAAGTTAGAAGTGGTCAACAATACCTTTTTCAGAAAGAAGAGCTTGTTGACTGGATTCGTCTCCATCTTGATGCTCATCTTGTTCATTATCAATTTGTTGATGATCAAGACTTTTATCAATTTTTAACATTATTAATTCTTGTTTAATATTTTGATTATCATCTTCAAGATTTTTAAGATCATTTTTTAAACCAAGCATTTCTTGTTTAACAACAGTGATTTCCAATTGGAGATCATTGACAGTTAAATCTTTGGATTTCTTTTTATTGAATCTGTCCAAAGTTTCTTCAAAGTTTATGGTTGGTTTTAATTTTTTACCAGTTTCATTTTTTAACAGATTCTTCTTAAATTTATCTAGATATTCTTTTTGTAATTCAGGATTTTGGATCTGATTGATTAATTGGATTATTAATTTTTCATTTTCTTCGCTTTTAGTGAGAGTATTAACAGAGTTAATAATATTACAACAGGAATCTCTACAGCCAATTTTAATATTAGGGGAATCAGAAGAATCATCAGCAGATTGGTAACAAGAATCAGAAGAAGAAAAATCATCTTCCAAAGAATCAGACGAATTGTGCGAATCAAGGATTCTGAACAATTCTTCTTGCTCTTTATCATTAATTTTTAACATGTTAAACTTATTCTTTAATTTACCAGGTTTTTGATTGCAATCTCTACTGAAATGACCAGGTTTTCCACAGTTAAAACATTTACCTTTTCCTGTCATTTGTTTATCATATTTTTTGGAAACATTTTTCTTTTTAGCATAAAAATCATTTGGTTTGACAAAATTATTTTTGTATTTTTTATATTTGTTATGATAGTTTTTGTGACTTTTATCATGTTTTTTCCCTTTTTGCCTGGAAGGAGCAATAGGGGGCAAACCATATTGTTCACAAAAATTACCCATTTCATATTTAGCTTTTTTCTTATTCTGTAAATGGTATTTTAACAATTTTTCATCATTACACATGTTAATACCAAGTTTTTTAATAGCACTAAAAATATCTCCATAAGTTAAGTTATCATAATCAATAGAATCATTTTTTCCCATTAACACTTGTTTTACCTTATGAGCAAAGATTGGAGGCAGACCGTCAAATAAACCTTTCTTTCCAATAAGGCTTGTGGCAATCTTTTCGAAGCATTACTCTGGAAGTAAAAACATCTTGGTACCACCTGTAATCAGTCATACTAGGACATCTCAAATTATTTAATAAATCAGAAACTCGAGATGAAATATTAGATGGAGTACCAACAAAATGTTTGAGAATGGTATAGATCAGAGTATTCACACCATCTAGAATACCACGACCAATACTTTCATCAAAAATAGGCAAACCTTCATCATTCTTTTTAACAGCATGTTTAATAGATTCTTTGGAATCTTCTGTGAGATATGAATCCCACCATCCTCGAAGAGTTCCAGAAAAACCAGTAACAAGTAAATTAACAATTTCAGGCTGATCTAAATCATGGTTATTTTGGTAAGCAATACCAACCATGGACATGTGACTCATTTTATTAATGATTTCTTGCTCAGAGAAACCATCAATATTCCATTCATAAAGCTTATCAGCAGAAACAGAGAACTGTGTTTGAAAAACTCTTTCTTCAAATTGCATATCAGGAGGAGTAGGTTTTGAATACCAATTTTTTGTAAGAGACATAGGTTTTGGATTTCCAACAAATCTTTTAATTTCTGGAAAATCATTACCAAAAATCTTTGTAGCAGAAACAGAAGAAACAGTATCAGAATCAGTTTGTTCATCAGAAACAATTTCTTTTCCTTTCTTTGAAATAGTACAAGTTGTATTTCTAGAAGTACTTTCAGTTTTAACCTTTAAGTCAGCAAGCATTTTATCAACAACCTCAAGTATTTTAGACTGAGAAGTCTTGAACATAACTTTCTCGCTGGGTAAATCTATCAAAGGTTTCTCAGTTTTTACAGATTTTTCTGAAGCAGGTTTTTCTATGGAAACAGTTTTTTCAATAATCTTTTCTTCAATACGATCAAGCTGTTGACCAATAACATGCAAAGACTCATTAGTAAAGTTGTTTTGTTCAATAACACTGTAAATAGGGGTTTTATCATCGGCAATTTTAAAAGGGGTAGCATTAACTTCTGTCTTTTTATCTTGACAAGTTAGCACAATTGTCTCAAGAGGCGGATGAGTAGCCCGAATAGTAGATTTATCTTTTTCTTTAATAAAATTTGATTTTTTTATTACACTCAAATGCTGCTTTGCAACTTCATTATTTGAAACATAATGGTTTTCAAGAAAATCAAAAAACAAAATATGTTTTTTAAATTGATTCATTTTTTCTAACCATTTACTCTTAACACGGTTTTTCTCAGATTGAGCAAAATTATCTTGGAAATATTTTCTTTTAATCCGGTTTTTTGGAAGCATAAACTCATCATACAAAGGAACCAAATCAACTTTAAAATCTTCATTTAAAACAGTCAAAACTCTTAATTGCTTAACATAACCAGAAGGATCAATAGGAGGGAAATCTCTTTCGGATAGACAAATAGAATTACCATCGTCTTCTTCTTCACTAGCAGGCTTGCCATTTGGAGAGGAAGATTCTGGTTTGGTGGAATAGTAAACATCACTTACTTTATCATCTGAAATTCCTTTTAATTTTAAATCAACAGGTTTTTCCAAAAATTTATTGAGATCTTGATCTCTTTTAGAAATTTTGTCAGATTTGAAATCAGTAGGTTTTGAAAAATTCTTTTTCAAAAATTCATTGAGATCTTGGTCTCGTTTTGAAATACTTTCAGATCCAGCAAAGGAATGTCTTCCTTCGTTGATTCTTAGGGGTTTACTATTTTGAAAACTTATTTTAACAGTACCATCAAGATATTGTTGAATATGAGTAAGATCAAGCTCATCAAAAATGGGTTTGGCAATAGGAGATTCTTGTTCCAGGAACCATTCAGTGGGAAGTTTGACGTCTTGCCATTGAATCATTTTTGGAATTTGAATCTTTGCATCAGGAGTTGAACATTTAATTAACATAGTTTTACCAGAAGGTTCTCTATGATTTATAGCACTAGGATTTAATTGAGTACCCAATAATCTATAATAAATGCGATAAATCAAAGCAAAAGGTTTACTACCTTCTTCCATGTGATATCTAGATGAAGCAATATTTAAAGTCAAAGCTTTAACAATGTTAGCATCATCTAAAGCCAAAGTAAGATCAGGATAACAACTGAAGTAAACAGGACCATCATACAAAGAAGCAGTAATCATACCAAGAATGCTATCTTTAAAGTGTTTAAATCTAGCATCACGTAAACACATAAGAACAGAAGCATTAATGCCCTTTCGGGTAAGAGGTTTGATAGCAACTTGAACCATACCAATATGCAGGTAACTGAACTTTTTAGAAGCAAGAAATTCACTAATATTCCTTTTAGTAAATAAGCAACATTTTTCATGAGTTTTTGAAATAGAGAATATTTGTTCAACAGTTCTAACTTTATATGCAGAATGAAAAGTATTTTCAGCCCAACTTATCTTATAAACATTTTTTGTATCAACCTTAGGAATAGTCCACTTAGTAAAATCAGGGATCTCACTATCCTCAACATTGTGATCTTCTTCATTTACAATATCAGGAGGACAACCAGTCCTGGAGCTGATAGAAGAGTTAGATCTCCACAATCTATCCATACTATCCTAGTTTTAACACTCAATTATCATGTTTTTCTCACAACCGTTGCAGTTCGTAACACATACCCTAACCAACCTTATACCTCTCATGCCCTACACGCCCTCTCTTGGCTTAAACGGGCCTTACAGTTCGGTTCTAGGAATTCACTTTACGACTAGGGTGGCGCCAACGATGGTAAGAAGGGGACACAACAACTGAGTACCAAAGTTTCGGGTAGACACAGAAGGAGAGACAGAGAACACAACAACCCTATCACCGGCCAGAAAAGAGTGGCTCTGATACCATAAAGGGGTAGGAACACACAGATGGGAAGCGGAAGCACAGTTACACAGTAATATTACTAGGGATAGTAATATCACAGTTACACAGAATTACCAGTGAAGTTGCCAAATGGGAAGCGGAAGCACAGTTACACAGTAATATTACTTGAAAATAATGCAAGTAAAAGTAATGCAGCAAAGTTATAAGACCAACCAAGTAGGCGGCAGAGCCAGCCAAGTAGGGGGTATAACTTTTAAGTTTAAAGGAAAGTAAAGAATTATAGAACCGTCCGTGATGGCGGTAATCCGACCAAGATGGCGGTAGCAACAAATAGTATAATGCAAGTAATGAACATAAAACTGAAGTTACTTGTTATTGAAAGTAAACTTGAACACTTACAGTAGTAGTGATTACAAACTGGAAATAGTTACAAAGCTTTAGAAGTTACAGGCTTTGTGGAGAAAGTAGGAAGTGAAATAGGAAGTGTAAGCAGGGAGATATTCTTACAATAGAAAGGCTCTCAAGGGTAGTCTCTCTCTAAGGAAGAAGCTCTGAAGAAACACTTAAACAAACACTTGCTTTGAATATAAGGGACAGCCCCCCTTAAATAGGCAAAATTTCGGAGTGAACAGTAACTTTGAATAGTACTGTGAATAGTGACAGGTGAATAGTGACAGGTGAATAGTAACAGTGAATAGTAACAGTGAATAGTAATTTTCCTTTTTTGCCCAAAACGTGGGGAATCATTTGGGGAACCCAAAATTATTGTTCTTGTAGCAGATGGTGTCAGATGCATTATGGCAAAGTATAGGGAATCATTGCCTAGCATAAGGGACCAAAATGTAGCCTTGTCTTGTAGCACTTATTGGGTCTTTTGGGGCATTCTGTTCGAAGCAAAGTTGAAGTAGTAATATTCCTTGGGACTATTGACTGAAGTGTATTCCGCCAAATTCGGGATGTTCTTGAAAATCAATCTTTATTGGTCTAATCAGTGGAAGCAGCATCGGAAGGATAACCATCAAAAGGGCCTTGTGGAGAATGGCAATCATGATTATGAGAAGTGGCATATTTATTACAGAATCCACAGTAAAAAATTGGTTGAAATACTGGGGGTTTCCCTGGGATGAGAAACTCAACAGGATTACAGTGGTTAGTGGCCCGTAAATGAGCAACTGCATCAGAATATGGTCTGGGACCAAAGACAGCAATTCTATCTGTGCTACCTATGAAATGGTAGTGTTTCCAGAGACTGTCAGCAACATTAATAATTTGGTTATTGAAATAATTTCTCCAGCATTCTATAAGAGTAAGAGGATCAGCAAAAGATAAATGAGTATTTCCTTCAAACCATGGCCCTTGGTGAGTATGACCATTAATGAGAATGAGATGCTTTGAAGGCTGAACATTCATCCAATTGTCTTGTTCCCATTGTGGTAACGTACTCCAACATCTGATGGTAACAAAAGGAGTATTGAATCTTCTAACTGACTCTTTAATAATTTGTGGGAGTTGGCTTATTTGAAAATGGTTTGTTAATCGCATGTATCTGACAAAACCATATTCAAACATTTGGGAAAGCCAGTAAGGATCTTTATCATATTCATCATCATCTGAAATATCAGAAATATATGAACCATCGTCAAAATTTATCAAAAGACCAGGAAATGGGTGTTGCTTTTCATATACTCTGAGACTACTTTCAAACTTTTCCTCCCAATCAGCTTGGAGAAAAACATTATCATCTTCATCTAACTCATCTGGATCAGGAATAGTAGCAGTAACAAGTGTTTTGAAATATTCGAACCATAGATCAAAAGATCTAAACATAGCCTTGCTTTCCAGAATACGTAATCGTATATCTGTTGGCAAGTTGGCAACAGCACTTCTTAAAACTGATTGAGTCTTAAGGCTCAATCTAGCATAATCTGTGCCCATTATAGTCATTTTATCCTTTGAATGGATATCCTCTTTGCCAAAGAGTTGACTGAGATAAAGATCATTTGTAATATTTGGATGGGTAATATGATGACTTCTAAAAGCCTCATTTTCTAGAATGAAGTCATCTTCTGAAGCAAAGGTTTTTTTATAGTAGTGTGTGTAAACTTCATTTTGAGCAGTGAGGTTAACCAGGTGTATTTCAAGGGCTCGAAGTGTTTGTTGAAAAATATCATTGTCTTTTTCGAGAAATGCAGATTGCAGGTTATCAAGAATGAGTTTAATAGAAGCTGGTAATTCTGAGTAGGTACCATTGTGGAATTGTAAATGTTTTGCTAAAACTTCTTGTAAAGCAATTATTATATCACCACTAGAGTATGTCACCTTTGCAGGGACATCTCTTTGAAGGGATATTGCTTCCTTGGATTTTTCCCCAGAAGAAGCGCCTTCATGCATCATGAAAGGTCGTCCCAATTGGAGCCTTTTGGGTTGAGAATAGTCCTGTGCAGGAGCTTTTCCCTTTGAAGCCATAATAATCCACTTACTAGTGGTATAGGTATAAATATTACTAGTATCCCACTTATTAGTGGTACTTATCCTTGCATCATCGTCTGATTCCTGCAAAGAAGTTTTGAAAATGTGAGGGCGATTGATAGTATTAGTTCTGTGAGCATTAATTTTAGAATATGGACAAGAATTCATCATTATTTCTTGGACAAGAGTATGCATGGGAGAATCTCTTTCATAAGTCAGGTTGTCAATATCTATTTCAGTTTTTGAAGCAAATTTGAATTTTATTTTTTGTGCAAAAGGATCAGTAGTAATTCCATCATGTTCAACAAGGAAAGGATATAAAGCATTTATAAAAGGTAAACCAAGAATTACTTTATCAGTCAAATTTTTAACAAGAACAGAGGGAATCATAAAATTGACATTGTTATGGCATATTTGAGCATTATTCAATTCATACTTAATTTTCATATGAGAACCATTAGCAGAAACCAATCTTTCGGTTGATTTTTCAAAATATTTTGAAGGAATCAATCCTTCTTGAATACAGTTCATATCTGCACCTGAATCAATCATTGCAACAACAGTGAAATGATAATCTGGAGAAACAACAATTTTTACTTTTGTAAACCATTTTGGAGGAATCAATTTATGGACAGGGCTAAGTTGGAAGTGGTCAACAATACCTTTTTCAGAAAGAAGAGCTTGTTGACTGGATTCGTCTCCATCTTGATGCTCATCTTGTTCATTATCAATTTGTTGATGATCAAGACTTTTATCAATTTTTAACATTATTAATTCTTGTTTAATATCTTGATTATCATTTTTAAGATTTTTAAGATCATTTTTTAAACCAAGCATTTCTTGTTTAACAACAGTGATTTCCAATTGGAGATCATTAACAGTTAAATCTTTGGATTTCTTTTTATTGAATCTTTCCAAAGTTTCTTCAAAGTTTATGGTTGGTTTTAATTTTTTACCAGTTTCATTTTTTAACAGATTCTTCTTAAATTTATCTAGATATTCTTTTTGCAATTCAGGATTTTGGATCTGATTGATTAATTGGATTATTAATTTTTCATTTTCTTCGCTTTTAGTGAGAGTATTAACAGAGTTAATAATATTACAACAGGAATCTCTACAGCCAATTTTAATATTAGGGGAATCAGAAGAATCATCAGCAGATTGGTAACAAGAATCAGAAGAAGAAAAATCATCTTCCAAAGAATCAGACGAATTGTGCGAATCAAGGATTCTGAACAATTCTTCTTGCTCTTTATCATTAATTTTTAACATGTTAAACTTATTCTTTAATTTACCAGGTTTTTGATTGCAATCTCTACTGAAATGACCAGGTTTTCCACAGTTAAAACATTTACCTTTTCCTGTCATTTGTTTATCATATTTTTTGGAAACATTTTTCTTTTTAGCATAAAAATCATTTGGTTTGACAAAATTATTTTTGTATTTTTTATATTTGTTATGATAGTTTTTGTGACTTTTATCATGTTCTTTCCCTTTTTGCCTGGAAGGAGCAATAGGGGGCAAACCATATTGTTCACAAAAATTACCCATTTCATATTTAGCTTTTTTCTTATTCTGTAAATGGTATTTTAACAATTTTTCATCATTACACATGTTAATACCAAGTTTTTTAATAGCACTAAAAATATCTCCATAAGTTAAGTTATCATAATCAATAGAATCATTTTTTCCCATTAACACTTGTTTTACCTTATGAGCAAAGATTGGAGGCAGACCGTCAATAAACCTTTCTTTCCAATAAGGCTTGTGGCAATCTTTTCGAAGCATTACTCTGGAAGTAAAAACATCTTGGTACCACCTGTAATCAGTCATACTAGGACATCTCAAATTATTTAATAAATCAGAAACTCGAGATGAAATATTAGATGGAGTACCAACAAAATGTTTGAGAATGGTATAGATCAGAGTATTCACACCATCTAGAATACCACGACCAATACTTTCATCAAAAATAGGCAAACCTTCATCATTCTTTTTAACAGCATGTTTAACAGATTCTTTGGAATCTTCTGTGAGATATGAATCCCACCATCCTCGAAGAGTTCCAGAAAAACCAGTAACAAGTAAATTAACAATTTCAGGCTGATCTAAATCATGGTTATTTTGATAAGCAATACCAACCATGGACATATGACTCATTTTATTAATGATTTCTTGCTTAGAGAAACCATCAATATTCCATTCATAAAGCTTATCAGCAGAAACAGAGAACTGTGTTTGAAAAATTCTTTCTTCAAATTGCATATCAGGAGGAGTAGGTTTTGAATACCAATTTTTTGTAAGAGACATAGGAGTTGGATTTCCAACAAATCTTTTAATTTCTGGAAAATCATTACCAAAAATCTTTGTAGCAGAAACAGAAGAAACAGTATCAGAATCAGTTTGTTCATCAGAAACAATTTCTTTTCCTTTCTTTGAAATAGTACAAGTTGTATTTCTAGAAGTACTTTCAGTTTTAACCTTTAAGTCAGCAAGCATTTTATCAACAACCTCAAGTATTTTAGACTGAGAAGTCTTGAACATAACTTTCTCGCTGGGTAAATCTATCAAAGGTTTCTCAGTTTTTACAGATTTTTCTGAAGCAGGTTTTTCTATGGAAACAGTTTTTTCAATAATCTTTTCTTCAATACGATCAAGCTGTTGACCAATAACATGCAAAGACTCATTAGTAAAGTTGTTTTGTTCAATAACACTGTAAATAGGGGTTTTATCATCGGCAATTTTAAAAGGAGTAGCATTAACTTCTGTCTTTTTATCTTGACAAGTTAGCACAATTGTCTCAAGAGGCGGATGAGTAGCCCGAATAGTAGATTTATCCTTTTCTTTAATAAAATTTGATTTTTTTATTACACTCAAATGCTGCTTTGCAACTTCATTATTTGAAACATAATGGTTTTCAAGAAAATCAAAAAACAAAATATGTTTTTTAAATTGATTCATTTTTTCTAACCATTTACTCTTAACACGGTTTTTCTCAGATTGAGCAAAATTATCTTGGAAATATTTTCTTTTAATCCGGTTTTTTGGAAGCATAAACTCATCATACAAAGGAACCAAATCAACTTTAAAATCTTCATTTAAAACAGTCAAAACTCTTAATTGCTTAACATAACCAGAAGGATCAATAGGAGGGAAATCTCTTTCGGATAGACAAATAGAATTACCATCGTCTTCTTCTTCACTAGCAGGCTTGCCATTTGGAGAGGAAGATTCTGGTTTGGTGGAATAGTAAACATCGCTTACTTTATCATCTGAAATTCCTTTTAATTTTAAATCAACAGGTTTATCAAAATTCTTTTCCAAAAATTCATTGAGATCTTGATCTCTTTTGGAAATCTTGTCAGGTTTGAAATCAGTAGGTTTTGAAAAATTCTTTTTCAAAAATTCATTGAGATCTTGGTCTCGTTTTGAAATACTTTCAGATCCAGCAAAGGAATGTCTTCCTTCGTTGATTCTAAAGGGTTGACTATTTTGAAAACTTATTTTAACAGTACCGTCAAGATATTGTTGAATATGAGTAAGATCAAGCTCATCAAAAATGGGTTTGGCAATAGGAGATTCTTGTTCCAAGAACCATTCAGTGGGAAGTTTGACGTCTTGCCATTGAATCATTTTTGGAATTTGAATTTTTGCATCAGGAGTTGAACATTTGATTAACATAGTTTTACCAGAAGGTTCTCTATGATTTATAGCACTAGGATTTAATTGAGTACCCAATAATCTATAATAAATGCGATAAATCAAAGCAAAAGGTTTACTACCTTCTTCCATGTGATATCCAGATGAAGCAATATTTAAAGTCAAGGCCTTAACAATGTTAGCATCATCTAAAGCCAAAGTAAGATCAGGATAACAACTAAAGTAAACAGGACCATCATACAAAGAAGCAGTAATCATACCAAGAATGCTATCTTTAAAGTGTTTGAATCTAGCATCACGTAAACACATAAGAACAGAAGCATTAATGCCCTTTCGGGTAAGAGGTTTGATAGCAACTTGAACCATACCAATATGCAGGTAACTGAACTTTTTAGAAGCAAGAAATTCACTAATATTCTTTTTAGTAAATAAGCAACATTTTTCATGAGTTTTTGAAATAGAGAATATTTGTTCAACAGTTCTAACTTTATATGCAGAATGAAAAGTATTTTCAGCCCAACTTATCTTATAAACATTTTTTGTATCAACCTTAGGAATAGTCCATTTAGTAAAATCAGGGATCTCACTATCATCAACATTGTGATCTTCTTCATTTACAATATCAGGAGGACAACCAGTCCTGGAGCTGATAGAAGAGTTAGATCTCCACAATCTATCCATACTATCCTAGTTTTAACACTCAATTATCATGTTTTTCTCACAACCGTTGCATTTCGTAACACATACCCTAACCAACCTTATACCTCTCATGCCCTACACGCCCTCTCTTGGCTTAAACGGGCCTTACAGTTCGGTTCTAGGAATTCACTTTACGACTAGGGTGGCGCCAACGACGGTAAGAAGGGGACACAACAACTGAGCACCAAAGTTTCGGGTAGACACAGACGGAGAGACAGAGAACACAACAACACTATCACCGGCCAGAAAAGAGTGGCTCTGATACCATAAAGGGGGAGGAACACACAGATGGGAAGCGGAAGCACAGTTACACAGTAATATTACTTGAAAATAATGCAAGTAAAAGTAATGCAGCAAAGTTATAAGATGAGATTTAATTTGTTTAACAAGGGAAGTATGGATGTCAGACCAAGGGGGAGGATTACTCTTTAACCTATCAAATAGAGGCTTATACGACTAGGGTGGCGCCAACGACGGTAAGAAGGGGACACAACAACTGAGTACCAAAGTTTCGGGTAGGAACACACAGATGGGAAGCGGAAGCACAGTTACACAGTAATATTACTTGAAAATAATGCAAGTAAAAGTAATGCAGCAAAGTTATAAGATGAGATTTAATTTGTTTAACAAGGGAAGTATGGATGTCAGACCAAGGGGGAGGATTACTCTTTAACCTATCAAATAGAGGCTTATACGACTAGGGTGGCGCCAACGATGGTAAGAAGGGGACACAACAACTGAGCACCAAAGTTTCGGGTAGACACAGAAGGAGAGACAGAGAACACAACAACACTATCACCGGCCAGAAAAGAGTGGCTCTGATACCATAAAGGGGTAGGAACACACAGATGGGAAGCGGAAGCACAGTTACACAGTAATATTACTTGAAAATAATGCAAGTAAAAGTAATGCAGCAAAGTTATAAGACCAACCAAGTAGGCGGCAGAGCCAGCCAAGTAGGGGGTATAACTTTTAAGTTTAAAGGAAAGTAAAGAATTATAGAACCGTCCGTGATGGCGGTAATCCGACCAAGATGGCGGTAGCAACAAATAGTATAATGCAAGTAATGAACATAAAACTGAAGTTACTTGTTATTGAAAGTAAACTTGAACACTTACAGTAGTAGTGATTACAAACTGGAAATAGTTACAAAGCTTTAGAAGTTACAGGCTTTGTGGAGAAAGTAGGAAGTGAAATAGGAAGTGTAAGCAGGGAGATATTCTTACAATAGAAAGGCTCTCAAGGGTAGTCTCTCTCTAAGGAAGAAGCTCTGAAGAAACACTTAAACAAACACTTGCTTTGAAAATAAGGGACAGCCCCCCTTAAATAGGCAATAATTCGGAGTGAACAGTAACGTTGAATAGTACTGTGAATAGTGACAGGTGAATAGTGACAGGTGAATAGTGACAGGTGAATAGTAACAGTGAATAGTAATTTTCCTTTTTTACTTGAAAATAATGCAAGTAAAAGTAATGCAGCAAAGTTATAAGACCAACCAAGTAGGCGGCAGAGCCAGCCAAGTAGGGGGTATAACTTTTAAGTTTAAAGGAAAGTAAAGAATTATAGAACCGTCCGTGATGGCGGTAATCCGACCAAGATGGCGGTAGCAACAAATAGTATAATGCAATTAATGAACATAAAACTGAAGTTACTTGTTATTGAAAGTAAACTTGAACACTTACAGTAGTAGTGATTACAAACTGGAAATAGTTACAAAGCTTTAGAAGTTACAGGCTTTGTGGAGAAAGTAGGAAGTGAAATAGGAAGTGTAAGCAGGGAGATATTCTTACAATAGAAAGGCTCTCAAGGGTAGTCTCTCTCTAAGGAAGAAGCTCTGAAGAAACACTTAAACACTGAATTGTAACAATTTTATAAGTGTTTGTTTAAGTGTTTCTTCAGAGCTTCTTCCTTAGAGAGAGACTACCCTTGAGAGCCTTTCTATTGTAAGAATATCTCCCTGCTTACACTTCCTATTTCACTTCCTACTTTCTCCACAAAGCCTGTAACTTCTAAAGCTTTGTAACTATTTCCAGTTTGTAATCACTACTACTGTAAGTGTTCAAGTTTACTTTCAATAACAAGTAACTTCAGTTTTATGTTCATTAATTGCATTATACTATTTGTTGCTACCGCCATCTTGGTCGGATTACCGCCATCACGGACGGTTCTATAATTCTTTACTTTCCTTTAAACTTAAAAGTTATACCCCCTACTTGGCTGGCTCTGCCGCCTACTTGGTTGTTCTTATAACTTTGCTGCATTACTTTTACTTGCATTATTTTCAAGTAATATTACTGTGTAAGAGTAGACAAGAACATCATCAATGTAAACAATGGTAAAGTGACTGAATGAATTAAAAATATCATTCATAATGTTTTGAAACTCACTTGGGGCATTTTTAAGGCCAAAAGGCATAACATTCCACTCATAATGTCCAAAAGGAGTGGTAAAAGCAGTTTTGTACCTATCCTTTTCACTAATCTGGATTTGCCAGAATCCAGACTTCATGTCAAACTTGGAGAATACTACGGCTTCACTCAACCTATGAACCAAGTCATTCTTATTGGGAATAGGATACCTAATCCATTCTAAAACCTTATTCAAAGGTTTGTAGTTAATCACTAATCGAGGAGTTCCTCTTTCAATCTCAGCATTTTTCTGAACATAAAAAGCAGAACAAGACCAAGGGGACTTGCTATTTCTAATCAATTTTTTCTCCAATAGATCATTAATCTCTTTTTTACAAAATTCAACAGTTTCAGCATTCATTTGAATAGGACGAGCTTTAGTGGGGATATTTTTTTCATTAAAATCTTTAACATAAGGCAAGTCAACAATATGCTTCATTCTATGCCAAAAAGCATTAGGAACATCAGAACAGACATTATCAATTAACATTTTTTGAAAATTATCAATTTTTGATTGTAATAATTTATTAGAAATTTGTTCAGCAATTTTCTTGTATCTAACTTCTTGTTGAAGGAAGTTAAGATGTCTAATTTTAGCATGGATCAAGTTTAAAGTATCATCAATTTCAGTTTTTGAAGCAAATTTGAATTTTACTTTTTGTCCAAAAGGATCAGTAGTAATTCCATCATGCTCAACCAGAAAAGGATACAAAGCATTTATAAAAGGCAAACCAAGAATCACTTTATCAGTCATATTTTTGACAAGAACAGAAGGGATCTTGAAGCAAACATTATCATGGCAAACATGAGCATTATTCAATTCATATTTGATTTTCATTTGGGAACCATTAGCTGAAACTAATCTTTCTGTTGATTTTTCAAAATATTTTGAAGGGATCAATCCTTCTTGGATACAATTCATATCTGTACCAGAATCAATCATGGCAATATCTGTGAAATGATAATCAGGAGAAACAACAATTTTGACTTTTGTAAACCATTTTGGAATAAGTATTTTATTGACAAGAGCAAGTTGAGAATTAATGAAATCATCAGTAATAGAATTAATGAAATCATCAGTAAGTTTTCAAAATAGTCAACCCTTTAGAATCAACGAAGGAAGACATTCCTTTGCTGGATCTGAAAGTATTTCAAAACGAGACCAAGATCTCAATGAATTTTTGAAAAAGAATTTTTCAAAACCTGTTGATTTCAAACCTGACAAGATTTCCAAAAGAGATCAAGATCTTAATGAATTTTTGGAAAAGAATTTTGATAAACCTGTTGATTTAAAATTAAAAGGAATTTCAGATGATAAAGTAAGCGATGTTTACTATTCCACCAAACCAGAATCTTCCTCTCCAAATGGCAAGCCTGCTAGTGAAGAAGAAGACGATGGTAATTCTATTTGTCTATCCGAAAGAGATTTCCCTCCTATTGATCCTTCTGGTTATGTTAAGCAATTAAGAGTTTTGACTGTTTTAAATGAAGATTTTAAAGTTGATTTGGTTCCTTTGTATGATGAGTTTATGCTTCCAAAAAACCGGATTAAAAGAAAATATTTCCAAGATAATTTTGCTCAATCTGAGAAAAACCGTGTTAAGAGTAAATGGTTAGAAAAAATGAATCAATTTAAAAAACATATTTTGTTTTTTGATTTTCTTGAAAACCATTATGTTTCAAATAATGAAGTTGCAAAGCAGCATTTGAGTGTAATAAAAAAATCAAATTTTATTAAAGAAAAGGATAAATCTACTATTCGGGCTACTCATCCGCCTCTTGAGACAATTGTGCTAACTTGTCAAGATAAAAAGACAGAAGTTAATGCTACTCCTTTTAAAATTGCCGATGATAAAACCCCTATTTACAGTGTTATTGAACAAAACAACTTTACTAATGAGTCTTTGCATGTTATTGGTCAACAGCTTGATCGTATTGAAGAAAAGATTATTGAAAAAACTGTTTCCATAGAAAAACCTGCTTCAGAAAAATCTGTAAAAACTGAGAAACCTTTGATAGATTTACCCAGCGAGAAAGTTATGTTCAAGACTTCTCAGTCTAAAATACTTGAGGTTGTTGATAAAATGCTTGCTGACTTAAAGGTTAAAACTGAAAGTACTTCTAGAAATACAACTTGTACTATTTCAAAGAAAGGAAAAGAAATTGTTTCTGATGAACAAACTGATTCTGATACTGTTTCTTCTGTTTCTGCTACAAAGATTTTTGATAATGATTTTCCAGAAATTAAAAGATTTGTTGGAAATCCAAAACCTATGTCTCTTACAAAAAATTGGTATTCAAAACCTACTCCTCCTGATATGCAATTTGAAGAAAGAGTTTTTCAAACACAGTTCTCTGTTTCTGCTGATAAGCTTTATGAATGGAATATTGATGGTTTCTCTGAGCAAGAAATCATTAATAAAATGAGTCATATGTCCATGGTTGGTATTGCTTATCAAAATAACCATGACTTAGATCAGCCTGAAATTGTTAATTTACTTGTTACTGGTTTTTCTGGAACTCTTCGAGGATGGTGGGATTCATATCTCACAGAAGATTCCAAAGAATCTATTAAACATGCTGTTAAAAAGAATGATGAAGGTTTGCCTATTTTTGATGAAAGTATTGGTCGTGGTATTCTAGATGGTGTGAATACTCTGATCTATACCATTCTCAAACATTTTGTTGGTACTCCATCTAATATTTCATCTCGAGTTTCTGATTTATTAAATAATTTGAGATGTCCTAGTATGACTGATTACAGGTGGTACCAAGATGTTTTTACTTCCAGAGTAATGCTTCGAAAAGATTGCCACAAGCCTTATTGGAAAGAAAGGTTTATTGACGGTCTGCCTCCAATCTTTGCTCATAAGGTAAAACAAGTGTTAATGGGAAAAAATGATTCTATTGATTATGATAACTTAACTTATGGAGATATTTTTAGTGCTATTAAAAAACTTGGTATTAACATGTGTAATGATGAAAAATTGTTAAAATACCATTTACAGAATAAGAAAAAAGCTAAATATGAAATGGGTAATTTTTGTGAACAATATGGTTTGCCCCCTATTGCTCCTTCCAGGCAAAAAGGGAAAAAACATGATAAAAGTCACAAAAACTATCATAACAAATATAAAAAATACAAAAATAATTTTGTCAAACCAAATGATTTTTATGCTAAAAAGAAAAATGTTTCCAAAAAATATGATAAACAAATGACAGGAAAAGGTAAATGTTTTAACTGTGGAAAACCTGGTCATTTCAGTAGAGATTGCAATCAAAAACCTGGTACATTAAAGAATAAGTTTAACATGTTAAAAATTAATGATAAAGAGCAAGAAGAATTGTTCAGAATCCTTGATTCGCACAATTCGTCTGATTCTTTGGAAGATGATTTTTCTTCTTCTGATTCTTGTTACCAATCTGCTGATAATTCTTCTGATTCCCCTAATATTAAAATTGGCTGTAGAGATTCCTGTTGTAATATTATTAACTCTGTTAATACTCTCACTAAAAGCGAAGAAAATAAAAAATTAATAATCCAATTAATCAATCAGATCCAAAATCCTGAATTACAAAAAGAATATCTAGATAAATTTAAGAAGAATCTGTTAAAAAATGAAACTGGTAAAAAATTAAAACCAACCATAAACTTTGAAGAAACTTTGGAAAGATTCAATAAAAAGAAATCCAAAGATTTAACTGTCAATGATCTCCAATTGGAAATCATTGTTGTTAAACAAGAAATGCTTGGTTTAAAAAATGATCTTAAAAATCTTGAAGATGATAATCAAAATATTAAACAAGAATTAATAATGTTAAAAATTGATAAAAGTCTTGATCATCAACAAATTGATAATGAACGAGATGAGCATCAAGATGGAGACGAATCCAGTCAACAAGCTCTTCTTTCTGAAAAAGGTATTGTTGACCACTTCCAACTTAGCCCTGTCCATAAATTGATTCCTCCAAAATGGTTTACAAAAGTAAAAATTGTTGTTTCTCCAGATTATCATTTCACTGTTGTTGCAATGATTGATTCAGGTGCAGATATGAACTGTATTCAAGAAGGATTGATTCCTTCAAAATATTTTGAAAAATCAACCGAAAGATTGGTTTCTGCTAATGGTTCTCATATGAAAATTAAGTATGAATTGAATAATGCTCAAATATGCCATAACAATGTCAATTTTATGATTCCCTCTGTTCTTGTTAAAAATTTGACTGATAAAGTAATTCTTGGTTTACCTTTTATAAATGCTTTATATCCTTTCCTTGTTGAACATGATGGAATTACTACTGATCCTTTTGCACAAAAAATAAAATTCAAATTTGCTTCAAAAACTGAAATAGATATTGATAATCTGACTTATGAAAAAGATTCTCCCATGAATATTCTTGTCCAAGAAATAATGATGAGTACTTATTCTCAAAACAATACTCACCAAACTAATACTATCAATCGTCCTCACATTTTCAATACTTCTTTGCAGGAATCGGACGATGATGCAAGGATAAGTACCACTAATAAGTGGGATAATAGTAATATTTATACCTATACCACTAGTAAGTGGATTATTATGACTTCAAAAGGAAAAGCTCCTGTACAGGACTTTCCTCAACCCAAAAGGCTCCCAATGGGACGACCTTTCATAATGCATGAAGGCGCTTCTTCTGGGGTAAAATCCAAGGAAGTAGTATCCCTTCAAAGAGATGTCCCTGCAAAGGTGACATACTCTAATGGTGGTATAATAATTGCTTTACAAGAAGTTTTGGCTCGAAATTTACAATTCCACAATGATACATACTCAGAGTTACCTGCTTCTATTAAAACCATTCTTGATAAACTTCAATCTACTTTTATCGAAAACCACCGTAATGTTTTTCAACAAACTCTCCGAGCTCTCGAAATCCACCTTGCTAACCTTACTACACAAACTGAGATTTATACAAGCCATTATGCTAATTTTGTTTCAGAAAGTGGTAACCTTGCTTTCGATAATGAGGCTTTTGAAAGCCACCTTGATAACCAACCAAATATTATAGAAAAAACCCATAATCCTTACACTAGTCAACTCTTTGGCAAAGGGGAAATCCGTTCAATGGATAAATTGACTATAATGGGCACCGATTATGCTAGATTGAGTCTTAAGACCCAATCTTTGTTAAGAAGTGCCATTGCCAACTTGCCAACAGATATACAATTTAGTATTCTGAGAAGCAAGGCTATTTCTAGATCTTTTGATCTTTGGTTCGATTATTTCAAGGTACTTGTTACAACTACTATTCCTGATCCTGCCAATTCAGACGATACTAGTGACATCCTTGATCAAGCTGATTGGGAAGATCACTTTGGGAGCAGTCTCAGAGTATATGAAAGGAAACACCCATTTCCTGGCCTTCTGGTTAATTATGATGATGATTCAAATATTGCTAATAATCATGGTTCAAATTCAGATAATGATGATGCTGATAGAAGCCCCAATTGGCTTTCCCAAATGTTTGAGTATGGCTTTATCAGACTTTTAAAATTAACAAGTCCTGACCAAGCCAGTCAGCTCCCTCAAATTATTCAGACTGCTATTACAAAATTTGAAAGCCCTTATGTTTCCATAAGATGTTGGAGTACTTTGCCCGAATGGGAAAGAGACAACTGGATGAATGTCCAGCCCTCAAAACATCTCGTTCTCATAAATGGGTACACTCACCAAGGCCAATGGTATGAAGGTGATTCTTATTTATCTTTTAGCAATCCTTATGCTCTTGCAGAATGTTGGAGACACTATTTCAGTAATCAAATTCTGGATGTCACCCAGAACCTATGGAAAGAATATCACTTCATGGGAAGCACAGAAAGAATTTCTGTTTTTGGTCCTAGACCTTATGCTAATGCCATTTCTCATATAAAGAAAGTAGATTATTGTAATCCAAGCAGTTTTCTCATCCCAGGGAAAACTCCAGAGTTTGAACCGCTTCTATATTGTGGATTCTGTAATCAACATACCTCTTACCAAGACCATGCATGCAATGATGATCCCCCATGGGACCCTGATATTAGCTACCCATCAGATGCTTATGACTAATTAGAAATTGGTTCCCTTATTCTTTTGGCCAGCACAAAGGCCAAAATGCTTCAAAAATTGTGAATTGCTTCAAGACATCCCGAAATTGGCGGAATACACTTCAGTCAATAGTCCCAAGGAATATTACTACCAAATTGTCAAAGCTCAACCTGCTTCCCCCATAAACACTGTTAACCGATTCACTACTTTAGGAACTATTCCCAAAACTAACTACTCTTCTGTTTTAGCTTCTACTTATGATCCCTATACTTTGGTTCATAGCCCCCAACCTATTCAAACTGGTTTCCCTAGAAATCCCAATGTTTCCCAATATGTTAAAAAACGATATGTTCAAAACCTGTTCTCTGTAGAGCCTAATAGGGCCTCCATTACTAATCCTTTTAGACTTGCTACCAGCTACTTTCCCCCATTATTTCATTGGATTCCTGAGCACAACCAAAAGACGGTACAATATTATACTGCAATATTACGACAGGAAGATAAGTACCACTAATAAGTGGGATAATAGTAATATTTATACCTATACCACTAGTAAGTGGATTATTATGACTTCAAAAGGAAAAGCTCCTGTACAGGACTTTCCTCAACCCAAAAGGCTCCCAATGGGACGACCTTTCATAATGCATGAAGGCGCTTCTTCTGGGGTAAAATCCAAGGAAGTAGTATCCCTTCAAAGAGTTGTAATATTATTAACTCTGTTAATACTCTCACTAAAAGCGAAGAAAATAAAAAATTAATAATCCAATTAATCAATCAGATCCAAAATCCTGAATTACAAAAAGAATATCTAGATAAATTTAAGAAGAATCTGTTAAAAAATGAAACTGGTAAAAAATTAAAACCAACCATAAACTTTGAAGAAACTTTGGAAAGATTCAATAAAAAGAAATCCAAAGATTTAACTGTCAATGATCTCCAATTGGAAATCATTGTTGTTAAACAAGAAATGCTTGGTTTAAAAAATGATCTTAAAAATCTTGAAGATGATAATCAAAATATTAAACAAGAATTAATAATGTTAAAAATTGATAAAAGTCTTGATCATCAACAAATTGATAATGAACGAGATGAGCATCAAGATGGAGACGAATCCAGTCAACAAGCTCTTCTTTCTGAAAAAGGTATTGTTGACCACTTCCAACTTAGCCCTGTCCATAAATTGATTCCTCCAAAATGGTTTACAAAAGTAAAAATTGTTGTTTCTCCAGATTATCATTTCACTGTTGTTGCAATGATTGATTCAGGTGCAGATATGAACTGTATTCAAGAAGGATTGATTCCTTCAAAATATTTTGAAAAATCAACCGAAAGATTGGTTTCTGCTAATGGTTCTCATATGAAAATTAAGTATGAATTGAATAATGCTCAAATATGCCATAACAATGTCAATTTTATGATTCCCTCTGTTCTTGTTAAAAATTTGACTGATAAAGTAATTCTTGGTTTACCTTTTATAAATGCTTTATATCCTTTCCTTGTTGAACATGATGGAATTACTACTGATCCTTTTGCACAAAAAATAAAATTCAAATTTGCTTCAAAAACTGAAATAGATATTGATAATCTGACTTATGAAAAAGATTCTCCCATGAATATTCTTGTCCAAGAAATAATGATGAGTACTTATTCTCAAAACAATACTCACCAAACTAATACTATCAATCGTCCTCACATTTTCAATACTTCTTTGCAGGAATCGGACGATGATGCAAGGATAAGTACCACTAATAAGTGGGATAATAGTAATATTTATACCTATACCACTAGTAAGTGGATTATTATGACTTCAAAAGGAAAAGCTCCTGTACAGGACTTTCCTCAACCCAAAAGGCTCCCAATGGGACGACCTTTCATAATGCATGAAGGCGCTTCTTCTGGGGTAAAATCCAAGGAAGTAGTATCCCTTCAAAGAGATGTCCCTGCAAAGGTGACATACTCTAATGGTGGTATAATAATTGCTTTACAAGAAGTTTTGGCTCGAAATTTACAATTCCACAATGATACATACTCAGAGTTACCTGCTTCTATTAAAACCATTCTTGATAAACTTCAATCTACTTTTATCGAAAACCACCGTAATGTTTTTCAACAAACTCTCCGAGCTCTCGAAATCCACCTTGCTAACCTTACTACACAAACTGAGATTTATACAAGCCATTATGCTAATTTTGTTTCAGAAAGTGGTAACCTTGCTTTCGATAATGAGGCTTTTGAAAGCCACCTTGATAACCAACCAAATATTATAGAAAAAACCCATAATCCTTACACTAGTCAACTCTTTGGCAAAGAGGAAATCCGTTCAATGGATAAATTGACTATAATGGGCACCGATTATGCTAGATTGAGTCTTAAGACCCAATCTTTGTTAAGAAGTGCCATTGCCAACTTGCCAACAGATATACAATTTAGTATTCTGAGAAGCAAGGCTATTTCTAGATCTTTTGATCTTTGGTTCGATTATTTCAAGGTACTTGTTACAACTACTATTCCTGATCCTGCCAATTCAGACGATACTAGTGACATCCTTGATCAAGCTGATTGGGAAGATCACTTTGGGAGCAGTCTCAGAGTATATGAAAGGAAACACCCATTTCCTGGCCTTCTGGTTAATTATGATGATGATTCAAATATTGCTAATAATCATGGTTCAAATTCAGATAATGATGATGCTGATAGAAGCCCCAATTGGCTTTCCCAAATGTTTGAGTATGGCTTTATCAGACTTTTAAAATTAACAAGTCCTGACCAAGCCAGTCAGCTCCCTCAAATTATTCAGACTGCTATTACAAAATTTGAAAGCCCTTATGTTTCCATAAGATGTTGGAGTACTTTGCCCGAATGGGAAAGAGACAACTGGATGAATGTCCAGCCCTCAAAACATCTCGTTCTCATAAATGGGTACACTCACCAAGGCCAATGGTATGAAGGTGATTCTTATTTATCTTTTAGCAATCCTTATGCTCTTGCAGAATGTTGGAGACACTATTTCAGTAATCAAATTCTGGATGTCACCCAGAACCTATGGAAAGAATATCACTTCATGGGAAGCACAGAAAGAATTTCTGTTTTTGGTCCTAGACCTTATGCTAATGCCATTTCTCATATAAAGAAAGTAGATTATTGTAATCCAAGCAGTTTTCTCATCCCAGGGAAAACTCCAGAGTTTGAACCGCTTCTATATTGTGGATTCTGTAATCAACATACCTCTTACCAAGACCATGCATGCAATGATGATCCCCCATGGGACCCTGATATTAGCTACCCATCAGATGCTTATGACTAATTAGAAATTGGTTCCCTTATTCTTTTGGCCAGCACAAAGGCCAAAATGCTTCAAAAATTGTGAATTGCTTCAAGACATCCCGAAATTGGCGGAATACACTTCAGTCAATAGTCCCAAGGAATATTACTACCAAATTGTCAAAGCTCAACCTGCTTCCCCCATAAACACTGTTAACCGATTCACTACTTTAGGAACTATTCCCAAAACTAACTACTCTTCTGTTTTAGCTTCTACTTATGATCCCTATACTTTGGTTCATAGCCCCCAACCTATTCAAACTGGTTTCCCTAGAAATCCCAATGTTTCCCAATATGTTAAAAAACGATATGTTCAAAACCTGTTCTCTGTAGAGCCTAATAGGGCCTCCATTACTAATCCTTTTAGACTTGCTACCAGCTACTTTCCCCCATTATTTCATTGGATTCCTGAGCACAACCAAAAGACGGTACAATATTATACTGCAATATTACGACAGGAAGATAAGTACCACTAATAAGTGGGATAATAGTAATATTTATACCTATACCACTAGTAAGTGGATTATTATGACTTCAAAAGGAAAAGCTCCTGTACAGGACTTTCCTCAACCCAAAAGGCTCCCAATGGGACGACCTTTCATAATGCATGAAGGCGCTTCTTCTGGGGTAAAATCCAAGGAAGTAGTATCCCTTCAAAGAGTTGTAATATTATTAACTCTGTTAATACTCTCACTAAAAGCGAAGAAAATAAAAAATTAATAATCCAATTAATCAATCAGATCCAAAATCCTGAATTACAAAAAGAATATCTAGATAAATTTAAGAAGAATCTGTTAAAAAATGAAACTGGTAAAAAATTAAAACCAACCATAAACTTTGAAGAAACTTTGGAAAGATTCAATAAAAAGAAATCCAAAGATTTAACTGTCAATGATCTCCAATTGGAAATCATTGTTGTTAAACAAGAAATGCTTGGTTTAAAAAATGATCTTAAAAATCTTGAAGATGATAATCAAAATATTAAACAAGAATTAATAATGTTAAAAATTGATAAAAGTCTTGATCATCAACAAATTGATAATGAACGAGATGAGCATCAAGATGGAGACGAATCCAGTCAACAAGCTCTTCTTTCTGAAAAAGGTATTGTTGACCACTTCCAACTTAGCCCTGTCCATAAATTGATTCCTCCAAAATGGTTTACAAAAGTAAAAATTGTTGTTTCTCCAGATTATCATTTCACTGTTGTTGCAATGATTGATTCAGGTGCAGATATGAACTGTATTCAAGAAGGATTGATTCCTTCAAAATATTTTGAAAAATCAACCGAAAGATTGGTTTCTACTAATGGTTCTCATATGAAAATTAAGTATGAATTGAATAATGCTCAAATATGCCATAACAATGTCAATTTTATGATTCCCTCTGTTCTTGTTAAAAATTTGACTGATAAAGTAATTCTTGGTTTACCTTTTATAAATGCTTTATATCCTTTCCTTGTTGAACATGATGGAATTACTACTGATCCTTTTGCACAAAAAATAAAATTCAAATTTGCTTCAAAAACTGAAATAGATATTGATAATCTGACTTATGAAAAAGATTCTCCCATGAATATTCTTGTCCAAGAAATAATGATGAGTACTTATTCTCAAAACAATACTCACCAAACTAATACTATCAATCGTCCTCACATTTTCAAGTAAAAGTAATGCAGCAAAGTTATAAGACCAACCAAGTAGGCGGCAGAGCCAGCCAAGTAGGGGGTATAACTTTTAAGTTTAAAGGAAAGTAAAGAATTATAGAACCGTCCGTGATGGCGGTAATCCGACCAAGATGGCGGTAGCAACAAATAGTATAATGCAATTAAAGGGGTAGGAACACACAGATGGGAAGCGGAAGCACAGTTACACAGTAATATTACTTGAAAATAATGCAAGTAAAAGTAATGCAGCAAAGTTATAAGACCAACCAAGTAGGCGGCAGAGCCAGCCGAGTAGGGGGTATAACTTTTAAGTTTAAAGGAAAGTAAAGAATTATAGAACCGTCCGTGATGGCGGTAATCCGACCAAGATGGCGGTAGCAACAAATAGTATAATGCAAGTAATGAACATAAAACTGAAGTTACTTGTTATTGAAAGTAAACTTGAACACTTACAGTAGTAGTGATTACAAACTGGAAATAGTTACAAAGCTTTAGAAGTTACAGGCTTTGTGGAGAAAGTAGGAAGTGAAATAGGAAGTGTAAGCAGGGAGATATTCTTACAATAGAAAGGCTCTCAAGGGTAGTCTCTCTCTAAGGAAGAAGCTCTGAAGAAACACTTAAACAAACATTTGCTTTGAATATAAGGGACAGCCCCCCTTAAATAGGCAAAATTTCGGAGTGAACAGTAACTTTGAATAGTACTGTGAATAGTGACAGGTGAATAGTAACAGTGAATAGTAACAGTGAATAGTAATTTTCCTTTTTTGCCCAAAACGTGGGGAATCATTTGGGGAACCCAAAATTATTGTTCTTGTAGCAGATGGTGTCAGATGCATTATGGCAAAATATAGGGAATCATTGCCTAGCATAAGGGACCAAAATGTAGCCTTGTCTTGTAGCACTTATTGGGTCTTTTGGGGCATTCTGTTCGAAGCAAAGTTGAAGTAGTAATATTCCTTGGGACTATTGACTGAAGTGTATTCCGCCAAATTCGGGATGTTCTTGAAAATCAATCTTTATTGGTCTAATCAGTGGAAGCAGCATCGGAAGGATAACCATCAAAAGGGCCTTGTGGAGAATGGCAATCATGATTATGAGAAGTGGCATATTTATTACAGAATCCACAGTAAAAAATTGGTTGAAATACTGGGGGTTTCCCTGGGATGAGAAACTCAACAGGATTACAGTGGTTAGTGGCCCGTAAATGAGCAACTGCATCAGAATATGGTCTGGGACCAAAGACAGCAATTCTATCTGTGCTACCTATGAAATGGTAGTGTTTCCAGAGACTGTCAGCAACATTAATAATTTGGTTATTGAAATAATTTCTCCAGCATTCTATAAGAGTAAGAGGATCAGCAAAAGATAAATGAGTATTTCCTTCAAACCATGGCCCTTGGTGAGTATGACCATTAATGAGAATGAGATGCTTTGAAGGCTGAACATTCATCCAATTGTCTTGTTCCCATTGTGGTAACGTACTCCAACATCTGATGGTAACAAAAGGAGTATTGAATCTTCTAACTGACTCTTTAATAATTTGTGGGAGTTGGCTTATTTGAAAATGGTTTGTTAATCGCATGTATCTGACAAAACCATATTCAAACATTTGGGAAAGCCAGTAAGGATCTTTATCATATTCATCATCATCTGAAATATCAGAAATATATGAACCATCGTCAAAATTTATCAAAAGACCAGGAAATGGGTGTTGCTTTTCATATACTCTGAGACTACTTTCAAACTTTTCCTCCCAATCAGCTTGGAGAAAAACATTATCATCTTCATCTAACTCATCTGGATCAGGAATAGTAGCAGTAACAAGTGTTTTGAAATATTCGAACCATAGATCAAAAGATCTAAACATAGCCTTGCTTTCCAGAATACGTAATCGTATATCTGTTGGCAAGTTGGCAACAGCACTTCTTAAAACTGATTGAGTCTTAAGGCTCAATCTAGCATAATCTGTGCCCATTATAGTCATTTTATCCTTTGAATGGATATCCTCTTTGCCAAAGAGTTGACTGAGATAAAGATCATTTGTAATATTTGGATGGGTAATATGATGACTTCTAAAAGCCTCATTTTCTAGAATGAAGTCATCTTCTGAAGCAAAGGTTTTTTTATAGTAGTGTGTGTAAACTTCATTTTGAGCAGTGAGGTTAACCAGGTGTATTTCAAGGGCTCGAAGTGTTTGTTGAAAAATATCATTGTCTTTTTCGAGAAATGCAGATTGCAGGTTATCAAGAATGAGTTTAATAGAAGCTGGTAATTCTGAGTAGGTACCATTGTGGAATTGTAAATGTTTTGCTAAAACTTCTTGTAAAGCAATTATTATATCACCACTAGAGTATGTCACCTTTGCAGGGACATCTCTTTGAAGGGATATTGCTTCCTTGGATTTTTCCCCAGAAGAAGCGCCTTCATGCATCATGAAAGGTCGTCCCATTGGGAGCCTTTTGGGTTGAGAATAGTCCTGTGCAGGAGCTTTTCCCTTTGAAGCCATAATAATCCACTTACTAGTGGTATAGGTATAAATATTACTAGTATCCCACTTATTAGTGGTACTTATCCTTGCATCATCGTCTGATTCCTGCAAAGAAGTTTTGAAAATGTGAGGGCGATTGATAGTATTAGTTCTGTGAGCATTAATTTTAGAATATGGACAAGAATTCATCATTATTTCTTGGACAAGAGTATGCATGGGAGAATCTCTTTCATAAGTCAGGTTGTCAATATCTATTTCAGTTTTTGAAGCAAATTTGAATTTTATTTTTTGTGCAAAAGGATCAGTAGTAATTCCATCATGTTCAACAAGGAAAGGATATAAAGCATTTATAAAAGGTAAACCAAGAATTACTTTATCAGTCAAATTTTTAACAAGAACAGAGGGAATCATAAAATTGACATTGTTATGGCATATTTGAGCATTATTCAATTCATACTTAAAGAGAGACATTCCTTTTTCATTCTGCATATAAAGTTAGAACTGTTGAACAAATATTCTCTATTTCAAAAACTCATGAAAAATGTTGCTTATTTACTAAAAGGAATATTAGTGAATTTCTTGCTTCTAAAAAGTTCAGTTACCTGCATATTGGTATGGTTCAAGTTGCTATCAAACCTCTTACCCGAAAGGGCATTAATGCTTCTGTTCTTATGTGTTTACGTGATGCTAGATTTAAACACTTTAAAGATAGCATTCTTGGTATGATTACTGCTTCTTTGTATGATGGTCCTGTTTACTTCAGTTGTTATCCTGATCTTACTTTGGCTTTAGATGATGCTAACATTGTTAAAGCTTTGACTTTAAATATTGCTTCATCTGGATATCACATGGAAGAAGGTAGTAAACCTTTTGCTTTGATTTATCGCATTTATTATAGATTATTGGGTACTCAATTAAATCCTAGTGCTATAAATCATAGAGAACCTTCTGGTAAAACTATGTTAATTAAATGTTCAACTCCTGATGCAAAGATTCAAATTCCAAAAATGATTCAATGGCAAGACGTCAAACTTCCCACTGAATGGTTCCTGGAACAAGAATCTCCTATTGCCAAACCCATTTTTGATGAGCTTGATCTTACTCATATTCAACAATATCTTGATGGTACTGTTAAAATAAGTTTTCAAAATAGTAAACCCCTAAGAATCAACGAAGGAAGACATTCCTTTGCTGGATCTGAAAGTATTTCAAAACGAGACCAAGATCTCAATGAATTTTTGAAAAAGAATTTTTCAAAACCTACTGATTTCAAATCTGACAAAATTTCTAAAAGAGATCAAGATCTCAATGAATTTTTGGAAAAACCTGTTGATTTAAAATTAAAAGGAATTTCAGATGATAAAGTAAGTGATGTTTACTATTCCACCAAACCAGAATCTTCCTCTCCAAATGGCAAGCCTGCTAGTGAAGAAGAAGACGATGGTAATTCTATTTGTCTATCCGAAAGAGATTTCCCTCCTATTGATCCTTCTGGTTATGTTAAGCAATTAAGAGTTTTGACTGTTTTAAATGAAGATTTTAAAGTTGATTTGGTTCCTTTGTATGATGAGTTTATGCTTCCAAAAAACCGGATTAAAAGAAAATATTTCCAAGATAATTTTGCTCAATCTGAGAAAAACCGTGTTAAGAGTAAATGGTTAGAAAAAATGAATCAATTTAAAAAACATATTTTGTTTTTTGATTTTCTTGAAAACCATTATGTTTCAAATAATGAAGTTGCAAAGCAGCATTTGAGTGTAATAAAAAAATCAAATTTTATTAAATAAAAAGATAAATCTACTATTCGGGCTACTCATCCGCCTCTTGAGACAATTGTGCTAACTTGTCAAGATAAAAAGACAGAAGTTAATGCTACCCCTTTTAAAATTGCCGATGATAAAACCCCTATTTACAGTGTTATTGAACAAAACAACTTTACTAATGAGTCTTTGCATGTTATTGGTCAACAGCTTGATCGTATTGAAGAAAAGATTATTGAAAAAACTGTTTCCATAGAAAAACCTGCTTCAGAAAAATCTGTAAAAACTGAGAAACCTTTGATAGATTTACCCAGCGAGAAAGTTATGTTCAAGACTTCTCAGTCTAAAATACTTGAGGTTGTTGATAAAATGCTTGCTGACTTAAAGGTTAAAACTGAAAGTACTTCTAGAAATACAACTTGTACTATTTCAAAGAAAGGAAAAGAAATTGTTTCTGATGAACAAACTGATTCTGATACTGTTTCTTCTGTTTCTGCTACAAAGATTTTTGGTAATGATTTTCCAGAAATTAAAAGATTTGTTGGAAATCCAAAACCTATGTCTCTTACAAAAAATTGGTATTCAAAACCTACTCCTCCTGATATGCAATTTGAAGAAAGAGTTTTTCAAACACAGTTCTCTGTTTCTGCTGATAAGCTTTATGAATGGAATATTGATGGTTTCTCTGAGCAAGAAATCATTAATAAAATGAGTCACATGTCCATGGTTGGTATTGCTTATCAAAATAACCATGATTTAGATCAGCCTGAAATTGTTAATTTACTTGTTACTGGTTTTTCTGGAACTCTTCGAGGATGGTGGGATTCATATCTCACAGAAGATTCCAAAGAATCTATTAAACATGCTGTTAAAAAGAATGATGAAGGTTTGCCTATTTTTGATGAAAGTATTGGTCGTGGTATTCTAGATGGTGTGAATACTCTGATCTATACCATTCTCAAACATTTTGTTGGTACTCCATCTAATATTTCATCTCGAGTTTCTGATTTATTAAATAATTTGAGATGTCCTAGTATGACTGATTACAGGTGGTACCAAGATGTTTTTACTTCCAGAGTAATGCTTCGAAAAGATTGCCACAAGCCTTATTGGAAAGAAAGGTTTATTGACGGTCTGCCTCCAATCTTTGCTCATAAGGTAAAACAAGTGTTAATGGGAAAAAATGATTCTATTGATTATGATAACTTAACTTATGGAGATATTTTTAGTGCTATTAAAAAACTTGGTATTAACATGTGTAATGATGAAAAATTGTTAAAATACCATTTACAGAATAAGAAAAAAGCTAAATATGAAATGGGTAATTTTTGTGAACAATATGGTTTGCCCCCTATTGCTCCTTCCAGGCAAAAAGGGAAAAAACATGATAAAAGTCACAAAAACTATCATAACAAATATAAAAAATACAAAAATAATTTTGTCAAACCAAATGATTTTTATGCTAAAAAGAAAAATGTTTCCAAAAAATATGATAAACAAATGACAGGAAAAGGTAAATGTTTTAACTGTGGAAAACCTGGTCATTTCAGTAGAGATTGCAATCAAAAACCTGGTAAATTAAAGAATAAGTTTAACATGTTAAAAATTAATGATAAAGAGCAAGAAGAATTGTTCAGAATCCTTGATTCGCACAATTCGTCTGATTCTTTGGAAGATGATTTTTCTTCTTCTGATTCTTGTTACCAATCTGCTGATGATTCTTCTGATTCCCCTAATATTAAAATTGGCTGTAGAGATTCCTGTTGTAATATTATTAACTCTGTTAATACTCTCACTAAAAGCGAAGAAAATGAAAAATTAATAATCCAATTAATCAATCAGATCCAAAATCCTGAATTACAAAAAGAATATCTAGATAAATTTAAGAAGAATCTGTTAAAAAATGAAACTGGTAAAAAATTAAAACCAACCATAAACTTTGAAGAAACTTTGGACAGATTCAATAAAAAGAAATCCAAAGATTTAACTGTCAATGATCTCCAATTGGAAATCACTGTTGTTAAACAAGAAATGCTTGGTTTAAAAAATGATCTTAAAAATCTTGAAGATGATAATCAAAATATTAAACAAGAATTAATAATGTTAAAAATTGATAAAAGTCTTGATCATCAACAAATTGATAATGAACAAGATGAGCATCAAGATGGAGACGAATCCAGTCAACAAGCTCTTCTTTCTGAAAAAGGTATTGTTGACCACTTCCAACTTAGCCCTGTCCATAAATTGATTCCTCCAAAATGGTTTACAAAAGTAAAAATTGTTGTTTCTCCAGATTATCATTTCACTGTTGTTGCAATGATTGATTCAGGTGCAGATATGAACTGTATTCAAGAAGGATTGATTCCTTCAAAATATTTTGAAAAATCAACCGAAAGAATGGTTTCTGCTAATGGTTCTCATATGAAAATTAAGTATGAATTGAATAATGCTCAAATATGCCATAACAATGTCAATTTTATGATTCCCTCTGTTCTTGTTAAAAATTTGACTGATAAAGTAATTCTTGGTTTACCTTTTATAAATGCTTTATATCCTTTCCTTGTTGAACATGATGGAATTACTACTGATCCTTTTGCACAAAAAATAAAATTCAAATTTGCTTCAAAAACTGAAATAGATATTGATAATCTGACTTATGAAAAAGATTCTCCCATGAATATTCTTGTCCAAGGAATAATGATGAGTACGTATTCTCAAAACAATACTCACCAAACTAATACTATCAATCGTCCTCACATTTTCAATACTTCTTTGCAGGAATCGGACGATGATGCAAGGATAAGTACCACTAATAAGTGGGATAATAGTAATATTTATACCTATACCACTAGTAAGTGGATTATTATGACTTCAAAAGGAAAAGCTCCTGTACAGGACTTTCCTCAACCCAAAAGGCTCCCAATGGGACGACCTTTCATAATGCATGAAGGCGCTTCTTCTGGGGTAAAATCCAAGGAAGTAATATCCCTTCAAAGAGATGTCCCTGCAAAGGTGACATACTCTAATGGTGGTATAATAATTGCTTTACAAGAAGTTTTGGCTCGAAATTTACAATTCCACAATGATACATACTCAGAGTTACCTGCTTCTATTAAAACCATTCTTGATAAACTTCAATCTACTTTTATCGAAAACCACCGTAATGTTTTTCAACAAACTCTCCGAGCTCTCGAAATCCACCTTGCTAACCTTACTACACAAACTGAGATTTATACAAGCCATTATGCTAATTTTGTTTCAGAAAGTGGTAACCTTGCTTTCGATAATGAGGCTTTTGAAAGCCACCTTGATAACCAACCAAATATTATAGAAAAAACCCATAATCCTTACACTAGTCAACTCTTTGGCAAAGAGGAAATCCATTCAATGGATAAATTGACTATAATGGGCACCGATTATGCTAGATTGAGTCTTAAGACCCAATCTTTGTTAAGAAGTGCCATTGCCAACTTGCCAACAGATATACAGTTTAGTATTCTGAGAAGCAAGGCTATTTCTAGATCTTTTGATCTTTGGTTCGATTATTTCAAGGTACTTGTTACAACTACTATTCCTGATCCTGCCAATTCAGACGATACTAGTGACATCCTTGATCAAGCTGATTGGGAAGATCACTTTGGGAGCAGTCTCAGAGTATATGAAAGGAAACACCCATTTCCTGGCCTTCTGGTTAATTATGATGATGATTCAAATATTGCTAATAATCATGGTTCAAATTCAGATAATGATGATGCTGATAGAAGCCCCAATTGGCTTTCCCAAATGTTTGAGTATGGCTTTATCAGACTTTTAAAATTAACAAGTCCTGACCAAGCCAGTCAGCTCCCTCAAATTATTCAGACTGCTATTACAAAATTTGAAAGCCCTTATGTTTCCATAAGATGTTGGAGTACTTTACCCGAATGGGAAAGAGACAACTGGATGAATGTCCAGCCCTCAAAACATCTCGTTCTCATAAATGGGTACACTCACCAAGGCCAATGGTATGAAGGTGATTCTTATTTATCTTTTAGCAATCCTTATGCTCTTGCAGAATGTTGGAGACACTATTTCAGTAATCAAATTCTGGATGTCACCCAGAACCTATGGAAAGAATATCACTTCATGGGAAGCACAGAAAGAATTTCTGTTTTTGGTCCTAGACCTTATGCTAATGCCATTTCTCATATAAAGAAAGTAGATTATTGTAATCCAAGCAGTTTTCTCATCCCAGGGAAAACTCCAGAGTTTGAACCGCTTCTATATTGTGGATTCTGTAATCAACATACCTCTTACCAAGACCATGCATGCAATGATGATCCCCCATGGGACCCTGATATTAGCTACCCATCAGATGCTTATGACTAATTAGAAATTGGTTCCCTTATTCTTTTGGCCAGCACAAAGGCAAAAATGCTTCAAAAATTGTGAATTGCTTCAAGACATCCCGAAATTGGCGGAATACACTTCAGTCAAAAGTCCCAAGGAATATTACTACTTCAACTTTGCTTCAAACATTCAGAATGCTCCAAAAATCCAATAAGTGCTACAAGACAAGGCTACGTTTTGGTTCCTTATGCTAGGCAATGATTCCCTATACTTTGCCATAATGCATCTGACACCATCTGCTACAAGAACAATAATTTTGGGTTTCCCAAATGATTCCCCATGTTTTGGGCAAAAAAGGAAAATTACTATTCACTGTTACTATTCACCTGTCACTATTCACCTGTCACTATTCACAGTACTATTCAACGTTACTGTTCACTCCGAATTATTGCCTATTTAAGGGGGGCTGTCCCTTATTTTCAAAGCAAGTGTTTGTTTAAGTGTTTCTTCAGAGCTTCTTCCTTAGAGAGAGACTACCCTTGAGAGCCTTTCTATTGTAAGAATATCTCCCTGCTTACACTTCCTATTTCACTTCCTACTTTCTCCACAAAGCCTGTAACTTCTAAAGCTTTGTAACTATTTCCAGTTTGTAATCACTACTACTGTAAGTGTTCAAGTTTACTTTCAATAACAAGTAACTTCAGTTTTATGTTCATTAATTGCATTATACTATTTGTTGCTACCGCCATCTTGGTCGGATTACCGCCATCACGGACGGTTCTATAATTCTTTACTTTCCTTTAAACTTAAAAGTTATACCCCCTACTTGGCTGGCTCTGCCGCCTACTTGGTTGGTCTTATAACTTTGCTGCATTACTTTTACTTGCATTATTTTCAAGTAATATTACTGTGTAACTGTGCTTCCGCTTCCCATCTGTGTGTTCCTACCCCTTTATGGTAATATTACTGTGTAACTGTGCTTCCGCTTCCCATCTGTGTGTTCCTACCCCTTTCTGGCCGGTGATAGTGTTGTTGTGTTCTCTGTCTCTCCGTCTGTGTCTACCCGAAACTTTGGTGCTCAGTTGTTGTGTCCCCTTCTTACCGTCGTTGGCGCCACCCTAGTCGTAAAGTGAATTCCTAGAACCGAACTGTAAGGCCCGTTTAAGCCAAGAGAGGGCGTGTAGGGCATGAGAGGTATAAGGTTGGTTAGGGTATGTGTTACGAAATGCAACGGTTGTGAGAAAAACATGATAATTGAGTGTTAAATCTAGGATAGTATGGATAGATTGTGGAGATCTAACTCTTCTATCAGCCCCAGGACTGGTTGTCCTCTTGGTATTGTAAATGATGAAGATCACAAGGTTGAGAGTTTTGGTGCTACTATTTCCATGTGCTTACATGATATGAATTCTAAGATTCTTAAAAATAATACTCTTTCTATGGCTGATGCTTCTTTGAATAATCATGCTTGTTTTAACTATTATTCTAATGCTTCTTGTTTGTATGAAAAAAGAGATAATGATAAAACTGTTGACCCCAGCTTTACTCCCATTGATAATTTTAACTATGCTAACCAATTAAGAGTTTTGACTATTTCAAATGAAAACTTTGAAGTTGATTTGGTTCCTTTATATGATGAATTTGTGCTTTCAAAAAATCAAATTAAACGAAAATACTTCCAAAATAATTTTGCTCAGTCTGACAAAAACCATGTCAAAAGTAAATGGTTAGAAAAAATGAAACAATTAAAAAAACATATTTTATTTTTTGATTTTCTTGAAAACTATTATGTTCCAAATAATGAAGTTTCAAAACAACATTTGAGTATGATAAGAAATTCAAATTTTGTTAAAACATCTTCTTTCAAGATTTCTGATGATCGTACTCCTACTACTAGCTTTATTAAACAAACCAACTCAACTAATGAATCTTTGCAAGTCATAGCCCAACAACCTGACCATAGTAAAAATACTGCTTTTATTAAAAACTCTGAAAAATCTGTTTTGATTGAGAAGTCTAACATACTTGAAGTTGTTGATAAAATGCTTTCTGATTTAAAAATTAAAATTGAAGGTACTTCTAGAAGTACACCTTGCATTATTTCAAAAAATGAAAAAGAAACTATTTCTGATGAACATACTGATTCTGACACTAATTCTTTTGATCCTGCTAAAGAGATTTTAAATAATGAATTACAAAGATTTGTTGAAAATTCCAAACTTACAAAAAATTGGTATTCCAAACCTATTCTTCCAGAAATACAATTTCAAAATGGAATTTTTCAACCACAATTTTCTGTTCCTATTGATAAGCCTTACAAATGGAATATTGTAAATCACATGTCTGAAGTTGATATTGCCCATCAAAATAACTATGACATTGATCAACCTGATACTATTGATTTACTTGTTAATGATTTTTCTAGCATTCTTTATAAAGGGCAGGATCTATATCCCACAAGGTTGCCTATTTTTGCTAAACATACTAATTATAATACTCTTGGTTACGGTACTCTTGATGACCTAAATACTCCGATCTATACCATTCCTAAATATTTTATTAGTATTCCTTCTAATATTTCACCTCGAATTTTTGGATTGTTGAATACTTTAAAAAGTTCTACTATGATTAATTACAAATGGTATCAAGATGTTTTTGTTTCCAGGGATATGCTTCAGCAAAATTGCCATAAGCCTTGTTGGAAAGAAAGGTTTATTGACGGTCTGCCTCCAATCTTTGCTCCTAAGATAAAACAGGTATTAATAAGTGCAAATAATTCTCTTAATTATGATAACCCAACTTATGATAACATTTTAAATACTATTAATAATAAAAAACTATTAATGTATCAATTACAGATTAAAGCCAATTTTTGTAAACAAAATGATCTGCCTCCTATTAGACGAAAAGGGAAGAAACATGATAAGAATCACAAAATATATAGTCGTAGAAAATATAAAAGATACAAAAACAACTTTGTTAAATCAAATGATTTTCATGCTAAAAAGGAAAATGTTTCTGGAAAACATAAACAACATGGTAAGTTTAAAAATAAGTTTAACATATTAAAAATTGATAGTAAAAATAACAAAGAACTAATTCAAATCCTTGATGATTTTCCTTTAAACTTGTTAAATCTGTTCAAAATAATTCACTGCAAAAATATTAAATTTGTTAAAACTCTGACTAAAAGTGACGAAAATGGTAAATCCACTTTAAGCTTTACAGAACCTTTTAAAAGGTTAAATAAAGAGATATTCAAAAAATTAACTGTTAATGACCTACAGCATGAAATTAATATTGTTAAGCAAGAAATAAGCGAGTTAAAACATAAAAGCAATAATATTAATCCAGAACTGATAATGCTAAAAGATGGTCAAACTGATAAAAAACATGATGAGCACAAAGATGGAGATAAATCCAGTCAACAGGCTCTTCTTTCTGGTCAAGGTATTACTGATGATTTCATTAATTCTCAACTTGCTCTTGTCAATAAAATACTTATTCCAAAATGGTTTACAAAAGTCAAAATTGTTGTTTCTCCTGATTATCATTTCACAGATATTGCCATGATTGATTCTGGTGCAGATATGAATTGTATCCAAGAAGGATTGATCCCTTCAAAATATTTTGAAAAATCAACAGAAAGATTAGTTTCAGCTAATGGTTCCCAAATGAAAATCAAATATGAATTGAATAATGCTCATGTTTGCCATGATAATGTTTGCTTCAAGATCCCTTCTGTTCTTGTCAAAAATATGACTGATAAAGTGATTCTTGGTTTGCCTTTTATAAATGCTTTGTATCCTTTTCTTGTTGAGCATGATGGAATTACTACTGATCCTTTTGGACAAAAAGTAAAATTCAAATTTGCTTCAAAAACTGAAATTGATGATACTTTAAACTTGATCCATGCTAAAATTAGACATCTTAACTTCCTTCAACAAGAAGTTAGATACAAGAAAATTGCTGAACAAATTTCTAATAAATTATTACAATCAAAAATTGATAATTTTCAAAAAATGTTAATTGATAATGTCTGTTCTGATGTTCCTAATGCTTTTTGGCATAGAATGAAGCATATTGTTGACTTGCCTTATGTTAAAGATTTTAATGAAAAAAATATCCCCACTAAAGCTCGTCCTATTCAAATGAATGCTGAAACTGTTGAATTTTGTAAAAAAGAGATTAATGATCTATTGGAGAAAAAATTGATTAGAAATAGCAAGTCCCCTTGGTCTTGTTCTGCTTTTTATGTTCAGAAAAATGCTGAGATTGAAAGAGGAACTCCTCGATTAGTGATTAACTACAAACCTTTGAATAAGGTTTTAGAATGGATTAGGTATCCTATTCCCAATAAGAATGACTTGGTTCATAGGTTGAGTGAAGCCGTAGTATTCTCCAAGTTTGACATGAAGTCTGGATTCTGGCAAATCCAGATTAGTGAAAAGGATAGGTACAAAACTGCTTTTACCACTCCTTTTGGACATTATGAGTGGAATGTTATGCCTTTTGGCCTTAAAAATGCCCCAAGTGAGTTTCAAAACATTATGAATGATATTTTTAATTCATTCAGTCACTTTACCATTGTTTACATTGATGATGTTCTTGTCTACTCTAGTTCTATTGATGAACATTGGAAACATTTGCATTCATTTTTAGATACTATCAAAAGAAATGGTCTTGTTGTCTCTGCTAAAAAGGTCAAATTGTTTCAAACAAAAGTACGTTTCCTTGGCTTTGACATCTCTGAAGGACAGATTCGTCCTATTGATAGGGCCATCCAATTTGCTGATAAGTTTCCTGATGTGATCATTGAAAAAACTCAGCTCCAAAGATTTCTTGGGTCATTAAATTATGTTGCTGATTTTTACAAAGATATGAGGAAACAGTGTAAACCTCTATTTGATAGGTTAAAGAGTAATCCTCCTCCATGGTCTGATATTCATACTTCCCTTGTTAAACAAATCAAATCTCATGTTAAGACATTGCCTTGTCTCGGTATTCCCACTGTTAGTGCTTTCAAAATTGTTGAAACTGATGCCTCGGATTTTGGTTATGGAGGTATTCTGAAACAAAGAGTTTCACCAGGGTCACCTGAGCAAATTGTCCGTTTCTATTCTGGTATTTGGAACAATGCACAGTTAAACTACAGTACTATTAAAAAAGAAATTTTATCTATAGTTCTATGTATTTCAAAATTTCAAAGTGATTTATTAAACCAAAAATTTTTGCTACGAATTGATTGCAAAAGTGCTAAATATGTTATTGAAAAGGATGTTGAAAATATTGCTTCAAAACATATTTTTGCTAGATGGCAAGCTATTTTGAGTGTGTTTGATTTTGATATTGAATATATTAAAGGATCCCAAAATACCATTCCTGATTTCCTTACCCGTGAATTTCTGCAGTGTCATTATGGCAAGTAGAAGGTCGAATGACAAGACGCCTGACAATAGTAACCAAATTGTCAAAGCTCAACCTGCTTCCCCCATAAACACTGTTAACCGATTCACTACTTTAGGAACTATTCCCAAAACTAACTACTCTTCTGTTTTAGCTTCTACTTATGATCCCTATACTTTGGTTCATAGCCCCCAACCTATTCAAACTGGTTTCCCTAGAAATCCCAATGTTTCCCAATATGTTAAAAAATGATATGTTCAAAACCTGTTCTCTGTAGAGCCTAATAGGGCCTCCATTACTAATCCTTTTAGACTTGCTACCAGCTACTTTCCCCCATTATTTCATTGGATTCCTGAGCACAACCAAAAGACGGTACAATATTATACTGCAATATTACGACAGGAAGATTCAGTTGAAATTAATCCTATTAGAGACAAGAATGATAGAGAAAAAATTATTTACCACAGTCTTTATCTAAAACACATTATTTCAGAGGAAATGTGGGGCCCCTGTCCTACTGCTACAAGGTCATTACCAAATTACCCTATTCCCTACTCTTACCATGATTATATTACAGCCTGGTTCAGATTTATGCTTCACCAAAATGAAACCATGTCCCACTCATGGTTTGTCAATTTTCACAAAGATTTTGATTCTCCTTTCCCCCTCTGGTTTATCCGATGGTGGACCCAATTTGGTTCAGCCGTTGAAATATTTCCTGCACAATTAACAGATTGTTTCAGAAATTTCTCATTAAAATTCAAACCTGATATTCATAAAGCCAAATTTCCCCCTCTACTTCATTTTATCAAAAAATATAAGACTCCATGGATTTTGAAATGGCAATATGCCAAAGAAGATGATGTTCTTGCACGATACTGGTATGTTAAGTGGTGGGATAGGTTTTCTCACACTGATTCTATTATTAACAATGTTGAAAGGGACTTCCTTGCTTCACATGTTTCTCCATTAAAGATTACTACTCCATTGCAAACAGTTGCAACTAATGCACCTGCTTCCTCATCAACAAAAAATATTGCATCTTCCACTAGATCCAAAAAGAAAAGTTCTCCTTTAGATGCGATCCGTAATGATCCTGATGCTTTGTATGCACTACTATCTAAGATGGTTAAAGATGATGAAACTCCTAATTCTGATGCTACCAATTCAGACGATGAAAAAGCTTCTCAGGTCTCTGTGGCAAAGGACCCCGGATATCAAATCTATCCTTATCCACAAAATTGGTTTGCACATGATGAAGAGAATCCTGAGGAGTAGAAATTAATATTTAACTGAATACCTGCTTCAAGAAATAAGGCTTCAAAAGTTCTACGGAATGCCACTACTTCAACTTTGCTTCAAACATTCAGAATGCTCCAAAAGATCCAATAAGTGCTACAAGACAAGACTATGTTTTGGTTCCTTCTACTAGGCAATGATTCCTATATTTTGCCATAGTGCATCTGACACTATCTACTACAAGAACAATAATGTTGAGTTCCCCAAATGATTCTCCAAGTTTTGGGCATAAAAGGAAATTTACTATTCATATCACTATTCACCTGTCACTATTCACCCGTCACTATTCATGGGTACTATTCACTATTACTGTTCACTCAATTATTTTGCCTATTTAAGGGGGGCTGTCCCTTGTATTCAAGCAAGTGTTTGTTTAAGTGTTTCTTCAGAGCTTCTTCCTTAGAGAGAGACTACCCTTGAGAGCCTTTCTATTGTAAGAATATCTCCCTGCTTACACTTCCTATTTCACTTCCTACTTTCTCCACAAAGCCTGTAACTTCTAAAGCTTTGTAACTATTTCCAGTTTGTAATCACTACTACTGTAAGTGTTCAAGTTTACTTTCAATAACAAGTAACTTCAGTTTTATGTTCATTAATTGCATTATACTATTTGTTGCTACCGCCATCTTGGTCGGATTACCGCCATCACGGACGGTTCTATAATTCTTTACTTTCCTTTAAACTTAAAAGTTATACCCCCTACTTGGCTGGCTCTGCCGCCTACTTGGTTGGTCTTATAACTTTGCTGCATTACTTTTACTTGCATTATTTTCAAGTAATATTACTGTGTAACTGTGCTTTCGCTTCCCATCTGTGTGTTCCTACCCCTTTATGGTAATCTCATGTTAAAACTTTGCCTTGTCTCGGTATTCCCACTGTTAGTGCTTTCAAAGTTGTTGAAACAGATGCCTCGGATTTTGGTTATGGAGGTATTCTGAAACAAAGAGTTTCACCAGAGTCACCTGAGCAAATTGTCCGTTTCTATTCTGGTATTTGGAATAATGCACAGTTAAATTACAGTACTATTAAAAAAGAAATTTTATCTACAGTTCTATGTATTTCAAAATTTCAAAGTGACTTATTAAACCAAAAATTTCTGCTACGAATTGATTGCAAAAGTGCTAAATATGTTATTGAAAAAGATGTTGAAAATATTGCTTCAAAACATATTTTTGCTAGGTGGCAAGCTATTTTGAGTGTGTTTGATTTTGATATTGAATATATTAAAGGATCCCAAAATACCATTCCTGATTTCCTTACCCGTGAATTTCTGCAGTGTCATTATGGCAAGTAGAAGGTCGAATGACAAGACGCCTGACAATAGTAACCAAATTGTCAAAGCTCAACCTGCCTCCCCCATAAACACTGTTAACCGATTCACTACTTTAGGAACTATTCCCAAAACTAACTACTCTTCTGTTTTAGCTTCTACTTATGATCCCTATACTTTGGTTCATAGCCCCCAACCTATTCAAACTGGTTTCCCTAGAAATCCCAATGCTTCCCAATATGTTAAAAAACGATATGTTCAAAACCTGTTCTCTGTAGAGCCTAATAGGGCCTCCATTACTAATCCTTTTAGACTTGCTACCAGCTACTTTCCCCCTTATTTCATTGGATTCCTGAGCACAACCAAAAGACGGTGCAATATTATACTGCAATATTACGACAGGAAGATTCAGTTGAAATTAATCCTATTAGAGACAAGAATGATAGAGAAAAATTATTTACCACAGTCTTTATCTAAAACACATTATTTCAGAGGAAATGTGGGGCCCCTGTCCTACTGCTACAAGATCATTACCAAATTACCCTATTCCCTACTCTTACCATGATTATATTACAGCCTGGTTCAGATTTATGCTTCACCAAAATGAAACCATGTCCCACTCATGGTTTGTCAATTTTCACAAAGATTTTGATTCTCCTTTCCCCCTCTGGTTTATCCGATGGTGGACCCAATTTGGTTCAGCCGTTGAAATATTTCCTGCACAATTAACAGATTGTTTCAGAAATTTCTCATTAAAATTCAAACCTGATATTCATAAAGCCAAATTTCCCCCTCTACTTCATTTTATCAAAAAATATAAGACTCCATGGATTTTGAAATGGCAATATGCCAAAGAAGATGATGTTCTTACACGATGCTGGTATGTTAAGTGGTGGGATAGGTTTTTATGTTCAGAAAAATGCTGAGATTGAAAGAGGAACTCCTCGATTAGTGATTAACTACAAACCTTTGAATAAGGTTTTAGAATGGATTAGGTATCCTATTCCCAATAAGAATGACTTGGTTCATAGGTTGAGTGAAGCCGTAGTATTCTCCAAGTTTGACATGAAGTCTGGATTCTGGCAAATCCAGATTAGTGAAAAGGATAGGTACAAAACTGCTTTTACCACTCCTTTTGGACATTATGAGTGGAATGTTATGCCTTTTGGCCTTAAAAATGCCCCAAGTGAGTTTCAAAACATTATGAATGATATTTTTAATTCATTCAGTCACTTTACCATTGTTTACATTGATGATGTTCTTGTCTACTCTAGTTCTATTGATGAACATTGGAAACATTTATATTCATTTTTAGAAACTATCAAAAGAAATGGTCTTGTTGTCTCTGCTAAGAAGGTCAAACTGTTTCAAACAAAAGTCCGTTTCCTTGGCTTTGACATCTCTGAAGGACAAATTCGTCCTATTGATAGGGCCATCCAATTTGCTGATAAGTTTCCTAATGTGATCACCGAGAAAACTCAGCTCCAAAGATTTCTTGGGTCATTTCATAGTTGAAGAAACTTTGGACAGATTCAATAAAAAGAAATCCAAAGATTTAACTGTCAATGATCTCCAATTGGAAATCACTGTTGTTAAACAAGAAATGCTTGGTTTAAAAAATGATCTTAAAAATCTTGAAGATGATAATCAAAATATTAAACAAGAATTAATAATGTTAAAAATTGATAAAAGTCTTGATCATCAACAAATTGATAATGAACAAGATGAGCATCAAGATGGAGACGAATCCAGTCAACAAGCTCTTCTTTCTGAAAAAGGTATTGTTGACCACTTCCAACTTAGCCCTGTCCATAAATTGATTCCTCCAAAATGGTTTACAAAAGTAAAAATTGTTGTTTCTCCAGATTATCATTTCACTGTTGTTGCAATGATTGATTCAGGTGCAGATATGAACTGTATTCAAGAAGGATTGATTCCTTCAAAATATTTTGAAAAATCAACCGAAAGAATGGTTTCTGCTAATGGTTCTCATATGAAAATTAAGTATGAATTGAATAATGATGAGTACGTATTCTCAAAACAATACTCACCAAACTAATACTATCAATCGTCCTCACATTTTCAATACTTCTTTGCAGGAATCGGACGATGATGCAAGGATAAGTACCACTAATAAGTGGGATAATAGTAATATTTATACCTATACCACTAGTAAGTGGATTATTATGACTTCAAAAGGAAAAGCTCCTGTACAGGACTTTCCTCAACCCAAAAGGCTCCCAATGGGACGACCTTTCATAATGCATGAAGGCGCTTCTTCTGGGGTAAAATCCAAGGAAGTAATATCCCTTCAAAGAGATGTCCCTGCAAAGGTGACATACTCTAATGGTGGTATAATAATTGCTTTACAAGAAGTTTTGGCTCGAAATTTACAATTCCACAATGATACATACTCAGAGTTACCTGCTTCTATTAAAACCATTCTTGATAAACTTCAATCTACTTTTATCGAAAACCACCGTAATGTTTTTCAACAAACTCTCCGAGCTCTCGAAATCCACCTTGCTAACCTTACTACACAAACTGAGATTTATACAAGCCATTATGCTAATTTTGTTTCAGAAAGTGGTAACCTTGCTTTCGATAATGAGGCTTTTGAAAGCCACCTTGATAACCAACCAAATATTATAGAAAAAACCCATAATCCTTACACTAGTCAACTCTTTGGCAAAGAGGAAATCCATTCAATGGATAAATTGACTATAATGGGCACCGATTATGCTAGATTGAGTCTTAAGACCCAATCTTTGTTAAGAAGTGCCATTGCCAACTTGCCAACAGATATACAGTTTAGTATTCTGAGAAGCAAGGCTATTTCTAGATCTTTTGATCTTTGGTTCGATTATTTCAAGGTACTTGTTACAACTACTATTCCTGATCCTGCCAATTCAGACGATACTAGTGACATCCTTGATCAAGCTGATTGGGAAGATCACTTTGGGAGCAGTCTCAGAGTATATGAAAGGAAACACCCATTTCCTGGCCTTCTGGTTAATTATGATGATGATTCAAATATTGCTAATAATCATGGTTCAAATTCAGATAATGATGATGCTGATAGAAGCCCCAATTGGCTTTCCCAAATGTTTGAGTATGGCTTTATCAGACTTTTAAAATTAACAAGTCCTGACCAAGCCAGTCAGCTCCCTCAAATTATTCAGACTGCTATTACAAAATTTGAAAGCCCTTATGTTTCCATAAGATGTTGGAGTACTTTACCCGAATGGGAAAGAGACAACTGGATGAATGTCCAGCCCTCAAAACATCTCGTTCTCATAAATGGGTACACTCACCAAGGCCAATGGTATGAAGGTGATTCTTATTTATCTTTTAGCAATCCTTATGCTCTTGCAGAATGTTGGAGACACTATTTCAGTAATCAAATTCTGGATGTCACCCAGAACCTATGGAAAGAATATCACTTCATGGGAAGCACAGAAAGAATTTCTGTTTTTGGTCCTAGACCTTATGCTAATGCCATTTCTCATATAAAGAAAGTAGATTATTGTAATCCAAGCAGTTTTCTCATCCCAGGGAAAACTCCAGAGTTTGAACCGCTTCTATATTGTGGATTCTGTAATCAACATACCTCTTACCAAGACCATGCATGCAATGATGATCCCCCATGGGACCCTGATATTAGCTACCCATCAGATGCTTATGACTAATTAGAAATTGGTTCCCTTATTCTTTTGGCCAGCACAAAGGCCAAAATGCTTCAAAAATTGTGAATTGCTTCAAGACATCCCGAAATTGGCGGAATACACTTTAGTCAAAAGTCCCAAGGAATATTACTACTTCAACTTTGCTTCAAACATTCAGAATGCTCCAAAAATCCAATAAGTGCTACAAGACAAGGCTACGTTTTGGTTCCTTATGCTAGGCAATGATTCCCTATACTTTGCCATAATGCATCTGACACCATCTGCTACAAGAACAATAATTTTGGGTTTCCCAAATGATTCCCCATGTTTTGGGCAAAAAAGGAAAATTACTATTCACTGTTACTATTCACCTGTCACTATTCACCTGTCACTATTCACCTGTCACTATTCACAGTACTATTCAACGTTACTGTTCACTCCGAATTATTGCCTATTTAAGGGGGGCTGTCCCTTATTTTCAAAGCAAGTGTTTGTTTAAGTGTTTCTTCAGAGCTTCTTCCTTAGAGAGAGACTACCCTTGAGAGCCTTTCTATTGTAAGAATATCTCCCTGCTTACACTTCCTATTTCACTTCCTACTTTCTCCACAAAGCCTGTAACTTCTAAAGCTTTGTAACTATTTCCAGTTTGTAATCACTACTACTGTAAGTGTTCAAGTTTACTTTCAATAACAAGTAACTTCAGTTTTATGTTCATTACTTGCATTATACTATTTGTTGCTACCGCCATCTTGGTCGGATTACCGCCATCACGGACGGTTCTATAATTCTTTACTTTCCTTTAAACTTAAAAGTTATACCCCCTACTCGGCTGGCTCTGCCGCCTACTTGGTTGGTCTTATAACTTTGCTGCATTACTTTTACTTGCATTATTTTCAAGTAATATTACTGTGTAACTGTGCTTCCGCTTCCCATCTGTGTGTTCCTACCCCTTTATGGCTGATTGGGAAGATCACTTTGGGAGCAGTCTCAGAGTATATGAAAGGAAACACCCATTTCCTGGCTAGTGTTGTTGTGTTCTCTGTCTCTCCGTCTGTGTCTACCCGAAGCTTTGGTGCTCAGTTGTTGTGTCCCCTTCTTACCGTCGTTGGCGCCACCCTAGTCGTAAAGTGAATTCCTAGAACCGAACTGTAAGGCCCGTTTGAGCCAAGAGAGGGCGTGTAGGGCATGAGAGGTATAAGGTTGGTTAGGGTATGTGTTACGAAATGCAACGGTTGTGAGAAAAACATGATAATTGAGTGTTAAATCTAGGATAGTATGGATAGATCGTGGAGATCTAACTCTTCTATCAGCCCCAGGACTGGTTGTCCTCTTGGTATTGTAAATGATGAAGATCACAAGGTTGAGAGTTTTGGTGCTACTATTTCCATGTGCTTACATGATATGAATTCTAAGATTCTTAAAAATAATACTCTTTCTATGGCTGATGCTTCTCTGAATAATCATGCTTGTTTTAACTATAATTCTAATGCTTCTTGTTTGTATGAAAAAAGAGATAATGATAAAACTGTTGACCCCAGCTTTACTCCCATTGATAATTTTAACTATGCTAACCAATTAAGAGTTTTGACTATTTCAAATGAAAACTTTGAAGTTGATTTGGTTCCTTTATATGATGAATTTGTGCTTTCAAAAAATCAAATTAAACGAAAATACTTCCAAAATAATTTTGCTCAGTCTGACAAAAACCATGTCAAAAGTAAATGGTTAGAAAAAATGAAACAATTAAAAAAACATATTTTATTTTTTGATTTTCTTGAAAACTATTATGTTCCAAATAATGAAGTTTCAAAACAACATTTGAGTATGATAAGAAATTCAAATTTTGTTAAAACATCTTCTTTCAAGATTTCTGATGATCGTACTCCTACTACTAGCTTTATTAAACAAACCAACTCAACTAATGAATCTTTGCAAGTCATAGCCCAACAACCTGACCATAGTAAAAATACTGCTTTTATTAAAAACTCTGAAAAATCTGTTTTGATTGAGAAGTCTAACATACTTGAAGTTGTTGATAAAATGCTTTCTGATTTAAAAATTAAAATTGAAGGTACTTCTAGAAGTACACCTTGCATTATTTCAAAAAATGAAAAAGAAACTATTTCTGATGAACATACTGATTCTGACACTAATTCTTTTGATCCTGCTAAAGAGATTTTAAATGATGAATTACAAAGATTTGTTGAAAATTCCAAACTTACAAAAAATTGGTTATACCCCCTACTTGGCTGGCTCTGCCGCCTACTTGGTTGGTCTTATAACTTTGCTGCATTACTTTTACTTGCATTATTTTCAAGTAATATTACTGTGTAACTGTGCTTCCGCTTCCCATCTGTGTGTTCCTACCCCTTTATGGTATCAGAGCCACTCTTTTCTGGCCGGTGATAGTGTTGTTGTGTTCTCTGTCTCTCCGTCTGTGTCTACCCGAAACTTTGGTGCTCAGTTGTTGTGTCCCCTTCTTACCGTCGTTGGCGCCACCCTAGTCGTAAAGTGAATTCCTAGAACCGAACTGTAAGGCCCGTTTAAGCCAAGAGAGGGCGTGTAGGGCATGAGAGGTATAAGGTTGGTTAGGGTATGTGTTACGAAATGCAACGGTTGTGAGAAAAACATGATAATTGAGTGTTAAATCTAGGATAGTATGGATAGATTGTGGAGATCTAACTCTTCTATCAGCCCCAGGACTGGTTGTCCTCTTGGTATTGTAAATGATGAAGATCACAAGGTTGAGAGTTTTGGTGCTACTATTTCCATGTGCTTACATGATATGAATTCTAAGATTCTTAAAAATAATACTCTTTCTATGGCTGATGCTTCTTTGAATAATCATGCTTGTTTTAACTATTATTCTAATGCTTCTTGTTTGTATGAAAAAAGAGATAATGATAAAACTGTTGACCCCAGCTTTACTCCCATTGATAATTTTAACTATGCTAACCAATTAAGAGTTTTGACTATTTCAAATGAAAACTTTGAAGTTGATTTGGTTCCTTTATATGATGAATTTGTGCTTTCAAAAAATCAAATTAAACGAAAATACTTCCAAAATAATTTTGCTCAGTCTGACAAAAACCATGTCAAAAGTAAATGGTTAGAAAAAATGAAACAATTAAAAAAACATATTTTATTTTTTGATTTTCTTGAAAACTATTATGTTCCAAATAATGAAGTTTCAAAACAACATTTGAGTATGATAAGAAATTCAAATTTTGTTAAAACATCTTCTTTCAAGATTTCTGATGATCGTACTCCTACTACTAGCTTTATTAAACAAACCAACTCAACTAATGAATCTTTGCAAGTCATAGCCCAACAACCTGACCATAGTAAAAATACTGCTTTTATTAAAAACTCTGAAAAATCTGTTTTGATTGAGAAGTCTAACATACTTGAAGTTGTTGATAAAATGCTTTCTGATTTAAAAATTAAAATTGAAGGTACTTCTAGAAGTACACCTTGCATTATTTCAAAAAATGAAAAAGAAACTATTTCTGATGAACATACTGATTCTGACACTAATTCTTTTGATCCTGCTAAAGAGATTTTAAATGATGAATTACAAAGATTTGTTGAAAATTCCAAACTTACAAAAAATTGGTATTCCAAACCTATTCTTCCAGAAATACAATTTCAAAAAGGAATTTTTCAACCACAATTTTCTGTTCCTATTGATAAGCCTTACAAATGGAATATTGTAAATCACATGTCTGAAGTTGATATTGCCCATCAAAATAACTATGACATTGATCAACCTGATACTATTGATTTACTTGTTAATGATTTTTCTAGCATTCTTTATAAAGGGCAGGATCTATATCCCACAAGGTTGCCTATTTTTGCTAAACATACTAATTATAATACTCTTGGTTACGGTACTCTTGATGACCTAAATACTCCGATCTATACCATTCCTAAATATTTTATTAGTATTCCTTCTAATATTTCACCTCGAATTTTTGGATTGTTGAATACTTTAAAAAGTTCTACTATGATTAATTACAAATGGTATCAAGATGTTTTTGTTTCCAGGGATATGCTTCAGCAAGATTGCCATAAACCTTGTTGGAAAGAAAGGTTTATTGATGGTTTGCCTCCAATCTTTGCTCATAAGGAAAAGCAGGTATTAATGAGTACAAATGATTCTCTTAATTATGATAACCTAACCTATGATAATATTTTTAATATTAAAAAATTTGATGCTAGTTTGGGTAATAATAAAAAACTATTAATGTATCAATTACAGATTAAGAAAAAAGCTAATTTTTGTAAACAAAACGATCTGCCTCCTATTAGACAAAAAGGGAAGAAACATGATAAGAATTACAAAATATATAGTCATAAAAAATATAAAAGATACAAAAACAACTTTGTTAAATCAAATGATTTTCATGCTAAAGAGAAAAATGTTTCTCAAAAATATAAACAACTTGGTAAGTTTAAAAATAAGTTTCACATGTTAAAAATTGATAATAGAAATAAAAAAGAACTATTTAAAATCCTTGAATCAAATAATTCGTCTAATTCTTTGGAAGATGATTTTTTAAACTTGTTAAATCTGTTAAAAATAATCCCCTGCAAAAATATTAAATTTGTTAAAACTCTTACTAAAAGTAAAGAAAAATCCAAAGATTTAACTGTTAATGATTTACAGCATGAAATTAATATTATTAAACAAGAGATAAGCGAGTTAAAACATAAAAATAAGAATATTAATCCAGAGCTGATAATGCTAAAAGTTGGTACAACTGGTAAAAAACATGATGAGCACAAAGATGGAGATGAATCCAGTCAACAGGCTCTTCTTTCTGATAAAGGTATTACTGATGTTTTCATTGATTCTCAACTTGCTCTTGTCAATAAAATACTTCTTCCAAAATGGTTTACAAAAGTTAAAATTGTCGTTTCTCCTGATTATCATTTCACTGTTATTGCCATGATTGATTCTGGTGCGGATATGAACTGTATCCAAGAAGGATTGATCCCTTCAAAATATTTTGAAAAATCAACCGAAAGATTGGTCTCAGCTAATGGTTCCCAAATGAAAATCAAATATGAATTGAATAATGCTCATGTTTGCCATGATAATGTTTGCTTCAAGATTCCTTCTGTTCTTGTCAAAAATATAACTGATAAAGTGATTCTTGGTTTGCCTTTTATAAATGCTTTGTATCCTTTTCTTGTTGAGCATGATGGAATTACTACTGATCCTTTTGGACAAAAAGTAAAATTCAAATTTGCTTCAAAAACTGAAATTGATGATACTTTAAACTTGATCCATGCTAAAATTAGACATCTTAACTTCCTTCAACAAGAAGTTAGATACAAGAAAATTGCTGAACAAATTTCTAATAAATTATTACAATCAAAAATTGATAATTTTCAAAAAATGTTAATTGATAATGTCTGTTCTGATGTTCCTAATGCTTTTTGGCATAGAATGAAGCATATTGTTGACTTGCCTTATGTTAAAGATTTTAATGAAAAAAATATCCCCACTAAAGCTCGTCCTATTCAAATGAATGCTGAAACTGTTGAATTTTGTAAAAAAGAGATTAATGATCTATTGGAGAAAAAATTGATTAGAAATAGCAAGTCCCCTTGGTCTTGTTCTGCTTTTTATGTTCAGAAAAATGCTGAGATTGAAAGAGGAACTCCTCGATTAGTGATTAACTACAAACCTTTGAATAAGGTTTTAGAATGGATTAGGTATCCTATTCCCAATAAGAATGACTTGGTTCATAGGTTGAGTGAAGCCGTAGTATTCTCCAAGTTTGACATGAAGTCTGGATTCTGGCAAATCCAGATTAGTGAAAAGGATAGGTACAAAACTGCTTTTACCACTCCTTTTGGACATTATGAGTGGAATGTTATGCCTTTTGGCCTTAAAAATGCCCCAAGTGAGTTTCAAAACATTATGAATGATATTTTTAATTCATTCAGTCACTTTACCATTGTTTACATTGATGATGTTCTTGTCTACTCTAGTTCTATTGATGAACATTGGAAACATTTGCATTCATTTTTAGATACTATCAAAAGAAATGGTCTTGTTGTCTCTGCTAAAAAGGTCAAATTGTTTCAAACAAAAGTACGTTTCCTTGGCTTTGACATCTCTGAAGGACAGATTCGTCCTATTGATAGGGCCATCCAATTTGCTGATAAGTTTCCTGATGTGATCATTGAAAAAACTCAGCTCCAAAGATTTCTTGGGTCATTAAATTATGTTGCTGATTTTTACAAAGATATGAGGAAACAGTGTAAACCTCTATTTGATAGGTTAAAGAGTAATCCTCCTCCATGGTCTGATATTCATACTTCCCTTGTTAAACAAATCAAATCTCATGTTAAGACATTGCCTTGTCTCGGTATTCCCACTGTTAGTGCTTTCAAAATTGTTGAAACTGATGCCTCGGATTTTGGTTATGGAGGTATTCTGAAACAAAGAGTTTCACCAGGGTCACCTGAGCAAATTGTCCGTTTCTATTCTGGTATTTGGAACAATGCACAGTTAAACTACAGTACTATTAAAAAAGAAATTTTATCTATAGTTCTATGTATTTCAAAATTTCAAAGTGATTTATTAAACCAAAAATTTTTGCTACGAATTGATTGCAAAAGTGCTAAATATGTTATTGAAAAGGATGTTGAAAATATTGCTTCAAAACATATTTTTGCTAGATGGCAAGCTATTTTGAGTGTGTTTGATTTTGATATTGAATATATTAAAGGATCCCAAAATACCATTCCTGATTTCCTTACCCGTGAATTTCTGCAGTGTCATTATGGCAAGTAGAAGGTCGAATGACAAGACGCCTGACAATAGTAACCAAATTGTCAAAGCTCAACCTGCTTCCCCCATAAACACTGTTAACCGATTCACTACTTTAGGAACTATTCCCAAAACTAACTACTCTTCTGTTTTAGCTTCTACTTATGATCCCTATACTTTGGTTCATAGCCCCCAACCTATTCAAACTGGTTTCCCTAGAAATCCCAATGTTTCCCAATATGTTAAAAAACGATATGTTCAAAACCTGTTCTCTGTAGAGCCTAATAGGGCCTCCATTACTAATCCTTTTAGACTTGCTACCAGCTACTTTCCCCCATTATTTCATTGGATTCCTGAGCACAACCAAAAGACGGTACAATATTATACTGCAATATTACGACAGGAAGATTCAGTTGAAATTAATCCTATTAGAGACAAGAATGATAGAGAAAAAATTATTTACCACAGTCTTTATCTAAAACACATTATTTCAGAGGAAATGTGGGGCCCCTGTCCTACTGCTACAAGGTCATTACCAAATTACCCTATTCCCTACTCTTACCATGATTATATTACAGCCTGGTTCAGATTTATGCTTCACCAAAATGAAACCATGTCCCACTCATGGTTTGTCAATTTTCACAAAGATTTTGATTCTCCTTTCCCCCTCTGGTTTATCCGATGGTGGACCCAATTTGGTTCAGCCGTTGAAATATTTCCTGCACAATTAACAGATTGTTTCAGAAATTTCTCATTAAAATTCAAACCTGATATTCATAAAGCCAAATTTCCCCCTCTACTTCATTTTATCAAAAAATATAAGACTCCATGGATTTTGAAATGGCAATATGCCAAAGAAGATGATGTTCTTGCACGATACTGGTATGTTAAGTGGTGGGATAGGTTTTCTCACACTGATTCTATTATTAACAATGTTGAAAGGGACTTCCTTGCTTCACATGTTTCTCCATTAAAGATTACTACTCCATTGCAAACAGTTGCAACTAATGCACCTGCTTCCTCATCAACAAAAAATATTGCATCTTCCACTAGATCCAAAAAGAAAAGTTCTCCTTTAGATGCGATCCGTAATGATCCTGATGCTTTGTATGCACTACTATCTAAGATGGTTAAAGATGATGAAACTCCTAATTCTGATGCTACCAATTCAGACGATGAAAAAGCTTCTCAGGTCTCTGTGGCAAAGGACCCCGGATATCAAATCTATCCTTATCCACAAAATTGGTTTGCACATGATGAAGAGAATCCTGAGGAGTAGAAATTAATATTTAACTGAATACCTGCTTCAAGAAATAAGGCTTCAAAAGTTCTACGGAATGCCACTACTTCAACTTTGCTTCAAACATTCAGAATGCTCCAAAAGATCCAATAAGTGCTACAAGACAAGACTATGTTTTGGTTCCTTCTACTAGGCAATGATTCCTATATTTTGCCATAATGCATCTGACACTATCTACTACAAGAACAATAATGTTGAGTTCCCCAAATGATTCTCCAAGTTTTGGGCATAAAAGGAAATTTACTATTCATATCACTATTCACCTGTCACTATTCACCCGTCACTATTCATGGGTACTATTCACTATTACTGTTCACTCAATTATTTTGCCTATTTAAGGGGGGCTGTCCCTTGTATTCAAGCAAGTGTTTGTTTAAGTGTTTCTTCAGAGCTTCTTCCTTAGAGAGAGACTACCCTTGAGAGCCTTTCTATTGTAAGAATATCTCCCTGCTTACACTTCCTATTTCACTTCCTACTTTCTCCACAAAGCCTGTAACTTCTAAAGCTTTGTAACTATTTCCAGTTTGTAATCACTACTACTGTAAGTGTTCAAGTTTACTTTCAATAACAAGTAACTTCAGTTTTATGTTCATTAATTGCATTATACTATTAATTGCATTAGACTACTTTCAAACTTTTCCTCCCAATCAGCTTGGAGAAAAACATTATCATCTTCATCTAACTCATCTGGATCAGGAATAGTAGCAGTAACAAGTGTTTTGAAATATTCGAACCATAGATCAAAAGATCTAAACATAGCCTTGCTTTCCAGAATACGTAATCGTATATCTGTTGGCAAGTTGGCAACAGCACTTCTTAAAACTGATTGAGTCTTAAGGCTCAATCTAGCATAATCTGTGCCCATTATAGTCATTTTATCCTTTGAATGGATATCCTCTTTGCCAAAGAGTTGACTGAGATAAAGATCATTTGTAATATTTGGATGGGTAATATGATGACTTCTAAAAGCCTCATTTTCTAGAATGAAGTCATCTTCTGAAGCAAAGGTTTTTTTATAGTAGTGTGTGTAAACTTCATTTTGAGCAGTGAGGTTAACCAGGTGTATTTCAAGGGCTCGAAGTGTTTGTTGAAAAATATCATTGTCTTTTTCGAGAAATGCAGATTGCAGGTTATCAAGAATGAGTTTAATAGAAGCTGGTAATTCTGAGTAGGTACCATTGTGGAATTGTAAATGTTTTGCTGAAACTTCTTGTAAAGCAATTATTATATCACCACTAGAGTATGTCACCTTTGCAGGGACATCTCTTTGAAGGGATATTGCTTCCTTGGATTTTTCCCCAGAAGAAGCGCCTTCATGCATCATGAAAGGTCGTCCCATTGGGAGCCTTTTGGGTTGAGAATAGTCCTGTGCAGGAGCTTTTCCCTTTGAAGCCATAATAATCCACTTACTAGTGGTATAGGTATAAATATTACTAGTATCCCACTTATTAGTGGTACTTATCCTTGCATCATCGTCTGATTCCTGCAAAGAAGTTTTGAAAATGTGAGGGCGATTGATAGTATTAGTTCTGTGAGCATTAATTTTAGAATATGGACAAGAATTCATCATTATTTCTTGGACAAGAGTATGCATGGGAGAATCTCTTTCATAAGTCAGGTTGTCAATATCTATTTCAGTTTTTGAAGCAAATTTGAATTTTATTTTTTGTGCAAAAGGATCAGTAGTAATTCCATCATGTTCAACAAGGAAAGGATATAAAGCATTTATAAAAGGTAAACCAAGAATTACTTTATCAGTCAAATTTTTAACAAGAACAGAGGGAATCATAAAATTGACATTGTTATGGCATATTTGAGCATTATTCAATTCATACTTAATTTTCATATGAGAACCATTAGCAGAAACCAATCTTTCGGTTGATTTTTCAAAATATTTTGAAGGAATCAATCCTTCTTGAATACAGTTCATATCTGCACCTGAATCAATCATTGCAACAACAGTGAAATGATAATCTGGAGAAACAACAATTTTTACTTTTGTAAACCATTTTGGAGGAATCAATTTATGGACAGGGCTAAGTTGGAAGTGGTCAACAATACCTTTTTCAGAAAGAAGAGCTTGTTGACTGGATTCGTCTCCATCTTGATGCTCATCTTGTTCATTATCAATTTGTTGATGATCAAGATTTTTATCAATTTTTAACATTATTAATTCATGTTTAATATCTTGATTATCATTTTTAAGATTTTTAAGATCATTTTTTAAACCAAGCATTTCTTGTTTAACAACAGTGATTTCCAATTGGAGATCATTAACAGTTAAATCTTTGGATTTCTTTTTATTGAATCTTTCCAAAGTTTCTTCAAAGTTTATGGTTGGTTTTAATTTTTTACCAGTTTCATTTTTTAACAGATTCTTCTTAAATTTATCTAGATATTCTTTTTGCAATTCAGGATTTTGGATCTGATTGATTAATTGGATTATTAATTTTTCATTTTCTTCGCTTTTAGTGAGAGTATTAACAGAGTTAATAATATTACAACAGGAATCTCTGCAGCCAATTTTAATATTAGGGGAATCAGAAGAATCATCAGCAGATTGGTAACAAGAATCAGAAGAAGAAAAATCATCTTCCAAAGAATCAGACGAATTGTGCGAATCAAGGATTCTGAACAATTCTTCTTGCTCTTTATCATTAATTTTTAACATGTTAAACTTATTCTTTAATTTACCAGGTTTTTGATTGCAATCTCTACTGAAATGACCAGGTTTTCCACAGTTAAAACATTTACCTTTTCCTGTCATTTGTTTATCATATTTTTTGGAAACATTTTTCTTTTTAGCATAAAAATCATTTGGTTTGACAAGATTATTTTTGTATTTTTTATATTTGTTATGATAGTTTTTGTGACTGTTATCATGTTTTTTCCCTTTTTGCCTGGAAGGAGCAATAGGGGGCAAACCATATTGTTCACAAAAATTACCCATTTCATATTTAGCTTTTTTCTTATTCTGTAAATGGTATTTTAACAATTTTTCATCATTACACATGTTAATACCAAGTTTTTTAATAGCACTAAAAATATCTCCATAAGTTAAGTTACCATAATCAATAGAATCATTTTTTCCCATTAACACTTGTTTTACCTTATGAGCAAAGATTGGAGGCAGACCGTCAATAAACCTTTCTTTCCAATAAGGCTTGTGGCAATCTTTTCGAAGCATTACTCTGGAAGTAAAAACATCTTGGTACCACCTGTAATCAGTCATACTAGGACATCTCAAATTATTTAATAAATCAGAAACTCGAGATGAAATATTAGATGGAGTACCAACAAAATGTTTGAGAATGGTATAGATCAGAGTATTCACACCATCTAGAATACCACGACCAATACTTTCATCAAAAATAGGCAAACCTTCATCATTCTTTTTAACAGCATGTTTAACAGATTCTTTGGAATCTTCTGTGAGATATGAATCCCACCATCCTCGAAGAGTTCCAGAAAAACCAGTAACAAGTAAATTAACAATTTCAGGCTGATCTAAATCATGGTTATTTTGATAAGCAATACCAACCATGGACATATGACTCATTTTATTAATGATTTCTTGCTCAGAGAAACCATCAATATTCCATTCATAAAGCTTATCAGCAGAAACAGAGAACTGTGTTTGAAAAATTCTTTCTTCAAATTGCATATCAGGAGGAGTAGGTTTTGAATACCAATTTTTTGTAAGAGACATAGGAGTTGGATTTCCAACAAATCTTTTAATTTCTGGAAAATCATTACCAAAAATCTTTGTAGCAGAAACAGAAGAAACAGTATCAGAATCAGTTTGTTCATCAGAAACAATTTCTTTTCCTTTCTTTGAAATAGTACAAGTTGTATTTCTAGAAGTACTTTCAGTTTTAACCTTTAAGTCAGCAAGCATTTTATCAACAACCTCAAGTATTTTAGACTGAGAAGTCTTGAACATAACTTTCTCGCTGGGTAAATCTATCAAAGGTTTCTCAGTTTTTACAGATTTTTCTGAAGCAGGTTTTTCTATGGAAACAGTTTTTTCAATAATCTTTTCTTCAATACGATCAAGCTGTTGACCAATAACATGCAAAGACTCATTAGTAAAGTTGTTTTGTTCAATAACACTGTAAATAGGGGTTTTATCATCGGCAATTTTAAAAGGAGTAGCATTAACTTCTGTCTTTTTATCTTGACAAGTTAGCACAATTGTCTCAAGAGGCGGATGAGTAGCCCGAATAGTAGATTTATCCTTTTCTTTAATAAAATTTGATTTTTTTATTACACTCAAATGCTGCTTTGCAACTTCATTATTTGAAACATAATGGTTTTCAAGAAAATCAAAAAACAAAATATGTTTTTTAAATTGATTCATTTTTTCTAACCATTTACTCTTAACACGGTTTTTCTCAGATTGAGCAAAATTATCTTGGAAATATTTTCTTTTAATCCGGTTTTTTGGAAGCATAAACTCATCATACAAAGGAACCAAATCAACTTTAAAATCTTCATTTAAAACAGTCAAAACTCTTAATTGCTTAACATAACCAGAAGGATCAATAGGAGGGAAATCTCTTTCGGATAGACAAATAGAATTACCATCGTCTTCTTCTTCACTAGCAGGCTTGCCATTTGGAGAGGAAGATTCTGGTTTGGTGGAATAGTAAACATCGCTTACTTTATCATCTGAAATTCCTTTTAATTTTAAATCAACAGGTTTATCAAAATTCTTTTCCAAAAATTCATTGAGATCTTGATCTCTTTTGGAAATCTTGTCAGGTTTGAAATCAGTAGGTTTTGAAAAATTCTTTTTCAAAAATTCATTGAGATCTTGGTCTCGTTTTGAAATACTTTCAGATCCAGCAAAGGAATGTCTTCCTTCGTTGATTCTAAAGGGTTGACTATTTTGAAAACTTATTTTAACAGTACCGTCAAGATATTGTTGAATATGAGTAAGATCAAGCTCATCAAAAATGGGTTTGGCAATAGGAGATTCTTGTTCCAAGAACCATTCAGTGGGAAGTTTGACGTCTTGCCATTGAATCATTTTTGGAATTTGAATTTTTGCATCAGGAGTTGAACATTTGATTAACATAGTTTTACCAGAAGGTTCTCTATGATTTATAGCACTAGGATTTAATTGAGTACCCAATAATCTATAATAAATGCGATAAATCAAAGCAAAAGGTTTACTACCTTCTTCCATGTGATATCCAGATGAAGCAATATTTAAAGTCAAGGCCTTAACAATGTTAGCATCATCTAAAGCCAAAGTAAGATCAGGATAACAACTAAAGTAAACAGGACCATCATACAAAGAAGCAGTAATCATACCAAGAATGCTATCTTTAAAGTGTTTGAATCTAGCATCACGTAAACACATAAGAACAGAAGCATTAATGCCCTTTCGGGTAAGAGGTTTGATAGCAACTTGAACCATACCAATATGCAGGTAACTGAACTTTTTAGAAGCAAGAAATTCACTAATATTCTTTTTAGTAAATAAGCAACATTTTTCATGAGTTTTTGAAATAGAGAATATTTGTTCAACAGTTCTAACTTTATATGCAGAATGAAAAGTATTTTCAGCCCAACTTATCTTATAAACATTTTTTGTATCAACCTTAGGAATAGTCCATTTAGTAAAATCAGGGATCTCACTATCATCAACATTGTGATCTTCTTCATTTACAATATCAGGAGGACAACCAGTCCTGGAGCTGATAGAAGAGTTAGATCTCCACAATCTATCCATACTATCCTAGTTTTAACACTCAATTATCATGTTTTTCTCACAACCGTTGCATTTCGTAACACATACCCTAACCAACCTTATACCTCTCATGCCTTACACGCCCTCTCTTGGCTCAAACGGGCCTTACAGTTCGGTTCTAGGAATTCACTTTACGACTAGGGTGGCGCCAACGACGGTAAGAAGGGGACACAACAACTGAACACCAAAGCTTCGGGAAGACACAGACGGAGAGACAGAGAACACAACAACACTATCACCGGCCAGAAAAGAGTGGCTCTGATACCATAAAGGGGTAGGAACACACAGATGGGAAGCGGAAGCACAGTTACACAGTAATATTACTTGAAAATAATGCAAGTAAAAGTAATGCAGCAAAGTTATAAGACCAACCAAGTAGGCGGCAGAGCCAGCCAAGTAGGGGGTATAACTTTTAAGTTTAAAGGAAAGTAAAGAATTATAGAACCGTCCGTGATGGCGGTAATCCGACCAAGATGGCGGTAGCAACAAATAGTATAATGCAAGTAATGAACATAAAACTGAAGTTACTTGTTATTGAAAGTAAACTTGAACACTTACAGTAGTAGTGATTACAAACTGGAAATAGTTACAAAGCTTTAGAAGTTACAGGCTTTGTGGAGAAAGTAGGAAGTGAAATAGGAAGTGTAAGCAGGGAGATATTCTTACAATAGAAAGGCTCTCAAGGGTAGTCTCTCTCTAAGGAAGAAGCTCTGAAGAAACACTTAAACAAACACTTGCTTGAATACAAGGGACAGCCCCCCTTAAATAGGCAAAATAATTGAGTGAACAGTAATAGTGAATAGTACCCATGAATAGTGACGGGTGAATAGTGACAGGTGAATAGTGATATGAATAGTAAATTTCCTTTTATGCCCAAAACTTGGAGAATCATTTGGGGAACTCATCATTATTGTTCTTGTAGTAGATAGTGTCAGACGCATTATGGCAAAATATAGGAATCATTGCCTAGTAGAAGGAACCAAAACATAGTCTTGTCTTGTAGCACTTATTGGATCTTTTGGAGCATTCTGAATGTTTGAAGCAAAGTTGAAGTAGTGGCATTCCGTAGAACTTTTTGAAGCCTTATTTTTTGAAGCAGGTATTCAGTTAAATATTAATTTCTATTCCTCAGGATTCTCTTCATCATGTGCAAACCAATTTTGTGGATAAGGATAGATTTGATATCCGGGGTCCTTTGCCACAGAGACCTGAGAAGCTTTTTCATCGTCTGAATTGGTAGCATCAGAATTAGGAGTTTCATCATCTTTAACCATCTTAGATAGTAATGCATATAAAGCATCAGGATCATTACGGATCGCATCTAAAGGAGAACTTTTCTTTTTGGATCCAGTGGAAGATGCAATATTTTTTGTTGATGAGGAAGCAGGTGCATTAGTTGCAATTGTTTGCAATGGAGTAGTAATCTTTAATGGAGAAACATGTGAAGCAAGGAAGTCCCTTTCAACATTGTTAATAATAGAATCAGAGCCATAAAGGGGTAGGAACACACAGATGGGAAGCGGAAGCACAGTTACACAGTAATATTACTTGAAAATAATGCAAGTAAAAGTAATGCAGCAAAGTTATAAGACCAACCAAGTAGGCGGCAGAGCCAGCCAAGTAGGGGGTATAACTTTTAAGTTTAAAGGAAAGTAAAGAATTATAGAACCGTCCGTGATGGCGGTAATCCGACCAAGATGGCGGTAGCAACAAATAGTATAATGCAAGTAATGAACATAAAACTGAAGTTACTTGTTATTGAAAGTAAACTTGAACACTTACAGTAGTAGTGATTACAAACTGGAAATAGTTACAAAGCTTTAGAAGTTACAGGCTTTGTGGAGAAAGTAGGAAGTGAAATAGGAAGTGTAAGCAGGGAGATATTCTTACAATAGAAAGGCTCTCAAGGGTAGTCTCTCTCTAAGGAAGAAGCTCTGAAGAAACACTTAAACAAACACTTGCTTTGAAAATAAGGGACAGCCCCCCTTAAATAGGCAATAATTCGGAGTGAACAGTAACGTTGAATAGTACTGTGAATAGTGACAGGTGAATAGTGACAGGTGAATAGTAACAGTGAATAGTAATTTTCCTTTTTTGCCCAAAACATGGGGAATCATTTGGGAAACCCAAAATTATTGTTCTTGTAGCAGATGGTGTCAGATGCATTATGGCAAAGTATAGGGAATCATTGCCTAGCATAAGGAACCAAAACGTAGCCTTGTCTTGTAGCACTTATTGGATTTTTGGAGCATTCTGAATGTTTGAAGCAAAGTTGAAGTAGTAATATTCCTTGGGACTTTTGACTGAAGTGTATTCCGCCAATTTCGGGATGTCTTGAAGCAATTCACAATTTTTGAAGCATTTTGGCCTTTGTGCTGGCCAAAAGAATAAGGGAACCAATTTCTAATTAGTCATAAGCATCTGATGGGTAGCTAATATCAGGGTCCCATGGGGGATCATCATTGCATGCATGGTCTTGGTAAGAGGTATGTTGATTACAGAATCCACAATATAGAAGCGGTTCAAACTCTGGAGTTTTCCCTGGGATGAGAAAACTGCTTGGATTACAATAATCTACTTTCTTTATATGAGAAATGGCATTAGCATAAGGTCTAGGACCAAAAACAGAAATTCTTTCTGTGCTTCCCATGAAGTGATATTCTTTCCATAGGTTCTGGGTGACATCCAGAATTTGATTACTGAAATAGTGTCTCCAACATTCTGCAAGAGCATAAGGATTGCTAAAAGATAAATAAGAATCACCTTCATACCATTGGCCTTGGTGAGTGTACCCATTTATGAGAACGAGATGTTTTGAGGGCTGGACATTCATCCAGTTGTCTCTTTCCCATTCGGGTAAAGTACTCCAACATCTTATGGAAACATAAGGGCTTTCAAATTTTGTAATAGCAGTCTGAATAATTTGAGGGAGCTGACTGGCTTGGTCAGGACTTGTTAATTTTAAAAGTCTGATAAAGCCATACTCAAACATTTGGGAAAGCCAATTGGGGCTTCTATCAGCATCATCATTATCTGAATTTGAACCATGATTATTAGCAATATTTGAATCATCATCATAATTAACCAGAAGGCCAGGAAATGGGTGTTTCCTTTCATATACTCTGAGACTGCTCCCAAAGTGATCTTCCCAATCAGCTTGATCAAGGATGTCACTAGTATCGTCTGAATTGGCAGGATCAGGAATAGTAGTTGTAACAAGTACCTTGAAATAATCGAACCAAAGATCAAAAGATCTAGAAATAGCCTTGCTTCTCAGAATACTAAACTGTATATCTGTTGGCAAGTTGGCAATGGCACTTCTTAACAAAGATTGGGTCTTAAGACTCAATCTAGCATAATCGGTGCCCATTATAGTCAATTTATCCATTGAATGGATTTCCTCTTTGCCAAAGAGTTGACTAGTGTAAGGATTATGGGTTTTTTCTATAATATTTGGTTGGTTATCAAGGTGGCTTTCAAAAGCCTCATTATCGAAAGCAAGGTTACCACTTTCTGAAACAAAATTAGCATAATGGCTTGTATAAATCTCAGTTTGTGTAGTAAGGTTAGCAAGGTGGATTTCGAGAGCTCGGAGAGTTTGTTGAAAAACATTACGGTGGTTTTCGATAAAAGTAGATTGAAGTTTATCAAGAATGGTTTTAATAGAAGCAGGTAACTCTGAGTATGTATCATTGTGGAATTGTAAATTTCGAGCCAAAACTTCTTGTAAAGCAATTATTATACCACCATTAGAGTATGTCACCTTTGCAGGGACATCTCTTTGAAGGGATATTACTTCCTTGGATTTTACCCCAGAAGAAGCGCCTTCATGCATTATGAAAGGTCGTCCCATTGGGAGCCTTTTGGGTTGAGGAAAGTCCTGTACAGGAGCTTTTCCTTTTGAAGTCATAATAATCCACTTACTAGTGGTATAGGTATAAATATTACTATTATCCCACTTATTAGTGGTACTTATCCTTGCATCATCGTCCGATTCCTGCAAAGAAGTATTGAAAATGTGAGGACGATTGATAGTATTAGTTTGGTGAGTATTGTTTTGAGAATACGTACTCATCATTATTCCTTGGACAAGAATATTCATGGGAGAATCTTTTTCATAAGTCAGATTATCAATATCTATTTCAGTTTTTGAAGCAAATTTGAATTTTATTTTTTGTGCAAAAGGATCAGTAGTAATTCCATCATGTTCAACAAGGAAAGGATATAAAGCATTTATAAAAGGTAAACCAAGAATTACTTTATCAGTCAAATTTTTAACAAGAACAGAGGGAATCATAAAATTGACATTGTTATGGCATATTTGAGCATTATTCAATTCATACTTAATTTTCATATGAGAACCATTAGCAGAAACCATTCTTTCGGTTGATTTTTCAAAATATTTTGAAGGAATCAATCCTTCTTGAATACAGTTCATATCTGCACCTGAATCAATCATTGCAACAACAGTGAAATGATAATCTGGAGAAACAACAATTTTTACTTTTGTAAACCATTTTGGAGGAATCAATTTATGGACAGGGCTAAGTTGGAAGTGGTCAACAATACCTTTTTCAGAAAGAAGAGCTTGTTGACTGGATTCGTCTCCATCTTGATGCTCATCTTGTTCATTATCAATTTGTTGATGATCAAGACTTTTATCAATTTTTAACATTATTAATTCTTGTTTAATATTTTGATTATCATCTTCAAGATTTTTAAGATCATTTTTTAAACCAAGCATTTCTTGTTTAACAACAGTGATTTCCAATTGGAGATCATTGACAGTTAAATCTTTGGATTTCTTTTTATTGAATCTGTCCAAAGTTTCTTCAAAGTTTATGGTTGGTTTTAATTTTTTACCAGTTTCATTTTTTAACAGATTCTTCTTAAATTTATCTAGATATTCTTTTTGTAATTCAGGATTTTGGATCTGATTGATTAATTGGATTATTAATTTTTCATTTTCTTCGCTTTTAGTGAGAGTATTAACAGAGTTAATAATATTACAACAGGAATCTCTACAGCCAATTTTAATATTAGGGGAATCAGAAGAATCATCAGCAGATTGGTAACAAGAATCAGAAGAAGAAAAATCATCTTCCAAAGAATCAGACGAATTGTGCGAATCAAGGATTCTGAACAATTCTTCTTGCTCTTTATCATTAATTTTTAACATGTTAAACTTATTCTTTAATTTACCAGGTTTTTGATTGCAATCTCTACTGAAATGACCAGGTTTTCCACAGTTAAAACATTTACCTTTTCCTGTCATTTGTTTATCATATTTTTTGGAAACATTTTTCTTTTTAGCATAAAAATCATTTGGTTTGACAAAATTATTTTTGTATTTTTTATATTTGTTATGATAGTTTTTGTGACTTTTATCATGTTTTTTCCCTTTTTGCCTGGAAGGAGCAATAGGGGGCAAACCATATTGTTCACAAAAATTACCCATTTCATATTTAGCTTTTTTCTTATTCTGTAAATGGTATTTTAACAATTTTTCATCATTACACATGTTAATACCAAGTTTTTTAATAGCACTAAAAATATCTCCATAAGTTAAGTTATCATAATCAATAGAATCATTTTTTCCCATTAACACTTGTTTTACCTTATGAGCAAAGATTGGAGGCAGACCGTCAATAAACCTTTCTTTCCAATAAGGCTTGTGGCAATCTTTTCGAAGCATTACTCTGGAAGTAAAAACATCTTGGTACCACCTGTAATCAGTCATACTAGGACATCTCAAATTATTTAATAAATCAGAAACTCGAGATGAAATATTAGATGGAGTACCAACAAAATGTTTGAGAATGGTATAGATCAGAGTATTCACACCATCTAGAATACCACGACCAATACTTTCATCAAAAATAGGCAAACCTTCATCATTCTTTTTAACAGCATGTTTAATAGATTCTTTGGAATCTTCTGTGAGATATGAATCCCACCATCCTCGAAGAGTTCCAGAAAAACCAGTAACAAGTAAATTAACAATTTCAGGCTGATCTAAATCATGGTTATTTTGATAAGCAATACCAACCATGGACATGTGACTCATTTTATTAATGATTTCTTGCTCAGAGAAACCATCAATATTCCATTCATAAAGCTTATCAGCAGAAACAGAGAACTGTGTTTGAAAAACTCTTTCTTCAAATTGCATATCAGGAGGAGTAGGTTTTGAATACCAATTTTTTGTAAGAGACATAGGTTTTGGATTTCCAACAAATCTTTTAATTTCTGGAAAATCATTACCAAAAATCTTTGTAGCAGAAACAGAAGAAACAGTATCAGAATCAGTTTGTTCATCAGAAACAATTTCTTTTCCTTTCTTTGAAATAGTACAAGTTGTATTTCTAGAAGTACTTTCAGTTTTAACCTTTAAGTCAGCAAGCATTTTATCAACAACCTCAAGTATTTTAGACTGAGAAGTCTTGAACATAACTTTCTCGCTGGGTAAATCTATCAAAGGTTTCTCAGTTTTTACAGATTTTTCTGAAGCAGGTTTTTCTATGGAAACAGTTTTTTCAATAATCTTTTCTTCAATACGATCAAGCTGTTGACCAATAACATGCAAAGACTCATTAGTAAAGTTGTTTTGTTCAATAACACTGTAAATAGGGGTTTTATCATCGGCAATTTTAAAAGGGGTAGCATTAACTTCTGTCTTTTTATCTTGACAAGTTAGCACAATTGTCTCAAGAGGCGGATGAGTAGCCCGAATAGTAGATTTATCTTTTTCTTTAATAAAATTTGATTTTTTTATTACACTCAAATGCTGCTTTGCAACTTCATTATTTGAAACATAATGGTTTTCAAGAAAATCAAAAAACAAAATATGTTTTTTAAATTGATTCATTTTTTCTAACCATTTACTCTTAACACGGTTTTTCTCAGATTGAGCAAAATTATCTTGGAAATATTTTCTTTTAATCCGGTTTTTTGGAAGCATAAACTCATCATACAAAGGAACCAAATCAACTTTAAAATCTTCATTTAAAACAGTCAAAACTCTTAATTGCTTAACATAACCAGAAGGATCAATAGGAGGGAAATCTCTTTCGGATAGACAAATAGAATTACCATCGTCTTCTTCTTCACTAGCAGGCTTGCCATTTGGAGAGGAAGATTCTGGTTTGGTGGAATAGTAAACATCACTTACTTTATCATCTGAAATTCCTTTTAATTTTAAATCAACAGGTTTTTCCAAAAATTCATTGAGATCTTGATCTCTTTTAGAAATTTTGTCAGATTTGAAATCAGTAGGTTTTGAAAAATTCTTTTTCAAAAATTCATTGAGATCTTGGTCTCGTTTTGAAATACTTTCAGATCCAGCAAAGGAATGTCTTCCTTCGTTGATTCTAAAGGGTTGACTATTTTGAAAACTTATTTTAACAGTACCGTCAAGATATTGTTGAATATGAGTAAGATCAAGCTCATCAAAAATGGGTTTGGCAATAGGAGATTCTTGTTCCAAGAACCATTCAGTGGGAAGTTTGACGTCTTGCCATTGAATCATTTTTGGAATTTGAATTTTTGCATCAGGAGTTGAACATTTGATTAACATAGTTTTACCAGAAGGTTCTCTATGATTTATAGCACTAGGATTTAATTGAGTACCCAATAATCTATAATAAATGCGATAAATCAAAGCAAAAGGTTTACTACCTTCTTCCATGTGATATCCAGATGAAGCAATATTTAAAGTCAAGGCCTTAACAATGTTAGCATCATCTAAAGCCAAAGTAAGATCAGGATAACAACTAAAGTAAACAGGACCATCATACAAAGAAGCAGTAATCATACCAAGAATGCTATCTTTAAAGTGTTTGAATCTAGCATCACGTAAACACATAAGAACAGAAGCATTAATGCCCTTTCGGGTAAGAGGTTTGATAGCAACTTGAACCATACCAATATGCAGGTAACTGAACTTTTTAGAAGCAAGAAATTCACTAATATTCTTTTTAGTAAATAAGCAACATTTTTCATGAGTTTTTGAAATAGAGAATATTTGTTCAACAGTTCTAACTTTATATGCAGAATGAAAAGTATTTTCAGCCCAACTTATCTTATAAACATTTTTTGTATCAACCTTAGGAATAGTCCATTTAGTAAAATCAGGGATCTCACTATCATCAACATTGTGATCTTCTTCATTTACAATATCAGGAGGACAACCAGTCCTGGAGCTGATAGAAGAGTTAGATCTCCACAATCTATCCATACTATCCTAGTTTTAACACTCAATTATCATGTTTTTCTCACAACCGTTGCATTTCGTAACACATACCCTAACCAACCTTATACCTCTCATGCCCTACACGCCCTCTCTTGGCTCAAACGGGCCTTACAGTTCGGTTCTAGGAATTCACTTTACGACTAGGGTGGCGCCAACGACGGTAAGAAGGGGACACAACAACTGAACACCAAAGTTTCGGGTAGACACAGACGGAGAGACAGAGAACACAACAACACTATCACCGGCCAGAAAAGAGTGGCTCTGATACCATAAAGGGGTAGGAACACACAGATGGGAAGCGGAAGCACAGTTACACAGTAATATTACTTGAAAATAATGCAAGTAAAAGTAATGCAGCAAAGTTATAAGACCAACCAAGTAGGCGGCAGAGCCAGCCAAGTAGGGGGTATAACTTTTAAGGGGGAGGAACACACAGATGGGAAGCGGAAGCACAGTTACACAGTAATATTACTTGAAAATAATGCAAGTAAAAGTAATGCAGCAAAGTTATAAGACCAACCAAGTAGGCGGCAGAGCCAGCCAAGTAGGGGGTATAACTTTTAAGTTTAAAGGAAAGTAAAGAATTATAGAACCGTCCGTGATGGCGGTAATCCGACCAAGATGGCGGTAGCAACAAATAGTATAATGCAATTAATGAACATAAAACTGAAGTTACTTGTTATTGAAAGTAAACTTGAACACTTACAGTAGTAGTGATTACAAACTGGAAATAGTTACAAAGCTTTAGAAGTTACAGGCTTTGTGGAGAAAGTAGGAAGTGAAATAGGAAGTGTAAGCAGGGAGATATTCTTACAATAGAAAGGCTCTCAAGGGTAGTCTCTCTCTAAGGAAGAAGCTCTGAAGAAACACTTAAACAAACACTTGCTTGAATACAAGGGACAGCCCCCCTTAAATAGGCAAAATAATTGAGTGAACAGTAATAGTGAATAGTACCCATGAATAGTGACGGGTGAATAGTGACAGGTGAATAGTGATATGAATAGTAAATTTCCTTTTATGCCCAAAACTTGGAGAATCATTTGGGGAACTCAACATTATTGTTCTTGTAGTAGATAGTGTCAGACGCATTATGGCAAAATATAGGAATCATTGCCTAGTAGAAGGAACCAAAACATAGTCTTGTCTTGTAGCACTTATTGGATCTTTTGGAGCATTCTGAATGTTTGAAGCAAAGTTGAAGTAGTGGCATTCCGTAGAACTTTTTGAAGCCTTATTTTTTGAAGCAGGTATTCAGTTAAATATTAATTTCTATTCCTCAGGATTCTCTTCATCATGTGCAAACCAATTTTGTGGATAAGGATAGATTTGATATCCGGGGTCCTTTGCCACAGAGACCTGAGAAGCTTTTTCATCGTCTGAATTGGTAGCATCAGAATTAGGAGTTTCATCATCTTTAACCATCTTAGATAGTAGTGCATATAAAGCATCAGGATCATTACGGATCGCATCTAAAGGAGAACTTTTCTTTTTGGATCCAGTGGAAGATGCAATATTTTTTGTTGATGAGGAAGCAGGTGCATTAGTTGCAATTGTTTGCAATGGAGTAGTAATCTTTAATGGAGAAACATGTGAAGCAAGGAAGTCCCTTTCAACATTGTTAATAATAGAATCAGTGTGAGAAAACCTATCCCACCACTTAACATACCAGCATCGTGTAAGAACATCATCTTCTTTGGCATATTGCCATTTCAAAATCCATGGAGTCTTATATTTTTTGATAAAATGAAGTAGAGGGGGAAATTTGGCTTTATGAATATCAGGTTTGAATTTTAATGAGAAATTTCTGAAACAATCTGTTAATTGTGCAGGAAATGTTTCAACGGCTGAACCAAATTGGGTCCACCATCGGATAAACCAGAGGGGGAAAGGAGAATCAAAATCTTTGTGAAAATTGACAAACCATGAGTGGGACATGGTTTCATTTTGGTGAAGCATAAATCTGAACCAGGCTGTAATATAATCATGGTAAGAGTAGGGAATAGGGTAATTTGGTAATGATCTTGTAGCAGTAGGACAGGGGCCCCACATTTCCTCTGAAATAATGTGTTTTAGATAAAGACTGTGGTAAATAATTTTTTCTCTATCATTCTTGTCTCTAATAGGATTAATTTCAACTGAATCTTCCTGTCGTAATATTGCAGTATAATATTGCACCGTCTTTTGGTTGTGCTCAGGAATCCAATGAAATAATGGGGGAAAGTAGCTGGTAGCAAGTCTAAAAGGATTAGTAATGGAGGCCCTATTAGGCTCTACAGAGAACAGGTTTTGAACATATCGTTTTTTAACATATTGGGAAGCATTGGGATTTCTAGGGAAACCAGTTTGAATAGGTTGGGGGCTATGAACCAAAGTATAGGGATCATAAGTAGAAGCTAAAACAGAAGAGTAGTTAGTTTTGGGAATAGTTCCTAAAGTAGTGAATCGGTTAACAGTGTTTATGGGGGAGGCAGGTTGAGCTTTGACAATTTGGTTACTATTGTCAGGCGTCTTGTCATTCGACCTTCTACTTGCCATAATGACACTGCAGAAATTCACGGGTAAGGAAATCAGGAATGGTATTTTGGGATCCTTTAATATATTCAATATCAAAATCAAACACACTCAAAATAGCTTGCCACCTAGCAAAAATATGTTTTGAAGCAATATTTTCAACATCTTTTTCAATAACATATTTAGCACTTTTGCAATCAATTCGTAGCAGAAATTTTTGGTTTAATAAGTCACTTTGAAATTTTGAAATACATAGAACTGTAGATAAAATTTCTTTTTTAATAGTACTGTAATTTAACTGTGCATTATTCCAAATACCAGAATAGAAACGGACAATTTGCTCAGGTGACTCTGGTGAAACTCTTTGTTTCAGAATACCTCCATAACCAAAATCCGAGGCATCTGTTTCAACAACTTTGAAAGCACTAACAGTGGGAATACCGAGACAAGGCAAAGTTTTAACATGAGATTTAATTTGTTTAACAAGGGAAGTATGGATGTCAGACCAAGGGGGAGGATTACTCTTTAACCTATCAAATAGAGGCTTACATTGCTTTCTCATATCTTTGTAAAAATCAGCAACATAATTTAATGACCCAAGAAATCTTTGGAGCTGAGTTTTCTCGGTGATCACATTAGGAAACTTATCAGCAAATTGGATGGCCCTATCAATAGGACAAATTTGTCCTTCAGAGATGTCAAAGCCAAGGAAACGGACTTTTGTTTGAAACAGTTTGACCTTCTTAGCAGAGACAACAAGACCATTTCTTTTGATAGTTTCTAAAAATGAATATAAATGTTTCCAATGTTCATCAATAGAACTAGAGTAGACAAGAACATCATCAATGTAAACAATGGTAAAGTGACTGAATGAATTAAAAATATCATTCATAATGTTTTGAAACTCACTTGGGGCATTTTTAAGGCCAAAAGGCATAACATTCCACTCATAATGTCCAAAAGGAGTGGTAAAAGCAGTTTTGTACCTATCCTTTTCACTAATCTGGATTTGCCAGAATCCAGACTTCATGTCAAACTTGGAGAATACTACGGCTTCACTCAACCTATGAACCAAGTCATTCTTATTGGGAATAGGATACCTAATCCATTCTAAAACCTTATTCAAAGGTTTGTAGTTAATCACTAATCGAGGAGTTCCTCTTTCAATCTCAGCATTTTTCTGAACATAAAAAGCAGAACAAGACCAAGGGGACTTGCTATTCTTAATCAATTTTTTCTCCAATAAATCATTAATTTCTTTTTTACAAAATTCAACAGTTTCAGCATTCATTTGAATAGGACGAGCTTTGGTGGGGATATTTTTCTCATGAAAATCTTTAACATAAGGCAAATCAACAATATGTTTCTTTCTATGCCAAAAAGCATTAGGAACATCAGAACAAACATTATCAATCAACATTTTTTGAAAATTATCAATTTTTGATTGTAATAATTTATTAGAAATTTGTTCAGCAATTTTCTTGTATCTAACTTCTTGTTGAAGGAAGTTAAGGTGTTTAACTTTAGCATGGATCAAGTTTAAAGCATCATCAATTTCAGTTTTAGAAGCAAATTTGAATTTTACTCTTTGTCCAAAAGGATCAGTAGTAATTCCATCATGTTCAACAAGAAAAGGATACAAAGCATTTATAAAAGGCAAACCAAGAATCACTTTATCAGTTATATTTTTGACAAGAACAGAAGGAATCTTGAAGCAAACATTATCATGGCAAACATGAGCATTATTCAATTCATATTTGATTTTCATTTGGGAACCATTAGCTGAGACCAATCTTTCGGTTGATTTTTCAAAATATTTTGAAGGGATCAATCCTTCTTGGATACAGTTCATATCCGCACCAGAATCAATCATGGCAATAACAGTGAAATGATAATCAGGAGAAACGACAATTTTAACTTTTGTAAACCATTTTGGAAGAAGTATTTTATTGACAAGAGCAAGTTGAGAATCAATGAAAACATCAGTAATACCTTTATCAGAAAGAAGAGCCTGTTGACTGGATTCATCTCCATCTTTGTGCTCATCATGTTTTTTACCAGTTGTACCAACTTTTAGCATTATCAGCTCTGGATTAATATTCTTATTTTTATGTTTTAACTCGCTTATCTCTTGTTTAATAATATTAATTTCATGCTGTAAATCATTAACAGTTAAATCTTTGGATTTTTCTTTACTTTTAGTAAGAGTTTTAACAAATTTAATATTTTTGCAGGGGATTATTTTTAACAGATTTAACAAGTTTAAAAAATCATCTTCCAAAGAATTAGACGAATTATTTGATTCAAGGATTTTAAATAGTTCTTTTTTATTTCTATTATCAATTTTTAACATGTGAAACTTATTTTTAAACTTACCAAGTTGTTTATATTTTTGAGAAACATTTTTCTCTTTAGCATGAAAATCATTTGATTTAACAAAGTTGTTTTTGTATCTTTTATATTTTTTATGACTATATATTTTGTAATTCTTATCATGTTTCTTCCCTTTTTGTCTAATAGGAGGCAGATCGTTTTGTTTACAAAAATTAGCTTTTTTCTTAATCTGTAATTGATACATTAATAGTTTTTTATTATTACCCAAACTAGCATCAAATTTTTTAATATTAAAAATATTATCATAGGTTAGGTTATCATAATTAAGAGAATCATTTGTACTCATTAATACCTGCTTTTCCTTATGAGCAAAGATTGGAGGCAAACCATCAATAAACCTTTCTTTCCAACAAGGTTTATGGCAATCTTGCTGAAGCATATCCCTGGAAACAAAAACATCTTGATACCATTTGTAATTAATCATAGTAGAACTTTTTAAAGTATTCAACAATCCAAAAATTCGAGGTGAAATATTAGAAGGAATACTAATAAAATATTTAGGAATGGTATAGATCGGAGTATTTAGGTCATCAAGAGTACCGTAACCAAGAGTATTATAATTAGTATGTTTAGCAAAAATAGGCAACCTTGTGGGATATAGATCCTGCCCTTTATAAAGAATGCTAGAAAAATCATTAACAAGTAAATCAATAGTATCAGGTTGATCAATGTCATAGTTATTTTGATGGGCAATATCAACTTCAGACATGTGATTTACAATATTCCATTTGTAAGGCTTATCAATAGGAACAGAAAATTGTGGTTGAAAAATTCCTTTTTGAAATTGTATTTCTGGAAGAATAGGTTTGGAATACCAATTTTTTGTAAGTTTGGAATTTTCAACAAATCTTTGTAATTCATCATTTAAAATCTCTTTAGCAGGATCAAAAGAATTAGTGTCAGAATCAGTATGTTCATCAGAAATAGTTTCTTTTTCATTTTTTGAAATAATGCAAGGTGTACTTCTAGAAGTACCTTCAATTTTAATTTTTAAATCAGAAAGCATTTTATCAACAACTTCAAGTATGTTAGACTTCTCAATCAAAACAGATTTTTCAGAGTTTTTAATAAAAGCAGTATTTTTACTATGGTCAGGTTGTTGGGCTATGACTTGCAAAGATTCATTAGTTGAGTTGGTTTGTTTAATAAAGCTAGTAGTAGGAGTACGATCATCAGAAATCTTGAAAGAAGATGTTTTAACAAAATTTGAATTTCTTATCATACTCAAATGTTGTTTTGAAACTTCATTATTTGGAACATAATAGTTTTCAAGAAAATCAAAAAATAAAATATGTTTTTTTAATTGTTTCATTTTTTCTAACCATTTACTTTTGACATGGTTTTTGTCAGACTGAGCAAAATTATTTTGGAAGTATTTTCGTTTAATTTGATTTTTTGAAAGCACAAATTCATCATATAAAGGAACCAAATCAACTTCAAAGTTTTCATTTGAAATAGTCAAAACTCTTAATTGGTTAGCATAGTTAAAATTATCAATGGGAGTAAAGCTGGGGTCAACAGTTTTATCATTATCTCTTTTTTCATACAAACAAGAAGCATTAGAATAATAGTTAAAACAAGCATGATTATTCAAAGAAGCATCAGCCATAGAAAGAGTATTATTTTTAAGAATCTTAGAATTCATATCATGTAAGCACATGGAAATAGTAGCACCAAAACTCTCAACCTTGTGATCTTCATCATTTACAATACCAAGAGGACAACCAGTCCTGGGGCTGATAGAAGAGTTAGATCTCCACAATCTATCCATACTATCCTAGATTTAACACTCAATTATCATGTTGGAAAGAAAGGTTTATTGACGGTCTGCCTCCAATCTTTGCTCCTAAGATAAAACAGGTATTAATAAGTGCAAATGATTCTCTTAATTATGATAACATTTTAAATACTATTAATAATAAAAAACTATTAATGTATCAATTACAGATTAAAGCCAATTTTTGTAAACAAAATGATCTGCCTCCTATTAGACGAAAAGGGAAGAAACATGATAAGAATCACAAAATATATAGTCATAGAAAATATAAAAGATACAAAAACAACTTTGTTAAATCAAATGATTTTCATGCTAAAAAGGAAAATGTTTCTGGAAAACATAAACAACATGGTAAGTTTAAAAATAAGTTTAACATATTAAAAATTGATAGTAAAAATAACAAAGAACTAATTCAAATCCTTGATGATTTTCCTTTAAACTTGTTAAAACTGTTCAAAATAATTCACTGCAAAAATATTAAATTTGTTAAAACTCTGACTAAAAGTGAAGAAAATGGTAAATCCACTTTAAGCTTTACAGAACCTTTTAAAAGGTTAAATAAAGAGATATTCAAAAAATTAACTGTTAATGACCTACAGCATGAAATTAATATTGTTAAGCAAGAAATAAGCGAGTTAAAACATAAAAGCAATAATATTAATCCAGAACTGATAATGCTAAAAGATGGTCAAACTGATAAAAAACATGATGAGCACAAAGATGGAGATAAATCCAGTCAACAGGCTCTTCTTTCTGGTCAAGGTATTACTGATGATTTCATTAATTCTCAACTTGCTCTTGTCAATAAAATACTTTTTCCAAAATGGTTTACAAAAGTCAAAATTGTTGTTTCTCCTGATTATCATTTCACAGTTATTGCCATGATTGATTCTGGTGCAGATATGAATTGTATCCAAGAAGGATTGATCCCTTCAAAATATTTTGAAAAATCAACAGAAAGATTAGTTTCAGCTAATGGTTCCCAAATGAAAATCAAATATGAATTGAATAATGCTCATGTTTGCCATGATAATGTTTGCTTCAAGATCCCTTCTGTTCTTGTCAAAAATATGACTGATAAAGTGATTCTTGGTTTGCCTTTTATAAATGCTTTGTATCCTTTTCTTGTTGAGCATGATGAAATTACTACTGATCCTTTTGGACAAAAAGTAAAATTCAAATTTGCTTCAAAAACTGAAATTGATGATACTTTAAACTTGATCCATGCTAAAATTAGACATCTTAACTTCCTTCAACAAGAAGTTAGATACAAGAAAATTGCTGAACAAATTTCTAATAAATTATTACAATCAAAAATTGATAATTTTCAAAAAATGCTAATTGATAATGTCTGTTCTGATGTTCCTAATGCTTTTTGGCATAGAATGAAGCATATTGTTGACTTGCCTTATGTTAAAGATTTTAATGAAAAAAATATCCCCACTAAAGCTCGTCCTATTCAAATGAATGCTGAAACTGTTGAATTTTGTAAAAAAGAGATTAATGATCTATTGGAGAAAAAATTGATTAGAAATAGCAAGTCCCCTTGGTCTTGTTCTGCTTTTTATGTTCAGAAAAATGCTGAGATTGAAAGAGGAACTCCTCGATTAGTGATTAACTACAAACCTTTGAATAAGGTTTTAGAATGGATTAGGTATCCTATTCCCAATAAGAATGACTTGGTTCATAGGTTGAGTGAAGCCGTAGTATTCTCCAAGTTTGACATGAAGTCTGGATTCTGGCAAATCCAGATTAGTGAAAAGGATAGGTACAAAACTGCTTTTACCACTCCTTTTGGACATTATGAGTGGAATGTTATGCCTTTTGGCCTTAAAAATGCCCCAAGCGAGTTTCAAAACATTATGAATGATATTTTTAATTCATTCAGTCACTTTACCATTGTTTACATTGATGATGTTCTTGTCTACTCTAGTTCTATTGATGAACATTGGAAACATTTGTATTCATTTTTAGAAACTATCAAAAGAAATGGTCTTGTTGTCTCTGCTAAGAAGGTCAAACTGTTTCAAACAAAAGTCCGTTTCCTTGGCTTTGACATCTCTGAAGGACAAATTCGTCCTATTGATAGGGCCATCCAATTTGCTGATAAGTTTCCTGATGTGATCACCGAGAAAACTCAGCTCCAAAGATTTCTTGGGTCATTAAATTATGTTGCTGATTTTTACAAAGATATGAGAAAGCAATGTAAGCCTCTATTTGATAGGTTAAAGAGTAATCCTCCCCCTTGGTCTGACATCCATACTTCCCTTGTTAAACAAATTAAATCTCATGTTAAAACTTTGCCTTGTCTCGGTATTCCCACTGTTAGTGCTTTCAAAGTTGTTGAAACAGATGCCTCGGATTTTGGTTATGGAGGTATTCTGAAACAAAGAGTTTCACCAGAGTCACCTGAGCAAATTGTCCGTTTCTATTCTGGTATTTGGAATAATGCACAGTTAAATTACAGTACTATTAAAAAAGAAATTTTATCTACAGTTCTATGTATTTCAAAATTTCAAAGTGATTTATTAAACCAAAAATTTCTGCTACGAATTGATTGCAAAAGTGCTAAATATGTTATTGAAAAAGATGTTGAAAATATTGCTTCAAAACATATTTTTGCTAGGTGGCAAGCTATTTTGAGTGTGTTTGATTTTGATATTGAATATATTAAAGGATCCCAAAATACCATTCCTGATTTCCTTACCCGTGAATTTCTGCAGTGTCATTATGGCAAGTAGAAGGTCGAATGACAAGACGCCTGACAATAGTAACCAAATTGTCAAAGCTCAACCTGCTTCCCCCATAAACACTGTTAACCGATTCACTACTTTAGGAACTATTCCCAAAACTAACTACTCTTCTGTTTTAGCTTCTACTTATGATCCCTATACTTTGGTTCTTAGCCCCCAACCTATTCAAACTGGTTTCCCTAGAAATCCCAATGCTTCCCAATATGTTAAAAAACGATATGTTCAAAACCTGTTCTCTGTAGAGCCTAATAGGGCCTCCATTACTAATCCTTTTAGACTTGCTACCAGCTACTTTCCCCCATTATTTCATTGGATTCCTGAGCACAACCAAAAGACGGTGCAATATTATACTGCAATATTACGACAGGAAGATTCAGTTGAAATTAATCCTATTAGAGACAAGAATGATAGAGAAAAAATTATTTACCACAGTCTTTATCTAAAACACATTATTTCAGAGGAAATGTGGGGCCCCTGTCCTACTGCTACAAGGTCATTACCAAATTACCCTATTCCCTACTCTTACCATGATTATATTACAGCCTGGTTCAGATTTATGCTTCACCAAAATGAAACCATGTCCCACTCATGGTTTGTCAATTTTCACAAAGATTTTGATTCTCCTTTCCCCCTCTGGTTTATCCGATGGTGGACCCAATTTGGTTCAGCCGTTGAAATATTTCCTGCACAATTAACAGATTGTTTCAGAAATTTCTCATTAAAATTCAAACCTGATATTCATAAAGCCAAATTTCCCCCTCTACTTCATTTTATCAAAAAATATAAGACTCCATGGATTTTGAAATGGCAATATGCCAAAGAAGATGATGTTCTTGCACGATGCTGGTATGTTAAGTGGTGGGATAGGTTTTCTCACACTGATTCTATTATTAACAATGTTGAAAGGGACTTCCTTGCTTCACATGTTTCTCCATTAAAGATTACTACTCCATTGCAAACAGTTGCAACTAATGCACCTGCTTCCTCATCAACAAAAAATATTGCATCTTCCACTAGATCCAAAAAGAAAAGTTCTCCTTTAGATGCGATCTGTAATGATCCTGATGCTTTATATGCACTACTATCTAAGATGGTTAAAGATGATGAAACTCCTAATTCTGATGCTACCAATTCAGACGATGAAAAAGCTTCTCAGGTCTCTGTGGCAAAGGACCCCGGATATCAAATCTATCCTTATCCACAAAATTGGTTTGCACATGATGAAGAGAATCCTGAGGAGTAGAAATTAATATTTAACTGAATACCTGCTTCAAGAAATAAGGCTTCAAAAGTTCTACGGAATGCCACTACTTCAACTTTGCTTCAAACATTCAGAATGCTCCAAAAGATCCAATAAGTGCTACAAGACAAGACTATGTTTTGGTTCCTTCTACTAGGCAATGATTCCTATATTTTGCCATAATGCATCTGACACTATCTACTACAAGAACAATAATGTTGAGTTCCCCAAATGATTCTCCAAGTTTTGGGCATAAAAGGAAATTTACTATTCATATCACTATTCACCTGTCACTATTCACCCGTCACTATTCATGGGTACTATTCACTATTACTGTTCACTCAATTATTTTGCCTATTTAAGGGGGGCTGTCCCTTGTATTCAAGCAAGTGTTTGTTTAAGTGTTTCTTCAGAGCTTCTTCCTTAGAGAGAGACTACCCTTGAGAGCCTTTCTATTGTAAGAATATCTCCCTGCTTACACTTCCTATTTCACTTCCTACTTTCTCCACAAAGCCTGTAACTTCTAAAGCTTTGTAACTATTTCCAGTTTGTAATCACTACTACTGTAAGTGTTCAAGTTTACTTTCAATAACAAGTAACTTCAGTTTTATGTTCATTAATTGCATTATACTATTTGTTGCTACCGCCATCTTGGTCGGATTACCGCCATCACGGACGGTTCTATAATTCTTTACTTTCCTTTAAACTTAAAAGTTATACCCCCTACTTGGCTGGCTCTGCCGCCTACTTGGTTGGTCTTATAACTTTGCTGCATTACTTTTACTTGCATTATTTTCAAGTAATATTACTGTGTAACTGTGCTTCCGCTTCCCATCTGTGTGTTCCTCCCCCTTAAAAGTTATACCCCCTACTTGGCTGGCTCTGCCGCCTACTTGGTTGGTCTTATAACTTTGCTGCATTACTTTTACTTGCATTATTTTCAAGTAATATTACTGTGTAACTGTGCTTCCGCTTCCCATCTGTGTGTTCCTACCCCTTTATGGTATCAGAGCCACTCTTTTCTGGCCGGTGATAGTGTTGTTGTGTTCTCTGTCTCTCCGTCTGTGTCTTCCCGAAGCTTTGGTGTTCAGTTGTTGTGTCCCCTTCTTACCGTCGTTGGCGCCACCCTAGTCGTAAAGTGAATTCCTAGAACCGAACTGTAAGGCCCGTTTGAGCCAAGAGAGGGCGTGTAAGGCATGAGAGGTATAAGGTTGGTTAGGGTATGTGTTACGAAATGCAACGGTTGTGAGAAAAACATGATAATTGAGTGTTAAAACTAGGATAGTATGGATAGATTGTGGAGATCTAACTCTTCTATCAGCTCCAGGACTGGTTGTCCTCCTGATATTGTAAATGAAGAAGATCACAATGTTGATGATAGTGAGATCCCTGATTTTACTAAATGGACTATTCCTAAGGTTGATACAAAAAATGTTTATAAGATAAGTTGGGCTGAAAATACTTTTCATTCTGCATATAAAGTTAGAACTGTTGAACAAATATTCTCTATTTCAAAAACTCATGAAAAATGTTGCTTATTTACTAAAAAGAATATTAGTGAATTTCTTGCTTCTAAAAAGTTCAGTTACCTGCATATTGGTATGGTTCAAGTTGCTATCAAACCTCTTACCCGAAAGGGCATTAATGCTTCTGTTCTTATGTGTTTACGTGATGCTAGATTCAAACACTTTAAAGATAGCATTCTTGGTATGATTACTGCTTCTTTGTATGATGGTCCTGTTTACTTTAGTTGTTATCCTGATCTTACTTTGGCTTTAGATGATGCTAACATTGTTAAGGCCTTGACTTTAAATATTGCTTCATCTGGATATCACATGGAAGAAGGTAGTAAACCTTTTGCTTTGATTTATCGCATTTATTATAGATTATTGGGTACTCAATTAAATCCTAGTGCTATAAATCATAGAGAACCTTCTGGTAAAACTATGTTAATCAAATGTTCAACTCCTGATGCAAAAATTCAAATTCCAAAAATGATTCAATGGCAAGACGTCAAACTTCCCACTGAATGGTTCTTGGAACAAGAATCTCCTATTGCCAAACCCATTTTTGATGAGCTTGATCTTACTCATATTCAACAATATCTTGACGGTACTGTTAAAATAAGTTTTCAAAATAGTCAACCCTTTAGAATCAACGAAGGAAGACATTCCTTTGCTGGATCTGAAAGTATTTCAAAACGAGACCAAGATCTCAATGAATTTTTGAAAAAGAATTTTTCAAAACCTACTGATTTCAAATCTGACAAAATTTCTAAAAGAGATCAAGATCTCAATGAATTTTTGGAAAAACCTGTTGATTTAAAATTAAAAGGAATTTCAGATGATAAAGTAAGTGATGTTTACTATTCCACCAAACCAGAATCTTCCTCTCCAAATGGCAAGCCTGCTAGTGAAGAAGAAGACGATGGTAATTCTATTTGTCTATCCGAAAGAGATTTCCCTCCTATTGATCCTTCTGGTTATGTTAAGCAATTAAGAGTTTTGACTGTTTTAAATGAAGATTTTAAAGTTGATTTGGTTCCTTTGTATGATGAGTTTATGCTTCCAAAAAACCGGATTAAAAGAAAATATTTCCAAGATAATTTTGCTCAATCTGAGAAAAACCGTGTTAAGAGTAAATGGTTAGAAAAAATGAATCAATTTAAAAAACATATTTTGTTTTTTGATTTTCTTGAAAACCATTATGTTTCAAATAATGAAGTTGCAAAGCAGCATTTGAGTGTAATAAAAAAATCAAATTTTATTAAAGAAAAAGATAAATCTACTATTCGGGCTACTCATCCGCCTCTTGAGACAATTGTGCTAACTTGTCAAGATAAAAAGACAGAAGTTAATGCTACCCCTTTTAAAATTGCCGATGATAAAACCCCTATTTACAGTGTTATTGAACAAAACAACTTTACTAATGAGTCTTTGCATGTTATTGGTCAACAGCTTGATCGTATTGAAGAAAAGATTATTGAAAAAACTGTTTCCATAGAAAAACCTGCTTCAGAAAAATCTGTAAAAACTGAGAAACCTTTGATAGATTTACCCAGCGAGAAAGTTATGTTCAAGACTTCTCAGTCTAAAATACTTGAGGTTGTTGATAAAATGCTTGCTGACTTAAAGGTTAAAACTGAAAGTACTTCTAGAAATACAACTTGTACTATTTCAAAGAAAGGAAAAGAAATTGTTTCTGATGAACAAACTGATTCTGATACTGTTTCTTCTGTTTCTGCTACAAAGATTTTTGGTAATGATTTTCCAGAAATTAAAAGATTTGTTGGAAATCCAAAACCTATGTCTCTTACAAAAAATTGGTATTCAAAACCTACTCCTCCTGATATGCAATTTGAAGAAAGAGTTTTTCAAACACAGTTCTCTGTTTCTGCTGATAAGCTTTATGAATGGAATATTGATGGTTTCTCTGAGCAAGAAATCATTAATAAAATGAGTCACATGTCCATGGTTGGTATTGCTTATCAAAATAACCATGATTTAGATCAGCCTGAAATTGTTAATTTACTTGTTACTGGTTTTTCTGGAACTCTTCGAGGATGGTGGGATTCATATCTCACAGAAGATTCCAAAGAATCTATTAAACATGCTGTTAAAAAGAATCTTCTTAGGATGGGAAGTCCTATAAAGATTCTCAAAATATGAAACAGCCACTTCAGCCACCTCCAAAGCTAATTCTCTCCAAATCCCCCTTTCATCCATAAGCTTGGAGATGGTATTCTTCTTTTTTCTCCCAGAGGCCTTTGTATGAAAATACTTTGTATTGCGATCCCCAAGACTCATCCAATTAACCTTAGACCTTTGTTGCCACCTAATCTCCTCACAGTCTAGTAGGTCATTAATTTCCTTTCTGAGCTTATTAATTTCGTAACCATTACAACCATCATGATCTCTCAGCACTAAATCATTAAGGGCTTTCCTTTTATTCTGAATCTGCCTTGGGACCAAACCAAACACTGACCTGTTCCACCTTGATAAATCATCCACACACTGCCTAAGTCCCATCACCATGCCATTTGGATTATACAAATTTACACTATCATTCCACACTGCCCTGATAATGTCCCTATAATCATCTCTTCTCGTCCACATTGCTTCAAACTTAAACCTTCTTTTCCGAGGCCATTGCGAAACACTAAAATCCGTAATCAAGAGGGCACAATGGTCACTGGCAGATTCCACAAGATAATGAACTCTCATATCCTTATAGTGATCACACCATTCCTTCGTAACCAGAGCGCGATCCAACCGCAGATACATCTTGTTTCTTCCTTCTTGCATATTGCACCATGTGAACTCTGGACCACAATACCCAAGATCCACAAACCTACAGCAATTAATTGCTTCCCTAAAATCATCCATCTGTCTCTGAGATCTTTGAGCTCCCCCCATTTTTTCCCCAACTGAAACAGTTTCATTAAAATCACCGAAACACAGCCACGGGAGCTGAAGCTTTTTACTAAGAGCTTTTAATAAATTCCACGATTGCTTTCTTCTATGGACCTTAGGATTTCCATAGAACCCAGTAATTCTCCATTTAAACCTGGAATCTTCAGTTATAATGGCATCAATATGCCTATCTGAGTAGCTCTGAACATCAACAATGATTTCCTTCTTCCACAAAAAAGCCAGGCCTCCACTTCTTCCATGACTTGGAATAATTAAGCCATTAATAAATCCAACACTCATTTTCTTTTTCTCCATACTCTTATTTTTTAGCTTTGTTTCCGATAAGAAAACAAAATCGGGATCCCATTGTTGCACTAAGTTGCGCAACGCTCAAACTGATCGAGGGTTCCCGAGCCCTCGGCAATTCCATCCTAAGGCCCTCATTTTTCTCGACGGTGTTGCTTAGCAGACACCGCCGTTTCGTCAAGAAAATCTGAGCTATTATTGCAACTTTCCACTCTACATACCTTCTTCTGAACTCTTCCTTCAACTTCTGATAAGTTCTCCATGCAATCTCTTCTTTTATTTCCTACAACTGGACCCTTAAGCCCCATATCCTCTTCTTGGGCTTTACCTTTCTCTCTAGCAATTTTTTTCCACTTACCTCTAAATATGGGTTCATTAACAACTTCTAAATTTAAGCCCAATCCGTTTGGGTGACTTTCTTTATTGGTCTCATTTAGAGCTTTAGTTGGGCTGGACTTTTCAGATCTTTCACTACAAGGCCCACCGTTACTTAAAGTATCAGCTGACTTGGCATTCTCCCACGGTTTGGACAGCCCTCCAGCCAAACTGATATTAGTTTGGTTCTCTTCTAACCGAACTTCCTGACCAGCCTGCAACCCACGTGTTACCCCATCATCCTTGTCCCATCTGTTTAGGAATGGCAACAGGTCGGGTTCAGGCCGAGTTTTTCCATACCCGGACTCAACCCATGGGGCAAGACTCGTGGCCCGAACCCGGCCCATTTAGGATATCGGGTTTTTTCCCGGGGCTTGGACCCGCCCCAGCCGGGCCCCGTTTAGGGATTGGGCCCAATTCGTGGCCCAACCAAAAAAAAAAAGAAAAAAATTTAAGCCTAGATTTTTTTTTTTCCTAAGTTCAAGCCCAGATTTATTTTTTCCGTTCAAGCCTGCATATTCCAAATAAAAAAATTAAGCCCAAATTTATTTTTGCCTACATTCAAACCTACATATTCAAATTCAAGCCTAAATAACGACCCAAATGCCAAATCATAGGCTACTAATCATAAATCAATAAATCACCTGTTAATTATAAATCTATAAATCAATAAACCATAACTAATATCATTATCATAATTCAATAAATTATAACCAAGATTTTAAATCAATAAATTACCTAGATCATAACTAAAATCACTAGCTAAACATAAAAATAAAATAAATCAAAAAGTCCAAGAAATAAGTATCAAAAGTTCAACGAGTCCAAGAAATTAAAAAGCTACAAAATAAATCCCACAAGTTTAGAATAATTACAAACCAACATATTAACCCAACAAGTCTAAGAAATTAAAAAAACTACTAAATTAATAAAAAATGTTTAATCTTCATCAATTGTTATACAACTCCCATCAATTGTGGCACAACTCCCATCATCTTCATTTGGCTCCCCATCGTCAAGAATGGATTGAAATGTACTATCTCCCGATATAGTTGAAGAACCTACAACAACAATGAATTAAAAAATGGAATATCATCAAATTGTAACTAGCAAATATAAAAACACAATTGGCAAGGGACAACGTTCGGTTCTTAAGGTAGAGCCACTTGGCGAGGAAGAACTAGATTTGTTTGTGTCTGTGTTTGTGTCTTCCATCTCCGTTTTAGGCTTTGCATTCCCAACAAACACAAAAAAATAGAGTTAATTTAATAATCTCTCACAAAATACAACAGCTCAATAGTTAACAAACCCAATAACAGTATAACATCACAAACACCTTAACCCATAAACCAAAGCCTCACCCACCCAAAACCCAAATAAACATTATTATTATCATCACAACAAATTCAATGAACCACCACACATAAGACATTAAAACTTCACATATCCTAATTATGTTAAATATACTGCAATTCCAATATTTATGTGAAAAGCTCTAATGGGATTAGTAAGTACAAAATTATGTTTAAATATTTTCACTAGCGTTACAAACTTGCTGTTGCATATAGCAAACAATATAACCAAAATAAAGTAAATTGTGTAGGTGTCCTACTCTAACAAACTAACAATGGTATATTATTCACTCAATAAAACTAGATTCAAACACCATAAACATTTCAAAAAAACACATTTATAGCTTACAATATCAACAAAGAATTTAAAACCATACTGGGTCTTTCTATTTCTAAAATTCATAAATGAGTAAACTAGGAGAGATACAAGCATATAGATTATGCAAACCAATATTTACAATAAATTCAACAAGTCAGTCCATAGCTCCTACATCAAAAAGCTTCCAACTTTAGTCTACAATAATTCAGTTATTGTCTAAAACATAATAATAGCACTTTCCTAGATTTTCCCAGGTACCAAACAAAGATTAGAGGGCTTTTTCTCACAAACATAGACAGTATTATTATCAAAAGTAAAGAAAACCCAGCAGATCTACAAAATAAAAAAAAAAAACCCTTTCAACAACAAAGATATTTAAGACAAAGCAGTTAAGGAAAAGAATCAAAAGATAAAAACCAACTTCACAAACAAAGTTTAGTAAAGGAAGTATTGAAAAGGAAAGAAAATGAAATAAGAATACTTGACTGACTGCTGAATTGAGCGAGGGAGGGAAGACTCACGGTGACTGACTGCTGAGTTGAGCGAGGGAGGGAAGGCTCACGGACTCAATGACTGACTGACTGAGGAAGTGTGTGAGTGAGGGAGGGTCGGACTAAGGGAGGGAGGGAGGCGTGAGGGAGTGTGGGAGTAAGGGACTGCACTGAGGGAGAGGGAGGGTCGGTCCTTCTTTTGAGGCATGAGGGATGAGGCGTGAGGGAGGCGTGAGGGAGGGAGGAGTGACGGACTACGCTGATCAGAGTGTTGGACTGAGCTGATCGGAGTGAGGGACTGCAATTGCAAAGTGCAGAAATGAGGGAGAGGCCGAGAGGGGCTGCGGAGTGCAAATCGGACTGAGGTAGCTGAAGGATTGAAGAGTGAAGAAGAAATCTGAATATAGTTAGGGTTAGATTATAGGTTTATATATATAGTAGGGTATTTTTGTAATTTTGGGTAGCGGGTTTTTAAACGGGTTTTTATACGGGTCGAGTCTTGGGTCAGGTCTGGGTTTTTTTAATAAAACCCGGACCCGACCCGGACTCATTTCGGGTTTTTAAAAAAAAACCCATACCCGACCCTATTTCTAATTGGACTGGGTAAAATCCAGCCCATTAAGGTCTGGCCGGATCGGGTATCCACGGGTTGGGCAAAAATTGCCATCCCTACATCTGTTCAGGCTGTCACCCACGCTCCGCTTTGAAATTGGATCCTTTGTCAGTGTCTCGAAGCTCACAGCCTTCTTCGCAATTAACCCACTGCTACTGTTCCGGACATTAGCGACGTCATCCTTTGAAAGAACTGAAGGACTAGAAATTTCCACCATACCTTCAAGCTGAGAACTGGACCGGTCACCTTTTACCTTGTTCGAACTTCCATCGTCCCAACCATTTCCTTTTTCATTACCACTTCTTACCACACTTCCAGCTCTTAGCCATTCTCCATACTGCCTGTGATACCCCAATTTAATTGATTGTGTGATATGTGTGGGTATGTGATGAGTCCCACATCGGGTATTTATTGGGTTGAACTGGGCTTTATTAACAACTGCAAGGAGCCTCAATTATGACTAGTCCTTTTGAGGTATAGCGCAGATGTGGCTAGCGCTTTTCCTTGAGTCGTTACATATGGTATCAAAGCCAGCCCGGTAACCCCGTGTGAGCTCAGAGCCACTACCCCACAAAGTGGGCCATAACGAGGATGTTAGGGATTTAAGTGAGGGAGATTGTGATACCCCAATTTGATTGATTGTGTGATATGTGTGGGTATATGATGAGTCCCACATTAGGTATTTACTGGGTTAAACTGGGCTTTATTAACAACTGCAAGGAGCCTCAATTGTGACTAGTCCTTTTGAGATATAGCGCAGATGTGGCTAGCGCTTTTCCTTGAGTCGTTACACTGCCTCTCATTCACACTTTCCATATGACTCACATTGCAATGCTTTTCATTGTGCCCAAGAATACCACAAATATAACAAAAGGTAGGGAGATGTTCATACTTGAAAATGATTGAGCATCGCACTCCTTCCACGTTGGTAATGTTCCCCTCTCTTCTAAGAGGCTTATCAATGGGCAGCTCTATCCGAACCCTCATGAACTTTGCTTGCTCTGCCTGTAGTGACCTTTTATCCACTTCAAGAACTCTACCAAGTGTGCTTCCTATGTCTTTCCCAGCATCTTCAAACATATATTCAAATGGCAGACCCCAAACTTGAACCCAAAAAGGAGCATGGGTAAAAGAAATATTTAATGCTGTTAACCCCTTCCTCCATCAACATAGAAGGAGGAGATTATTCTCAAAATTCCACGGACCTCTTCTTTCAACCCACTCCAATTGACACAACGAACCAAACTTAAATTGCCAAACATTATTCTCTACCTCCACAATCCTTAAGTCCAATCCCATCTTCCACGCTGTCTTTAGAGTATTCTTGAAAGCTCTTTGATTTTGTTGTTGATCTGTAAGGAGGCGCCCAAAGAGGCTTAACGAGCATTCTTCAAGAAGCTTTGCTCTAGCAATATTTGTAAGGATTATATCATCTGCCTCCTCCTTTGTAGGTTGTAGCTTTTGAAAGTTATTCAAGACCTCTTGCTCCATGGAATTACACTGCAAAGGCTACTACCCAAACCAGCTTGGATGAGTAGGCCAAGAAAAGACCCTTTACAGAGAAACGAAGGGAGAGACACACTCTATCAAGAGAGAGAAAACGCTCCTACAAAGGGAGAGAAAACGCTCCTAAGTTTTATTCATTTTCTTATCTATACCAGCTACTTAATTAATTTTTTTTTCTCATATAAAGTAAATCTCATGACTAAATTTTTTTACTCCATCACCAATTTATTCTAGTAAATAATAACTAAATTATAGTTGAAATTATATTGTTTGAGTTAATTAGATTGAATAATTCTGTTTATAAACTTTTTTTTTTTTTTTTTTTGAGATCATGTTTATGAACTTATAAAAATTAAATTTACCAACTTTATATTGTTAAAAATTATATGCAATTTTCCTACAAAATGAACTATTTATATTAGCACTAAATCACAAATAATAATTAATTTAATATCTTATGGACTTATTTACAAACTTACACAAGTATGTAAGTATATTTTGATACATGTATACATATAAACATATAATATTACATATACTTACTTCTCAAAAGAAAAACTTTACATATACTTAAATCGTGAATACTCATGAGTTTATTCAAATATAATGTTTCAGATTTGACTCATTTAATATGTTGGATTCCTTTTTATATCCAAGTCAGTTTTAATACAAGTTTAATCCCACTTTGGAAGTTGCTATTAAAAACACTAAAACAAGTTGTTATTATCTCTTGAGAAGAGATAGAGTTAAAGAAACAATGGAAAAACAAGTGGAGGATGCATTTGTGGTATTTTCGTTAGTCATTCATTAGACATCAGGTTGAGCGAGTGTCTAACAAAAAGTTGTTGTCCTCCGATGGTTTTAGTGTTTTTAATAGAAACTTTCTCAACTGAATCTCAGGCAAGAATATGCATAATTAATTTTTGATATTTAAACGTTTTTGGACATTGTGAGATTGTATCTAATTGTTTACTTAAAATTGTAAAACTTCATTTGTAATCACTTTTCATGGTGTATATTTATTGTTTAAACTCTGATCATTAGAATAACATTAATTTCTCTCATGGGTTAGACGGTTAAATTTCCCTCCTTTTCATCTCTTCAAGAGTTTTTGAACTTGTTTCTATTCTCAAGCATGTTTAAACTGAGCTTTAAGTTGATGAAATGTTACCATGTATAGTATTGTGGGCTTTAGGCCCAACTAGATTACTTGTATAACACACATTTTTGTACTACACTCTTACTTGTACTGCACTCATATGCCTCATATATAAAGGCACTTATGTATATTCTTTCATGTGAAATAGAATACAATCATTCAATATTTTTGTCATGGTATCAGAGTCACTGCTCTAACATTTTCTTAGCAGTCTTGTCTTTATTGGTATTACTCTATTGTCAACATTGCTTCCACCGTCACAGCATTAGCTGCAACCTCTTGCAGTTGAACCTCCGACATCTCCCAGTCGTCTTCCTTGGGTTCCGAACTTGCTGACACCACCGTTGAGGAGTCCCACACCGCAAAGACCACTACTCTTCTCATCACTGCCTCGAACATTGCTCCGATTTATTTTTTGCAGGTACCACCGAGATCGTTTTATGCCAATCTACTCAGCCGTGGAAGTCCCGCAGCCAACGGAGTGCGCACGTGCCTACATGCGCCGCCATAGTAATCTGTGTTGAAAGCCAAGCCCCTCACGCGCCGCCTCCCATCTCAGTTGTACTGCCACACGCTCTCACGCACCACCTCTGTAAGTCACGCGCCTGCTGACGTCACTGCTGATATCATTTTGCCACGTCAACACTAATTACTGACATCATTCGCTTGTGTCATTCATTGACATCATCTTCGCTTGCGTCATCCGATAATTGACTTCTTCTTTCAACTTTGACCGTTGACTTTTGGGGTAGTTTGACCATTGACTTTTGTGGTACCTTTCACTTTTTTTCATTTATGGGCTTATGGTTCTTGTCTTATTCTTGAAATGTGTTCACACTTGTAACCAAAACACAAATAACACATCTAGGCTAAACCTCATAGATCCAACTCATACTTCAGATTCCAGAGGATAGCTACGCAATTCCAATTCCAAAAGTATTCAAACCCATAGCCCCAAATTAAACTATTGCTTTCTCTCTGAGCCATATTTCGTAGTCTCTCTACCAATGAAGAGAATGAGAGATAATACCAATTATTGTTTGGACAGATCTGCTAGGTAATTTTCGTGATAGACAAATTCAATTTTTTTTTCTCGAGAAACAAACAGAGAGTTAAACATATACCTGTAATCGGACGAAGAAGTGGCGGAGATGAGATCGTTGACCACCGTGCCTCAGCTCGTTGTCGGAGATCTGTAATTTTTTTTTTTTTTTTAGTAAAACGGAGATCTGTATTTGAGTTTTCTCGCTCTTTGCGTTTTCACACTAGAGAGAGTTTGACTAATGAACGAATTAAATTATTATATTATTTCTTTTGGTGAAAGGGAAATTTCATTAAATTTTTAAACCAAAAACCTATTTTTACTTTGTTTATTTTGATCCTTTCAAGTTTCAAGTGAACCCGGAAAAAAATGAATCAAAATAAGTCTCTTTTTTATTTATTTATTTATTTTTATAGTGGTAAAACTTTTAGAGACTAAAAAATAAAAGAAAAACTAATTTAATGCAAAGTTTAAGAACAAAAATAATTCCATCAAAAAAAGAAAAGAACAAAAATAATATTTTAGTAATATTACAAATCAAAGACGACAAAATTGAATTAAGGTAAAAGGCACTTCGTTAGAGCAGTTTGCAACTTGCACTATTCTTGAATGAGGGAAATAATTACCTCCATAGAAGGTAAGGTATAACCTTTTTGTTTTTATTTTAAATACTTACAAAAGTGTTGGTTTTTAGATCCCTTAAAACACAATTGGATTAACCTAGGAATTTAGCCAAGTTGTTACTTAGTCAAATTAAACAGATCTAGGTTATCACAAACAAACAATCATATCATGTAAAGCAACGGAAATATAAAAGACACAAGATATGATCACCTAGGAAACCAAACCGGTAAAAACCTGGGGAGGATTTAACTTAGCTATCCTCAAGGTAAACTTGAATCCACTATCTTGAAAGAATCGAAGTTCATACAATAAGACTTACAAGCCCCCACGCTCGACTTCTTATTACTACCCACCAGTAGAACTTACTGACACGACCACGTGCAAGCTCCGAATCTACGGACTTCTTCTTTCTTGAATTCACCACCAGATACAAGCACACCCACTTGTGTTTCTTTAAACTTCAATGGCAATAATTGGAATGATCATCAAGGTGTAGAAAACTTCTTCTCCTTGAAAACCCTAAATTTATGTGAAGAAAAACTCTTCAAAGATCTCACAAGAGATTCACACAAACCGCAACAAATGGAGGCACAAGAAGCACTCTAATCTCTCTCTCTTCCGTCTCAAAAACGTGGCTTAGGGTTTCCTTTATATAGTGGGAGAAGTAGATCTGAAACCCTAATCCTTAATGGGCTTAAGTTGCTATTTGGGCCAACTTAAAATTCTGCAGATACGATTTTCGATTGATCGAGCCTGTTCTTCGATCGATCGAACTAGGCAGAATATGAAGTCTTCTTTCTGCAGCTTGTATGTTCTTGAATCTTGACTTGAATCACCTTGAGCATTGTCTAATAAAACCTATAGACTCTAAGATCTATATCTAGAAAAGTTTGTGTTCACGATTTGCCAATTGTTCTAAACATTTAGAACCTAACAAAAAGTGGTGCCATGACTTTCGATTAAACTTTTTCATTTCATACCTGTGAGATACCTTAACATTCCATGGATCAATGGTGTGGTAATTATGAAATTAAGACTTCCACTTTTTTTTTAGTAATCAAATTTTTTTTCTTGTTAGGTTAGTTTGGCCCCTAAAAAAAATTTCTGACTTCACCACTGCATAAGCGAAACTAAGAGGGCCATAGCTCTTCCTAGCTTTTGAAATTTTTCATTAATCTTCTATTACATTTGATAATAAGTCTAAAAATTACACCCAAAAAAGATATTCACAGCCCCAAGAAAATTTTCAGGCTTGGCGTTAGTACGATTGTGAGTTTTGCTTTATTTTTATTTATTTGTTGAATTTATTTATTTTTTTTTTGGAATAAAGAATAGAATTGTATGTGAATGTGTGTTTGACATAAAAGACCTCTCTTCGAAGTCTGCACCACCTTAAGGTAGTCGGGCCTATTGTGACTCGTGGTCAGGGTGGGGCCTATTGTGAAAATGGCAAAGGTGCAAAAAGCACCAATAGTGAAAATGGCAAAAGCTATTTATATGTTTGACAATGCCTCACCCTGCTATTCACAGAATTTTCCTTCTCTGCTAAGTTTTGAACATCCCTAAACCCACGCAAAAGATGTTTAGAAAATCAAAAATTCAATTGGAAACAATCCACCAAGAGACAGTTTTCTTCGGCTCAAGCAGCTCTAAATTGGCAGGCAGAAAACGAAAACCAAGTCCTTTTCACATTTTGCCATTTTCATCATAGGTGCTTTTTGTAAAAGGTGGGTACCCACATTTTGCCATTTTCACTATAGGTGCTTTTTGCACCTTTGCCATTTTCACAATAGCCCCACTCTGACAAGGAGAAAGATATACATTGAGGGTCCGTTTGGATACAGCTGAAAATTGAAAACTGAAATTGAAAACTAAAAAATACTGTAGTAAAATAATTTTTAAATGTGTAAATAGTACCGTGAGACCCATTTTTAATGAAAAAGTTATTGAAAAGTGAAATTTATGGGTCCATAAACAGTATACAATGTGCATTGATTGACTAAAAAATGTAAGAAAAGTTAAACTTTATGATTACTGTTCAGGCACATGCATAAACAGTAATCGCAAGTCTCACAAACACGTGAAAAAAATAAAAAGAAAAATTACACAGAAAAACGCAAACGCAGTGGTTCCCAAACTTAGCCTGAGTGTCATTTGATGAGTAACTGGGTCTTTTGAGTCATGGCAGCTGCGTAATATATGCAACATTCTTCTAAGTTCCAACCCTTGACAATTCTAGGCAATCGTCTTTTTTATCTCCTCCCATGGCCGGGTAACACTCTTAACACTAGCTAGCTAAAGTTATTTGTGTGTGTGAGTGTGGAGATAGAGTTCTTATTCTTTTCCTGTAATATTCATACAATTTCTTTTTGAAACAGCTTTCATTTCAGCGTTAAAGACGTTACGGAAATCGTGACCCTCCTGATTCTCATTCTTAAACTCATTGCTAAACTCCGCCAGTGTATAAGATATTTCAGAAGAATTGGTTGGCAGCGAGACGGCGGGGACGGCACTACCAACAATAAAATGGGTATTGAATCTGACAACTCTATTGTGGCCTCTATTAAAGCTTCTACATATATATATGCAGGAAATGGTGTTCATCATGCATACAGTACTCTTTCTTACTATTACTTAGAATTCCATGCTACTTTTGTTTTTTTTTTTCTTCACAGGCTTAGTTCAATAAGGTAGCATGGCTGTTTTTTTGATAGAGAGACAGGTTTTTTGGGGCCGTTATGTTGATTAAAATTCTATGGGCCCAATAACAGGCTTTGGTTCCTGATCTTCTCAGTGGGCCCTTTCTTATTCACTGTGTTTCCTTAATAGGGTTCATCTTGGGTGTGTTTTTTATGGTTTGTGTTGTGGTTGTTGTGTTGATTAAAATTCTATCTCATTCATCCCAATCCAAAAAAATAGAAAAGAAAAGAAAATTGAGGTTTGAGTTTGGTGGATCTACTTATTGTTTTGTAAATTTCTCAAAAAAAAAAAAAAAAAAAAAATCTTGTTTTGTAATGTTTGTAGATGTAAAACTTGGTAATTTTCTTGAGCTTGTGGCTTAATTCTTTAGTATCACTTTTTTTTTTTTTTTGATGAAAAATAAAAGTAATGCTTTTATCATGTATGTACGCTAACATATATTATTGGATTATTAGCAAAGATCTATCACCGATTGTGGGTTTTTTTTTCCTTCTAAATTATTCATATTTATTTTTGCAAAAGATTTTAGTTTTTTATTATGTAAAGTGGACCTCAAAAGGATATTTTAAGGGTTAAGATTTATGTAAAACTAAATCTGACGATTAAAAAAATGTAGAGGTCCTAGTTTGGTAATTATCACACTATCGGTTCACAAAATTTTAGAGTGTTTCATAGGTAAGAAATAATATATATTTTTTTTAGGGAAAAAAATGAAATAGTTTAATCAAATGTGTTTTTTTTTTTTTTTTTTTTTAGGGAGTAGTTCAATCAAAAGTTATGACACCATTTTTGAATATATTTAAAATTAAAAAGAAAAAGAAAATATACCCTACCTTTTCCATATTACTAAAATTATATATAATGTGAATGTTACAATAAATAAGTACTGTATATATCAAATATACAATAAATAAGTACATATATATATATATATATATATATCAAATATAGTATATCATAAACAACAATGATAACTTCTTCTATTTTTGAACTTAACAATAATAATAACTTAGTTTGAGAAATTACTACCAAAACTAAATATAAATTAAAATAAATATAACAATAGTAGAAAATGTAAACCACCACACACAGATATTAATACAAAACACTAATATTACTATGTTAAAACACTAATATTACTAGGTTAATATGTGTTCTAATAAAATTACTGTCTACTAAAAAAAAACATATATGCAGACAAAACACTCAAAATTCTAGATAGTATTGTTACCAACACTAAATATATAATATTATAATAATATTTGCAAGCTGTAAACCACAGCAAAACAAATAGGAAGACATAGAAGATTGAAAAGTCAAAAAGCATAGACTGATATAGAATATTCTTTTTAGACTAAACGCATAAATCCCCAACATAACAAAGAAAGAGATAGCCCGCCCGCACAGTAAGGTTGGAATTAAGGCTCATTTGGGACATATGTTTAAAAACTAAAAATTATTATTTGAAAATATTTATAGAAATATATGTAAGTAAAAAAGTGTATGAAAATACGTAAAATATTGTTTAAAAACTGAAAATGATTGTTTGAAAATACAAACCAAACACCCGTAGAAGCCTAAAGTTGAATTAGGCTTCGGCTCACGTGGTGATCGGGAGTGACAAACCGGCTAGTTGTGGAGGCAAGCAGCCAATTACAGGTTAGAAATGACGGCGCTGGCGTGCGTAGAGGATAATTTTATTTTTATTTTTATTTTTTTTCTAAATAGATTTGGGGTTTTTTTTAGTAAACGACGGATATTTGAATTTATAAGAGACTTGATTTACAAAGAATTTTTCTTTTTGGTGGATAATATTGTTGATTTGGGATTTGTTGAAATTATTTTTGTTGTTTGTATAAATTTGCAAGTGCTATGGGCAACCAAAGGGCTGGATATTTTTTTTTCTTTGGGTTCCTTGTATCATTCTCATTTTCTTAAAAGGGTTTTTCTGAACTAATTTTAAAATTTGAGCGTCCCATATGCCGCCATATGGATTTAAAAAGAAGAGCAAGTCTGCAAATGAGGAACTAAACCATTCTTTTTTTTTTTTCAAAATCCTAGGGCCAATTGGTAAAATTAGCGAGAAACTGGTGCTGTGTGCTTTCTGATGGCTTCATCTAGTGTGTGTATTATGTGGTTTGTATTGTGGTTGTCTTGTTATGTTAGAAACTTAGAATAAAATTTATTCTCATTCATTTCAAAGAGTTATATGATTTGAGATATGCACTTTGCCTTCATTTCAGATTTGGATAGCATAACTTGAGATTAGCATGAAATTTGGGGTGAATTGAGTTAATTCATAACCCAGAGGAAATAATAATTTTTGGAAATATCATGTTATTTGGCAAGGAAATTAATTATGTTAGGCCAAACTTATGGGGTCCCTTAGTGTTTAGCTTGAGGAAAATGCTAAATTTAGCAACTAAATATAACAAAAGTGTGCTGCGTCAGTGGAGCAAAAGCCATATATTTTTTTGGCTGTTGAGCTATAGTGCAAGCCAAAGACGGCTATGCACTGTAGATAAGATGGTAAAAAAAAAAAAATTATTAAAAGATATATTATTTTATTGTGTTGGTGGTGGTGATTGTTGTTTATTATAGTAGATATATATTTTTATTGTGTTATTTATATTATTTTATTGTGTTGAATGCTAAAATAAAACTACTAATATTAGGCGTTTTGTAAAGTGAAGTGGTAAAATAAATAAAGTGGTTTTTTGTGGTGCTAAATTAATAAATTTTTGGCACCACTAATGCTGATGCTTTGCATTAGTATTGGTGGTACTAAAAAGCTAAATTGCTATTTTTAGCACCACAAACTACAAAATTGGGGTTGCATTGGTGGAGCCAAAGCAATAATTTTTTGATGCTGAGCTACCGTGCACAAGCAAAGATAGCTGTGCACGGTAGCTCAAATGTTAAAAAAAAAAAAAATTTATTGTGTTCACACTGGAGGTTAGATTATTTATTGTATTCACAATGTGGATATATTATTTTATTGTATTAAAGTTAAAATAAAATCACTGGTGTTGAGTGTTTTGTAAAGTGAGGTAGTAAATAGATAAAATAGCTTTTTGTAATACCAAAGAACTAAATTTTTGGCACCACCAATGTTGATGCTTAAAATGGGTTTAAAAATTTTAGCACAAAATTTTAAGCGTCGAACCAAATACGTATCAATAGTTAAATCATTATCTTGTTCTTACTACCTTGTATTTGCTTAGATATAAATAGATATTGATATGTTTATTTTCCCTAAATCATCTAATCATATATTAGGTTCTACTTGATATTGTTTGGGTGATACAAAAGTTGTTTGTCCATTTGAAGCAAGTGGACTTTAAATGGTGATTCAACTCAAGATATTATATTATAGGGTAAAATATAGTTAACAACTTTGAGATTTAGACTAATGTTAGTAATGTTCAAATTTCAAAACTAACTAATTTGATCTTAAGCCCAACTTGAACCCTAAGCCGTTACTTAATTTTCTGCTCTCTTGCGGTGATTAAAGATTAAATTGGTCAGTTTTGAATAGTTTTAGACCTAATTGGTATTAACCCAAACCTTAGGGTGGTTAATTGTATTTTACCCTATATTTTAAGAATCTCTGCTAAATAGCTAACCTTTTCATGTAAAAGTTATTTCTATACATAGCTATAATTTTTTATTTTTTTGATGGGACACAACTATTTATTTTATCATATATATATATATATATATATATATATATATATATAATATTTGATGATAATGTTAAAGAAAAAGAAAATGTTTTCAAATAATCGGCTAGAGGGTGTGCATGGGTCAGGTTGAGGGATTTTTTCATCCCAACCCATCATGATGGTTTAAAAAAAATCCAACTCAGTCCAACCCATCACAGCAGCCCAACCCAACCCAACCTAACTCATGTGGATCGGGTTGGACCCATGGGTTGGACAATTATTATTATTATTATTATGCATTAGAACAAAACCACCACAAATAAGAGCAAATTTATAACAAAATAATTATGAGCATAACACCAAACCAACACAAATTATATGAGAATAACTTAGGGTTTGGATTGAATTTAAGAAGAGGGGCAAAAAAGTAAATAATGAAATTGTATAATATTTTTTAAAATATTTTTTAATTTTAAATAAATAAATAAATATATATATATATATATATATATATATTAAATATAGGTTGGTCAAGTCGGGTTTGGTGGATTTGTAAATGTATTAACCCAAACCCAACCCAACCTACTGTTAAAAAAAAAAAAAAAAGATCCAACCCGATGGATTGGATTGGGTTTCATAACCCAACCCAACCCACCAACCCTTAAAAACTGATCCAACCCGATGGATTGGGTTGGGTTGGGTCAGTTTTGGCACACCCCTAGGCTAGACTATCTCTAATCTTTGCCAACACGAGGCTAAGAGTTGGTCTTTGAATGAAATGTTGTTTATTGTGATGTGGTGCATTGTTATTATTTGCTCTTTGAAATCATTTTTACTATTTGCTCTTTGCAGCCATTGTTATATTTTACCTCTTTAGGGTTATTTTTTTTCCATGGGATTCACATGCCAATTGTAAAGGTTGTTTTTAGTTTGGCTAATATTTTATATACTGATTATTGTTTATTGTTATTGAGAAATTGAATGTGAAAAACAACTTTACTATTAAACGTATTATTATATGTTATAATTAGTAGTTTACCCAATGATGAGCACTGTTTTCAGAACCGGACCGGACCGGGAGGTCGGACCGTGAAAACCGGGAACCGGGATGAAAACCGGTTTTTTAAGCCTAAAGAACCGGATTTTTTATTAATTCCGTGAACCGTTAAAACCGGGGTTGGACCGCTCGAACCGGTGAGAACCGTGCGGTCCAACCCCTTAGCATTTTTTTTTTTTTTTTATAAAAAAAAACAACTTAACACAATTTTATTCTACTTAATTAAATTATCCATCTCTTACAAGGAATAAAAAAAATTATAATTAAAATTTTTTAGAGATATTCAACTTTACTTCAAAAATTAATCATAAATTTTAATGTTTTCATGGTTATTGTTTTATTTTATTAACTTTCTTATTTAATTATTAAATATATGCTTGAAAATTATTAAATTTCCCTCACATATATAGATATATTGTCAATTTTGCTAGTTTTATAAATTTAATATCTATATTTAGGCTTTAATTAATTATTAAATTAATTATGACGTCATCACGGTTCAACCCCGGTTCGATCTCGGTTCGACCTCAAAAACCTTAAACCTCTCCCTTTTACGGTTCAATGAACGGTCCGGGTCTGAAAACCTTGATGATGAGGCGATGTTCTTGTAATTGAACTATAACTTATTGAAATTGGGCAAATCTTATAAGAGAGCATTTGTTTATTTAACAGTTATATATTTTTCATTGTACTGTTAACTACTCACTTCCAAAATAGGTATTACTTACTTTCATACTATAGATAAATGTTTTGTAAAATTTAATACATCGTCTATTGTAATGCACATTTTCACTTGACACCATCATATGATGTAGTCTCTTGTTCAACTATTAGCTCACCACAATCCCCTTTTTTTCCACCATTTTCAGATTAGTGCAGTGGACTCTATTAATGCAACTAGTTAGTCACCGTTCGAGCTATGAACTAAAGATTATATGTAGCAGAGAACTATGTAATATAAATTTGCTCTGTTGTGCCTTTTTAGGGTTGTAAATTTGGTAATCGTGAGACTATTTGAGGATGTATTTGGAGTCTTTATTTGCTCAAATTTTAGTTTGATGATTTGTTGAGAGATATGGTATTTAAATGTTGTGTTGATGGTTTGGCTTATAATATTTGGATATTTAGTTATGCTCCATTCCAATTTTAGAGCTTAGTTCCTTGAAAACTTACAAGTTTCAAATTGTTGTCATATTTGTTTAAGCTAAGTTTAGTGTCTTATTACAACTTATTTATCTAAATCTCTCATTTGTGATTGGGTCATGATAATGAGATTGACATATCTACTTTTAGTCCCGTTATGTGGCAATTGATAAAATATTTACTTGTATTATTTAAATAAGTTGTTAGGCTCATTAAATGGATAATGTGATTAAATATATACGTCAATAGTTTTATCAATCACAACATTGTCAGTTAGAGGAATTTTAGTCTGAACTGGTTTTCTTTTTGTATAGTAGATTTTTTTTTCATGGAATGGGGGTTATTATTATTTTTTTTTTAATGTTGCAAAAGAATGCCTTTTTTTTTTAATGGTAGGCCAAAAGAATATTTTGAGGGTGGAGCCGTGAAGATTTATATAAGATTGTTAGAGCAATCGCGCCAGTCCGTGCAAAATAGAAAAAGTTGCAGATTTTACACAATTTTACACAATTTTGCTCAAAAACTACTTACATCAGTCTGTCTAAAACACTGTTTATATGTAAAATTGCTACAGTAACCGTGTATATATACACAGTTACTGTATACAACAACTTTGTATATGATTATTTTATTTTTTTCTCTCTCCTCTCCCTTGCCTTGTCAGACTCTCTCTCACCCACTCTTCAATGCCAAGAAGAAGAAGTCGAAGCTGACCACCAAAACCCAAGCTTGCCGCCGCCATGAGTGAGAGTGTGAGTGTATTGAGCCATGGAAGCTTGGAAGAGAGTTTTTTTTTTCTTCTTTTTTTATAGATTTGAAGAGAGCATCAATTTGATAGAGAAAGAGAGGGGGAGAATGAGAAAGAATTTTTTTTTTTTTAGAAATGAAAAAGAAGAAGAAGAAGAAAGAAAGAAAGAATAGCAAAAGAAAAAGAAAAAGAAGAAAGAAAGAACATGCTGAAGAAGAAAAATCATAGAAGAAGAAAGAAGAAAGTAGAAAGAAGGAGAAAAAGAATGAGAGAGTGTTCAGAGAAGTGGTGTTTGCCTACTGTTTGGTAAGGTGGTGGGGCCATGTATGTGTAAGGGAAATAATAATAAAAAATGTGAAAAAGTATTATTTTAATAAAATATTGTGTATTATAGATAATTTGATGTGGGTGTTTTTGCAAATTAATTATGTAAAATAAAAAAAATAGGTTTTTAGTGTAAAATAGAAAGAAACTTTTACACTTACCGATACGATTACTCTTAAGATGGTTATTGGATTTTGTGATCACGTTAAACTAGTTTAGGCATGGACTTGGTCTAAAAGAGGAAGTAATTTTGGTCTATGTGCACTGAACTAAAGCGGTGCATTTTTTTACCTTGGTTCAATTTTTCAAATGAGGTGAAACAACTTCTTCCTTTCTTTTTTTTTTCTTTTTTTGTTCGAGGTGAAGAGAACTTTTTGTGTTAATTTTAATACTTTCTGCAGCAAATGTGAAAGATAACCACAATACAAACTTGCTGCAAGTTTCATTAAAATACACACACCGTGCCAATGACTCTCTCTCTCTCTTGGATAAGGTTGACATTGAATACTAACAAATCAAATTTGTCCAAGGATAATTGCCCTCTAGAGATATCATTTTGAATATTCCAACAGATGCATTTCTTTAACTTCCATTCCTAGATATTGTAATAAGGTGACTCAAGAATTAGCTTGGTATGCTAAGGAGGCAAAGGGTGAGCTGATGAAAAAATGGTGTTTTTAGTTTAAAATGAACGTTTGTAAAAAAAGTTATCAGGAGTGGTTGTTATAAAATAGAGTTTTAGATTTGAAAAAAGTTTATTTAAAACTCTCAAAACGCTTAACTAAGCAAACACAAAAAAAACTTTTCGTTTGGTTGAAGAGAAACCTTCTTTTCTCTTCACCATAGTAAATTCTGATTCATTATAAATAGTTTACAATCCATCGTTTTCGGCTATAAAAAAAAAATAAAAAAAAAAGATATAAAAAATAAAAACTTTGAAACAAGGCAAAGATGCACCTCCTAGGCCTAGCTTTCACAATTCCTGAATTACCTTCCCTCGTAGGCCCAATCATAGCCCATTAAAGCCAACAATAAGCCTCAGCCGAAAATAGAACTTGCGTGTGGGGGCAAGTTTTACCATCTGCAGAATATTCTTTTCGGCCGCACAAACAAAAAAGACCTCCTTTTTAAAACCCAGCCCACAAAACAATAAGATTTATCAATGACACAAAATTTGTTCATGCGCTTTTAGTCAAAGTCATCCTAATTATAGAGCTTGAAACAGAGGTAATCGATTAGCAAAATTCACATAATCTATGTTGAAAAAACAAAGGGAGGACAGTGGTGCCTCTAGGATTTTTTTTTCTAGAAGTTCAGTAAGAAGATACATCTTAGATAAAATATGAATCTTACCATCTAAATGACTTTGTTATTACAAATTTGTCTATAGTATGTATTAGTAATAGAATAAAAAATAAACTATAAGTTCATTTGATATATTTTTTCTTAATATAATGAACATGTTAATTGTTTTTGTTAAGTGAATTTTAATTATTACTGCTTCAAATACTTTTATTTATTAGTTTATGACGATTATATGTTTCTATTGTACTATCAATGTAAGATTTATATTATAGATAATTATAATACACATTTGCAAAAACTATACAATATTGTACACATTTGTTTAGAAACAATGTAAATATTACAATGATAGTACAATATAAACCATGAATTTTCTATTAGTTTATTTCAAATTTATTAAGATCTAAATGGGCTTTTAAAAAAAAATTTAAATGAAAAAAAAATTACTTTGTTGTTGGGCTTACTATTTCTCCCAGATTTTAGATAAAATTGGATTGTTGTTAGGCATTTTTTTTTTAATTTAAAAAGATCAAAATATTATTAAGATGATCACAATTAACTTATTTCAAGTGGTTTTAAAAAAATTTAGAGTCAAAGTGTTCAAGTTTTTATTTGGGAGGGTCAAATAAATAAATAAACAAAATATATTATGTATAAAAATTTTTTTTTAAAAAAATTGCTAGCTCAAGGGGTTCATTTGAACCCCCTGAACTATACATGGCGCAGCCCATGAGGGAGGAAAATGGCTTTCTCCTTTGTCAGAAAAGTGTTAAATCAACACAACAAAGTTGTCTTCATCTCAACCCCTCAAAAAAGGAAAAAAAAAAGAAAAAAAAAAAAAAGAGGGTTTTGTTCATCTCATTTTGTAAAATTGAACCAAGGTGAAAAAATGCATCACTTAAGTCCAGTGTGCACAAGCCCTAAATTACTTGCCCATTCAGGCCCAATCCTACACCAAATTGGCTTAACACGATCACAAAAGCCGAGTGACTTAGCAAGTCAAGGTATTCCTTGACACCATCTGAAAAATTGCTTTCTGTAGATATCATTTGATAGTCATTGTAGATAGAGTTTAAATTCAACAATGATTTGGGTAAAGAAGGTGTACAGTTTTTTATTTTTAAATAATATTAATTTGTTTCATGGTAAGCATAAAGGCTATTCATTATTTCAGAGTGACTCCATGAAAAGCATAGGATTATAAATAAATCAAGCTATTTATGAATAGCTCGAGCTTGACTAGAGAAAAAATTTGTTTATATTCATTTATTTAGAAAATAAGCCAAGCTCAAACCTTAAGTTTATGCTCGATTATTAAATAAGCTAAGCTCAAACAAAATAATGTGTTCATAAACAAGCTCGTGAACACAAGAGCTCGATTTAACTATATATAATATCATATTTTTATATGTATACTTGTCTAAAAAAGTATTTATATAGAGTTGAAATTAGATTGTATAAGTTTGTTAATAGGTTCATATGATATTAAATTATTATTTGTAGCATATTAATGATATAAACAGTATATTCATAGTAAAAATTCATAAAATTGTGAACAGGTAAATGATTTCACCCTATATATGAAAAGAATAAGTTAATCAAGTAACTCGTGAAAAAACTCTAATTTGCTTGTAAGAAAATAAACCAAACTTGAATATAAAATCTTATTTAATAATAAACTTGAGCTCGACTTGTGTTTAAAAAAAAAAAAAAAATTCTGTTACTCTGTTTTGTATATACATATCAGAACTTGATGTAAATCATTCAAGCTAATGAAATATTCAGTTTTCAATCAAAATTCTCTCTAGCTCTCTTCTAGAACTTTCTGTTTCTTGATTTCTTCCACACAGAATGCTATTGGTGGGTGTAATACACTGACCTATGGAAATAAAAGTTAGAAAGTGTGTGTTGATTAGCTTAAAAAAATCTGATATGGCAGAATGCTATTGACCTTATGAAAACTCTGTATTACTTACTACCAAGGAATTAAAGTTAGAAAATGTGTATTAATTAGATTATAAAAATAAATAAATAAATAAAACATCTGATATAGCAGAATTGTTATTGATGTGTGTAATACACCTGACCTTATGGAAAATCTATATTACTTACCATTTGCAGGTATCACTTGGATCATCAGCTTCATTCCTTCTGCCTCCATTACCCTTTTACGGTGTACACTTTTTGCATAACGTCCCACGCTTTTCCTAGTTCCTATCCTTTGATAATTCTAGGCAATCATCCTTTTTTGTCTCTTCCTATGGCCAGGCAACACTGGCTAGCTAAAGTTATTTGTGTGTGTGAGTTCCTTTTCCTGTAATATTGATACAATTTCTTTTTTGCAACAGCTTGCAGTTGAGCGTTAAAGATGTTACGGATATCGTGACCCTCCTGATTCTCATTATTAAACTCATTGCTAAACTTGGCAACTGTATAAGATATTTCAGAAGAGGTGGCCAAACGTTGGTTCGCAGCAACGTCACCGGCGGTGATGGCTCTACCGACAACCAAACGGGTGTCAAACTTCAGAATGTTGATGACAAATATTACTTATAATTCCACGCTTCTTTGTGTAGCGTGAGTTTTTTTTTTCTTCTATATGTGAGGGCCAGGTTTTCCTATCGTTAAGAGTATCGGGCTTAATCTTATATTCTCATTCTTAGGGCCATTATAGTATCCTTGTAGTACTATCGACCCAAAAATGGACTTCATTCCTAATCTTCTCAACTGGCCCTTTCTTATGCATTGTGTTTCCTTATAGTTTTCATCTGGGACCTGGGGTGTGTATTTTATTTTTATGATTTGTTTTGTGTTCGTTATGTTGAATAAAGAGGAGTGCTATAATCACAACATTTTCATAACAAATCATAAGTAGTAAATTGTTATTGGTTCTAATTTGAATCTACAACTTAAATTACTTTTTTATTCACCTATAACAACTAATAACAACTCACTACTTATGATTTGGTGTGTAAATGTTGTGAATATAGCATTTCTCTTAAATAAAGATTAATCTCATTCATCCCCCGCCTCACATAAAAAGAAAAGAAAAGAAAATTGAGAGTTGAGATTGGTGGCTCTACTTCTTTGTTTTTTTTTGTTTTTTATTTATTTAATAAGCACGTCTGGAGTGTGTGGCTTAAATCTTAATAAAAGTATCGTTTTACTTTTTATAGGGCGTCAACATATATTATTGGATTACTATGCTAGTATATGCCCAATCCATTTGAATTAATCTAAATTGGCAAAATTCTGTCACAGATTTTTTTGTTTAATTATTATTATTATTTTTGCATTTTTTTTTGTTTCATTGGGGCAAAAAGGGAAGGTAATTTTGGGCTTGTGCACACTGGACTAAAGTAGTGCATTTTAGTCTTGGTAGTGACTAGTGAGTACTATGGGCTCAAAACTGGGCTTTTTTCCTAATCTTCTCAACAGAGACCTTTGTTGTGCTGTGTACCGTGTGCTTTTTGATGGCTTCATCTAGAGTGTGTATTTTGTGGTTGTCTTGTTATGTTAAAATAAAATTTATTCTCATTCATCCCCAAGAGTTATATAATTTGAGATTGTTAGGGTCATATTTTGTGTAATTAGCTAATCCTTTGACAAAATGCATTTTACTTGTAATTGGGTAGATCTAAGATGAGTTTAGTACTTCAAGAAACATATTGTTCAAGTCAAGTATTAAAGACATGAAGATTGGTCCAAGAAACAAGTGAAGAAAAACTATTTATCAGATCTGGGCTGAATTTCCAGATTTGAAATTCAGCCCAGTCTTGCATATTTGTTTGGGGTTTCTTTTCTTACATGCCTAGACATATTTAAGACTTATTTTAAAGACTGTCACACATGAATACAGAGAACAAAAGACTTATATTCTCTGTGTAAAGCTATTGCGTTTGTACGCCATAGGGTTTTGTAACCGAGTGTTTCCAGATTTTCATTGTTGATGAAGTGAAGAACTTTGCAGCCAAAAATATCTGATCGAGTCGCTAGGGTTAGTCACGTACTTGGGATCCATGCAAAGGGTTAGTCACAAATTAGAAGTTTGTGCATCAAGGGAAAGAGGGGTACTACAAGATCAAGTCTAATTGTATATTGGAGCAAAGGTTCAATTGTAGCTTGGTATTTCGGGATAAGCCAAAGGTAGTTAGTAAGATTCCTTATACTTGTAATCACTTGATTCTTGATTAGTTGATTATTGGGATTGGTGACCTTAAAATCATCCGGTGAGGTTTTTACCTTGCGAGATTTTCCCTATTTGTCAACATATCAGCATGTCAATTTTATTTTCCGTTGCATTTAGTATTTTTGGAGATTTGTTGGTGCCTCCACAATTTGCATGCAATTGAACCTAATTAATCAACTTGGGTAATTGAATTAATTAACCGGGGTCAAGCTATCTTAACCCAACAGAGATATGCAAGTTCTTTTTATTTCAAATTTGGATATATTGATGTGATTTTAGCATAACTTGAGACTAGCATGAAATTTAGGGTGAATTGAACTAACATATAGAACTTATAACCTAGAGAAAATCATAATTTTTGGAAACTTCTAGTTATTTTAATTTTAAAGCCAAAGTGGTGAGGAAATTAATTATGTTAGGCCAAATTTATTGGGTCCCTTAGTGTTTGGTTTTAGGTTTAAAAACTTTCAACAATGGGCAACATTGTTAGAAAGATTTTGGGGTAATTAATCCAAATCTGCAAGAACTTTTTTTTTTAGGCCCATGATGTGTTTCATTACAGACATTTGATGGTTTAGGCTATAAATTGATGAAGGTTATGATGTAAATCACTTAGAAATTATGAATATTGGTTAATTAACCTAGTTTTGGGAAAATTGGGCCATACTCCATTTGGGACAACAAACTGATGGAGATGGTTGACTTGGATAGACATAATATGAAATTTTGGTACTACCATAGTGCCATGTCATACTTTTGAGGGGAGGGCTGCTTTAATGGGTTTAAAAAGTTAAGCACAAAATTTTAAGTTTTGAACCAAGCACATATCGATAGCTAAACACTTATCTTGTTCTTACTGTCTCGTATTTACTTAGATATACATAGATATTGACTTGTTTATTTTACTGAATCATCTAATCATGTATTAGGTTCTACTTGGTACTTTTTACGTGACACAAAAATTGTTTGTCAATTTTTCAAGATATTATATTATATATGTATAATTGAAAAGTTCATAAATATATATATATATATATATAATTGGAAAAAAAAAAAAAAACTTGGCTAAATTGTGAACCTTTTATGTATAAGTCTTTCCATATATAGCTTTTATTTTAATGGGATACATAGCTATCTATATGAAGAATATTTTATGATATTGTTAAAGAAAAAGAAAATGTTTTCATAAAATCAGTTTCACTATTTGTAATCTTTGCCAACACAAAGTTAAGAGTTAATCTTTGGATGAAATATTGTTTATTGTGGTGTGGTAAATTGTTATGTTTACTCTTTGAAACCATTGTTATTATTTGCTCTTTGAAACCATTGTTATATTTTACTTCTTTGGGTTATTGTTTCTCATGTGGTTCACCTGCCAATTGTTAAGATTCTCTTAGACTCTTAGTTTGGCTAATATTTCATATACTAATTATTGTTTATTGTTATTGACAAATTACTTGTGAAAAAAAAAATTTAATGTTATATGTATTATTATATGTTATTATAGGTAGTTTACCCAATGATGAAGTGATGTTTTTCTAACCAAACTATGGCTTATTGAAATTGGGCAAATATTTTAAGAGAGCATTATTTGTTTATATAAGAAGGTATATGTTTTTCTTTCTACAGTTAAATGTTCACTTTCAAAGCAGGTTTTAATCTTTATACTGAATTACTTTCATACTACTAATAAAAATGTTTTGTAAAATTTAATACTTTCTCTACTATAATGTGCATTTTCATTTGACAATATCACGCGATTTAGTCTTTTTTTGGCTATTATCTCACCCCCTTTTTCCACCATTTTTAGATTAGCTCAATGGACTCTCTTAATACAACTAGCTGGTGACCGTTCGAGCTATAAACTAAAGACAATGTAGCAATGAACTATGTTATGAAAATTTGCTCTGTTGTGCTTTTTTAGGGTTGTAAACTTGGTAATAGTGAGACTATTTAAAAATATATTTGGAGTCTTTATTTTCTCATATTTTAGTTGGATGAATTGTTGAGAGATTTGATATTTAAATGTTGTGTTAATGGTTAGGTTTATTATATTTGGATACATAGTTATGCTCTATTCCAATTTTAGAGGTTAGTGCCTTAAAACTTTCAATTTTCAAATTGTTGTCATATTTCTTTTAAGCTAAGTTTAGTGCCTTATCACAACTCATTTATTTAAATCTCTCATTTGGATATGGGTCATGATAATGAGTTTGGTAGATCTACTTTTAGTCCCATTACATGGCAATTAATAAAATATATACTTGTATTATTTAAACAAATTGTAAGACTCGTTAAAAAGGTAATGTGAATAGTTTTATCAATCACCATATTGTGAGTTACAGGAATTTTAGTCCAAACTAGGGTTTAGGGATAAAATATTTCACTTTTTGTAATATGTTAACTTTTTGTAAAATTATGAGACTTTATAGAGTGTGGCTTAAAATATATATATTTTTATTTTAATAAGCCATAGTAGAGATTTTTATCATGGGTTGCGGGGTTATATTATTATTATTATTATTATTATTATTATTATTATTATTATTATTGATGTTGTAAAGGAATATGTCTTTTTTGTAAGGTGGGCCTAAAAGAATATATTGAGGTGAAGCCATGAAGATGTATGTAAGATTGAATTTTTTTTTTTTTTTGGTTTCCAAAACTGAGAAGTCACCGCCATTGTCTCACTAATAAAAGGTGCATTCGTGGTACACTGTGTACATAGTTGGTATATTTGAAACTAACGTGCCTATTATAATAATAAAAAAATTAAAATAACATTAAATAATTCCATTTCATCATTTAAAATGAATAAAAAAACATTTGAAGTTGGATTTTGTGATCTTTTTAAGCCAATTTAGGCATGGATTTGGCCTAAGAGGAGAAGTAATTTAGGACTTATGCACACTAGATTAAAGCAGTGCATTTTTACATTGGTTCACTTTTTCAAGTGAGGTGAAACAACTCCCTCCTCTCTGTTTTTTTTTTTTTTTTGGGTAGATGTGAAGAGAACTTAGTTGTGTTGATTTTAATACTTTTTGCACAACGGAGAAAGCAAATTTCTTCCACCATTTTTCCCCTCAATGGTTATTATGTTGGATAAGTTACAGTTAAGTGATTAGACATATGTTAGCTATGTATTGGTCAGTTAGAGAAACTGTTGGTTAGATTATATAGGCGCCAATCCATGTTTTGAGTATATAATAACAGGGGCATATGTATTAGATTCAGTAGCATTTTCTCAATCCTAAGACTGAAATCATTTTGCTCTCAAAAAAAAAAAAAAATACTTAAATCATTTTGCTACTCTCAACTTCCTCTTTGTTATTAATTAAACTTGGCGTGGTGTCAGATTCTCTCATGGCAACTTCTTATTTTTCCTCAACTACTAACAATAGAAATCCTATATCCCACTTTTATATCCCAATTTTTGTGTCTCACATTATACTTCACTAATCCCCACTTATTACATATTCTTTTTACTTTCTTATAAAGGAGAAGCTTTCATAAATCTTACACAAACACACATTTTTTTATAGGTACAAACACACACACGTCTATTAATCTATTAACTATATAAAAAGAGCCAAAGACTCATGAATAGTGATTTTTGGTTTAGGGTGAGTTTGGTTCAGCTTTTTGAAAAAGTGCATAATGAAAAAGTGGAGTTTCAAAAAACTGAGTGTTTGGTAAAAGCTGTTAAAAAGTGCATAATGAAAAAGCTGAGTATTTAACTAACACTTATAAAAGTGGCTTTTTGAGGGGTAAATTATCAAAAAGGACAATATATATATAAGGGAATTTATTTCATACTTTTTTTTTTTTTTTTTTTTTTGTGGATGTGAGTTTATTTCATACTTATTAAATCATCTATTTCATATACTTACTAAAAAAATAATAATAATAATAATAATAAATATATATTATTGGTATTATTTTAATAATGTTTGGGCAATTTTTCTTTTTTAGTGTCATAATTATTTGTTATTACTATTAATGACTTCTTATTAATATTAATTAAATCTAAATAATTTTTATCATCATGAAGCACAAAATAAAAATGTAAAAAGATGATAAAATATACACCAATAATCCAAGTTTAAATTGTACTACATAAAAATGTAAAAACATTTTTTTTTTGATAAGTAATAAGGAATATTATTGAAAAAAAGTAGAGAAACACAAAGAGTTCACAGTAGTGAACAAAGGAAAAGAAGAAACAAAAAGACAAAAACAACCCCTAATCTATTCTAATAGAAGACAGAAAATTCAAAAGGGTAGAACTATTCGAATAACCCCAACAACGAGACCAATCAAAGAGGGTCTGCTGGCAAAACTCTAATAACTGAACCACAGTTTTTCCCTCGTCCTCAAAAGACCGCCTATTCCGTTCAGTCCAAATAGTCCACATTAAACAACCTGGAACCAAATCCCAAATATCCGAGCTATGCTTCCCAAGCCAATGATACCAGCAAAATAATAAGTCCACAACTGAACCTGGCATGACCCATTCGATTCCAAACAACCGAATCATATACATCCATAAAGAATGAGCTATCGGACAGAAAAGTAATAGGTGATCCACAGATTCCGCATTGTTACAGCACAAACAACAACGGTTCGCCAAAGGGCGACCACGAAGCATAAGGTTATCCAAAGTTAGAATCTGACCATGGGCTGCTGTCCACATAAAAAAAGCCACCCTTTTAGGAACCTTAACTTTCCAAATTCCCTTCTAGGGAAAAGTGGAAGGAGCTGCATTTTGAATCTTATGATAAAAGGACCGAGTATCAAACTTCCCACTGCCATTAAGATCCCAACAAAGTCTGTCACGCCCTCCACCCCTTGGAATTCGGGATTGGATAAAATGAAGAAAGGAGTAGGAAGCCGCCAACTCCTAATCATTGAATTCCCTATGAAACCTTAAACTCCACACTCTGTCATTATCACCCACTAGAGGACTTAACACCTCTGAAATGCAAGCCTCCTTATTAGTTGAACACAAAAATAACTGAGGATACAGAATTTTGAGAGGAAACTCCCCAATCCACTTATCATGCCAAAAAAGAATACGAGAACCGTCCCCCACCATAAAAGAGAAATGCTTAGCGAAAGTTTCCCACCCTTCACTAATACTCCGCCATAATCCACAACCATGAGCCCTACTACAAGCTTTAGTGCACCAACCCCCTTTTCCTTCCCCATATTTCATGGCAATGACCCTACGCCACAAACGCGAGGTTTCATGGCCATACCTCTAAAGCCATTTCCCTAATAAAGCCTGATTAAAAGACACCAACTTTCGAACTCCCAAACCACCCAACTCACGCGGCAAGCAAACCTTTTCCCAAGCAACCAATGGATATTTAAAGCACTCAACTGTTGAACCCCACAGGAAATTCCTTTGAATGCGTTCCAATCTAGTCGCCACTGCTTTAGGGATAGTAAAAAGGGAAAGGTAATAAGTCAGAAGGCTTGAAAGGGTACTCTTCAGCAAGGTGAGTCTACCACCCTTTGACAAATAAAGCCAAGTTTAAATTGTACAACACAAAAATGTAAAAAAGATGATAAAATACATACCAATAACACAAATTTAAATTGTACTACATGATATTATAAAAAAAAAAAAAAAAAAGACAACTACTAATTATTATCCCCCCAAATGGAATTAGCAATGGAACCACGAAGAACCACCATCGCAACACCTCTTGATCTATTCCCGATTTGAATCTGTTCCACACAAAGGTTACAAAAAGTAGTTGTCCAGCTTGGATTATTATCCCATAATGCTCTAGCCTTTTTTGCCTCGGTATTGGAAGTGGTGTTTTTACCCATCTATAAAGTTAACCAGTGAGGTTGAAGCATATTAGCAAAACCATATCAAGCAAACAAAAAAAATAATCATTATTAAACTTTGTCTCTACAATCCTAACCAATCACAGCCTCTGTTTGGTTGCTGAGAAAAACCTAGGAAAAGAAAAATAAAAACTATGTCCTGTTGTCCATGCTGAGAAAAACTTTGTCTCTACAATCCCCATTTTCACTATTAGTTTAACTAACTTTCTATTATGTATTACAGCCTAAGAAGACGAACTATGGAGTCAAAAAAATCTGTTCAGATACTTTCTAAGTTTAACTACACTTTTCCACCTATACTTTCCCCCCATTTACAATCCCCCATTGATAGCTTGGAGGACATTGTAAATGGGAAGACAATTTGGGGGTAAAAACAGAATATAATTTCCCCTATATAAAAGGCAAATTAAGTAAAACTCGCTACAATTAACTAGTTTTGCATCAATCAGTAGATCATAAATTCTCATTTGCGCCAAATCTTAGGTCAATTCATTCCAGTAGCTCATGCTAATTTATATAAAAAATTTGATTATAAGAATGAAATAGTTGCTGATTACTTGACATTTTTGGCAAGCATGACAAGTGAAGCCCAACATACAGTAGCAAAAAAGCTAAAATAGAGGCATGCAGAAAACCACAACCCCATGAACACTGATCTACAAAGAATAAATATAACCATCACCATAGCTTTTCAACAAACCAGGATGCTGTAAAGCAATCTCACAAAAAGAATTTCCATGTAGTAAGCAGCTATAGTTATAACAGCAGATGTTTTCTATTATTTCAAAGATTGGTTATGTTGAAGTTTCTATTTGTTTAACAGAAAAAAATAATATTCTTCTAAAAAGAAACAACACTTCTTGCTTTCTAGAAGTCTAATGAATATTACTGTGCTGACCAGCAAGCTATGTGCCCTCGAACATATATCTAGGAAATGTACAAGCAGAGATTGATTTTATAGTAATTACATCTTTAACAATATGCTCATCATCTTCCTGTCTATCCTATTACCAATTAAAGATTCAGTAATCAATTTTCCAATTACAATTGGTTCAATTGTTCTAAAAGTTGTATTGCGAGAGAAGCACCACCAAAGAAATGTGGGAAATTCCATGATGACAATAAGGTAGTCCAATGCAGACCACCTTTTTTTCCCCTCTTTTTTTTCTTATACACAGTAACATAGAACTATTATCATCAAGAATCAGATTAAGAATATAGAACTGTACATTTTATGGGGTTACTTAAACTATTAGATACAAGATCAAGATGGTACAAACAAAACTTGTAGCTCGAGTTGACTGAACCAATACGACAGTCATTTATTGGGTTTGTCAAAGCCTTCATATTTTTGGGTTTTCCTCCTCTGATTTTCAAACCCCAAACCCAAACTTTTTTCTTTTTCTGGGTTGCCGAGAAAAACAATACCCATTAACAAACTAAATTCCAATCAGCAATACCCATTAACAAACTTTTTCCTCCTCTGATTTTCAGACCCCAAACCCAATCAACAAAAACAATACCCATTAATCTATTTCTGGGTTGCTGAGAAAACAAATCAACTAAAATTCCAATCAACAAAAACAATACCCATTAATCTATTTCTGGGTTGCCGAGAAAACAAATCAAAGAGAGCTGAAGAAAACAAACTTGGTAAAAAAAGCATGTACCCACAAACCATGTACCCACAAATGTTTTCAGTACCCGGCAAGAGAACAACGAGATCATTAACAAGAACAAAGCATGCAAGATTTGAAAATTTTTTTCCCACACTTGGTAAAAAAAAAAAAATTCAGATCAGTGTTGGTAGCTGGTGGTTTTTGGTAGCAAATCAGTGTTGCTTGGTGTTTTGGTAGCAAATCTCTACCTTCAAAATGTATTTCTCAGATCATATTAGACAGAAATAAAATTAAAAAAAAAAAAAAAAATAACAAGATCAGAATCGCGTTGAAGAAGATGAAGAAAGAAAGAAGAAGAAGAGGAAGAAGCTTAAACGAATGACAGAGTAGAGAGACTTACCACGGAGAGGGCAGAGCAGAGCGCAGAGATGGGAGGCATGAGAGGAGTTTCGTGCGGAGTGAAGAGCAAAGAGATGAGATGGGGGCGTGAGGGTTGTGAAAGAACTGATAATATATTTAGGGGCATTTTCGTAATAGCAAGCACCCAACGGTTATAGAGGCAAAACACTTGCAGTGCGTTTTGATTTATGGACCTCCTGGGGTCCATAAATTATGCGTGTTTTGGACTCCCTTTTTGCCTGAGCCCAAAACGCAACTTTTTTCAAAAAGTTGCGTTTTGGGAGTTGCGTTTTGGGCTCAGCCAAACGCATTTTTTTCTCCACTTTTTGATTTATGCGCATTTTGGGCTTCAAAACGTGCAAACAAACGCACACTTATTCAATTAGTGAGTGAGCTGCACTTTTTATTTCTTTTTTTTCTTTTTCTTTCCTTCAGGTACGCCAATTGGTTTGAGCTATGTTTTTTTTTTTTGTTTTGTTTTTTTTTTTTTTTTTTTTTAAGGGTCTTTATATGTTTACTTTATACTTGCAATATAAGTTTACATTGTAGATATACAAAAAGTGGCAAATATTATACACATTTGCACAAAAAAATGGTAAATATTGTACAAATTTTGCAAACATGTACAAAATTTGCCAATTTTCATGTGTTTACAATATAAATTTACATTGTAAGTACAATATATACATATAGATATTGTGAAAATATTGTGACGCATGTGTCAAGTCTTTATGGGTCAAAATAAAATAAAATAATATCATACCGAAATCTAGCACAACTAAAAATGTCATGACATTTTGTTGTTATTATAATATTTTCACAACTATTAAGGTGTAAGTTTCTTATAGGTAAAAATAAGATAATAAAATATTAGACTGGGATCCACCACGGTTAAAAATAGAGGTATTGTGAAAATGTTATAATATTTTGTTGTGTTTATAGACTTTTTTTTTTTGTTGATTTAGTCAAATTTAGTAATCTATATATATATATATATATATATATATATATAAGATGGGTTCTGGAGTCTGTGAAGCTTGCGGTGACTGTACAGAGGATGGAATTCATGCTCTGTGGCTATGCGACGCGGTGAAGCCTATTTGGATGTCGGATGCCCGGTTCTCTTTCCTGCGTGCCCATCATTTAAAAAATTTCGGTGATCTTTTCCAGCTTTTATGTTTGCGTGGTTCAGCAAACTTGGTGGCTTTGTTCGCTATGGTTGCATGGGGGATTTGGGAGAGGCGGAACAGAATAAGGGAAGGGCAGAAACCGTGGGATGAGGAGGCCGTGTTGCTGCGAGCTTCTGCGCTTCTTCAAGAGTTTAAGGATGTGCAGAAGTTGTCTCCCCGATTGGCTGTACAGAGGCCTCATCAGCGTTGGAAGCCACCGGATCCGGGGGTCTACAAGCTGAACTTCGACGGTGCTCTTTTTCAGGAACAGAGGTGTGCTGGTCTAGGGGTGATAGTAAGAGACTCGGCTGGGTTAGTCATAGCAGCCTTAAGTCAGAAAGTAAGGCTTCCAGGGAATGCTGATGTGGTGGAGGCTCTAGCAGCATGCAGGGCCATGCGCTTTGCTCAGGAGCTTAGTCTTCATCATGTGGTGATTGAAGGAGATTCTTTACATGTGATTCAAGCTATTGTTGGTGCCAAGCCAGTGCACACGCTGTACGGTCATATCATAGATGAGATCAAACTTTTATCCTCTCTATTTACTTGTAGTTTTTTGCATGTTAATAGGAAGGGCAATATGTTAGCTCATGCCCTTGCTAGAAGAGCAGTTCTATCTGCTGATACTGAGGTGTGGATGGAAGAACTTCCACAGGATTTGGAGGATGTTATTTAGTTTCTTTCAATAAAACTCATTTACCTTCTTTCTCAAAAAAAAAAAAAAAGATGGGTTCAAGTTACACATGGTGTAACTCCTTAAGAGTTACACATTTTTTATACCGTAGATTTCTAATAGATCCAACGGCTGGAAAAATAGCATTAAATGATTAAGGATTTCCACCTTATTTACCTAATTAATATCAGATTTTCTCTATCTTCATTTACTACTTTCCATAGACCTTATTAGATGTTGTTTAACTGTGTCCCTTTCTTCCTTAAAAAAAAAACAAAAATACTTTCTGCAAGCTTACTAACGAAAATTATTTTTATTATATAGAACACACTTTTGACACTTTGCCACATTCTCTCATTGACTAACACCCCACAAGATCTGATGCTTTCTTTACATAAACACTCTTCTCGTCCCTCTCCCTTCTTTATTTTATTTTTTGATCTCAGATCCGCCCTATCTTCAACTGTAACAGCCTTAACCGAAACCATAAATATATATAGTGAATGGATTGATGAATGTGAGCGGGTCAACAACCTTGAAGATGATGGTGCATGCGTAGGAAGCCATTAAGATGTTAATAATGTTGTTTCTCTGTTAAGAGAGAGCAAACCAAAAAGTATGTAGCTATTTTGTCTGGGTGTCTTGAGAGGACCTCATTGGTGAGGTCGCTATATTTCTAAATTCGATATAAGACTTCTCCCTGTATAGCAAGTTTGTAATACTTTAGACGACAGTTTGGTAAATATATGGATCTTGTATCTTGTTTGATGATAATGCCCTTATTGGGTAAAAAAAAAAAAAAAAAAAGGAAGAAGAAGAAGAAGGAAGACAGGGACACAGACACACAATTAAACAACACCCAATGAGGTCTATGGAAAGTAATAAATGAGGATAGAGAAAAATTATTATTAATTAGGAAAATAATGTGGCAAGCAATAATCATTTAATGCTGTTTTTTCAACCGTTGGATTTATTAGAAATCTACGGTACAAAAAAGGTGTAACTCTTAAGGAGTTACACCAGGTGTAACTTAAACCCATCTCTCTCTCTCTCTCTCTCTCTCTCTCTCTCTCTCTCTCTCTCTCTCTCTCTCTCTCTCTCTCTCTATATATATATATATATATATATAAGTGATTGGGAAAAGCTGCCGTAGCTTCCCTAGAGTAGTTTTGGTTTGTTTAATTTTCACTGTTTTGCTGGCTTTTATTTTATTTTATTTTTTTTGTGAATGCGTAAAGCTGCAGTAGATTTGCTACATTATTATTTTTTTTGTCCAATTCGCATTGTTTCACATTATAATAAAATATTAACACAACAAATTGGCACAGTATTTTCACAATTGTTGATGTGTTAATTCCTTATAGGTCAAAATAAAATATCATATTGGAATTAACCACAACTAAAAATAAAGGTATTTCTGAAAAAAGAAATGCTACATCCACAATAATTTTTACAGTACTTTCATAACAAATCATAGGTGGTAAATTGTTTTTTGTTCTAATTTAAACTTACTAATGAAACTATTTTTTTACCCACCAATAACAACCTGTAATAACCTACTATTTATGATTTGTTGTGAAAATGTTGCAGACATAACTTTTTTTTTTTTGTGTGAAAATGTTATGACATCTTGTGGTCGTCACAATATTTTCAAAACTACTGAGATATCAATTATTTACAAGTCAAAATAAAATATAACAAAATTATAAAGGTATTATGAAAATGTTATGTCATTCGGTTGTGTTTTTAGAAATTTTTTATTGGTTAAGTTAACTTTGTTGAGCCAAAATTTACTGTTTCATATGCAATTTTTTTGGGTTGAATTTTTGTATTTTTTTCTTCTTTGTGCACTGTGGGGGCAAAAGCTTGAACTTTTGTATTGGGCCTTAAGTCCCATTTACTGATGGGAATGCCTCCGAGGAGGAGCAAATGACTGGAAAGGCCCCAGAGCGACTGGTTGTGTAAAGAAAAAGTCGAAGGTAGTAGTTCGAGAGGGTCATTCTCCTCGGACCTGACGAATGTCAGCCGGGTAGGCATTCGCTTGACTTGGGTAATCTTCCAGGAGATTCCAGCAACGAAGATAAATTTCAGGTGCGTAAGGAAGTGATAAGAACACATAAATATCTTAGGGAAAGCTGCTACCACCGTATTAAATGCACAGCAGCAACTTTCCTGGCCGCATTAATGTGGAGAAGACCTCTGAACAGTGTTTTCAACCACAGTCGCTTACAGAAAGCCAGAAAAGCTGCTCAAAATGATAGATACTTGAGTACAAGGTTGGATGATAAACAAATGGACAATGGAAATGGCTTGGAGGAGATTATATAACATGAGAAACCTTCCACAATTGGGGGATCGAAAAATACTAGCAAAGAAATATTGGAAGAGAATTACTGTAGCATAGTGAATCACTAACTTCTAGGAATAGCAATTTCATCTTAAAACTTACTCCTCGGACATATATTCCATCCAGAATTATGTGTCTTTTCCTGTTCGGACACGTTTGAAACCTCGACTAATCGTTAGGCAACCCATTAAAAGCCCAGTTCTTTCACCCACTCTCTTACAAATTTATTGTATTGGGCTCATTGGGCTTATAACTCATTTCTTTTGGGTTTGGGCTGCAATTTGTGACCCTACAATTGACACCGTCTATGGGAAGAACTAGTGCTTGAGTGGATTATAACGGTTATGGCGGGATCAGGACCACACCAGACTAGTCAGCACCATGCAGAATCAGCTAATGTTCATTAACAGGGCAAGCTCCACGACCTCGAGCATGGAAATGATATGGACAACCAACAGGAAGGTAGCTTGCAGATGCTTCACACAGGTGGAAGTGGTTATCAAAGAAGAGGTCACGCAAAACATGAGCAAGCTGATGAAAAAACTATGCAACGAGAAATTGATGATCTAAAAAGCAACTTCGTCGAGCGCAACGAAAACAGACCCCTTCATGTTCTGATGTTTCTTCTAATGATGAAAAAGATGCAAGCTATAGACAAAGATCGAGAACTCCACCTAGTGAATCTTTTTCCTGTGAGGAGGAACATCCTCACAAGAAGAGGCGCATGAGTCCATTTGGGAGGGGAGCAGGAACTAATGTTATGAAGAAAGCACTGAGCTAGATTTCTAAATCACCCTTCACTCAGGGAATATAAAAGGCAAAACTTCGCAGGCATTTCCATCAGCCCACGTTTGCCATGTATAACAGTTGCACGGATCCTGTAGAACACGTGAGCCAGTTCAAACAAAAGATGGCTGTCCATTCTCAGGATGAAGCCCTGTTGTGTAGAGTATTTCCATCCAGTTTGGGACCGATGCCGATGAGATGGTTTGATGGGCTAAGGATGAACTCCATCAGTTCTTTTAAGAAACTTACCCAATCATTCTGTTCTCGATTCATTACATGCAGTAGGGTTCCTCAACCACTAGATTCTCTACTGTCCATGTCAATGAGGGAAGGGGAATCTGTGAAGGCATATGCTAAAAGGTATTGGGAGATGTTCAACGAAATTGATGGCGATTTTGATGAAGTCGCTATTAGAACTTTCAAGGTGGGCCTCCCACCCGAACACGGTTTGAGGAAATCTCTGACAGGCAAGCCTGTCACAAGTTTGCGCCAGTTAATGGATCGAGTTGATAAGTATAAGAGGATCAAAGACGATCAACAACAGGGAAAGAGGAAAGCTAAGGTTATCCCTCAAGAAAGGAGAGATTTTAGGTCGGACCGATACAACAACAACCGGCCGAGAAGGGATTACGTAGAGTAATCAGGGTCAAACAACACCCAGGTTGTCGGGCAGTCTTCCGAGAGCCAGTGCATCAAGTGTTAGAGAAAATTAAGAACGAACCTTTCTTCAAATGGCCTAACAAGGTGGTGGGAAATCCCGAAAAGCGAAACCATAACCTCTATTGCCAATATCATCGGGATCATGGCCATACCACAGAGGATTGTAGGAGCTTGTGGGATCACTTGGACCAACTTGTCCGAGAGGGCAAATTGAAGCAGCTGCTACATTATTCTAGCAGAGAGATTCCTTCAATACCCCCCTTGGGAACTATCAATGTTATCTTTGCTGCACCAGGCAGAACAGGATTGTGCTCGTCTAAAGTAATGTCTGTAGCTCGCCTGTCTTCTGAGGACACTAATCACGAGCCGAAGAGAGCTAGAGTGGAACGGCCCCTGGTCATGGGGTTCTCGGATGAAGATAAGGTTGGAACCATTCAGCCCCATGATGATGCCTTAGTGATCACCCTCTGAATTGGGGGCTACAACGTGAAGAGGATAATGGTGGATCAAGGCAGTGCGGCTGAGATAATGTATCCCAATCTTTATAAAAGGTTGAGCTTAAGAGCTGAGGATCTGACGCCCTATAGTTCTCCCCTAGTGAGTTTTGAAGGAAATGTTATTATCCTAAAGGGTCAGATTAGATTGCCTGTGCAGACTGGCTCGAAGATAGTGGAGGTAGATTTCATCGTTGTGGATGCATACTCTCCTTATACAGCAATTGTTGCAAGATCTTGGCTTCATACTTTGAGAGCAGTTTCTTCCACTTTGCATCAGAAGGTTAAATACCCGTCCGAAGGTCAGATTGAAGAAATATTGGGAGATCAAGCCATGGCACGGCAGTGCATGGTCGCTGCCATCCGGCATAAGCCTGAAGCTGAACCTTCGGCTAACATAGAAAAGGATTTATAGCAGTTAAAACCCTCGGTGTCATCCATCGATAAGCTAGCCGATGAGGTAAAGTGTGAAGATCTTGTGAAGGTTACTATAGGGGATGATCCGGAGAAGTTTTTTCAAATCGGATCCCAACTACCTCAACAAGAGAGAGAAGATCTGATAGAGTTCCTTAAACAAAACATTGACGTCTTTGCCTGGAATACTTAGGAGGCCCTAGGAGTAGATCCAGAATTCATTTGTCATCATTTAAATGTTAACCCATTAATCACCCCCAAAAAGCAACCCCCTCGGCGTCCATCCAAAGAGCATGCTGAAGCAGTCTGAGAGGAGGTGGCTAGACTTAAACAGGCCGGGGCTATCAAGGAGGTTTTCTATCCTGAATGGTTAGCAAATACTGTGGTAATGAAGAAAAAAAGTGGGAAATGGCGAGTGTGCGTTGATTTCACGGATTTAAATAAGGCTTGCCCGAAGGATCCATTCCTTATGCCCAAGATAGATTAGCTGGTAGATGCTACTGTCGGCCATCCTCGGATGAGTTTCTTGGATGCCTTCCAGGATTATCATCATATACCTTTGGCCTTGGACGATCAAGAGAAGACGGCCTTTGTTACTCCTATTGGGAATTACCACTACAAAGTAATGCCATTCGAGTTGAAGAACGCAGGATTCACTTATCAGAGAATGATGACAAGGATGTTCGAGTCGCTATTGGGGAAAAATATCGAGATTTATATAGATGATATGGTGGTGAAAAGCAAAATGGTTTCGGAGCACCTAGGAGACTTTCGAATTATCTTTGAAATTCTTAGAAACTACAAATTGCGCTTAAATGCTTCCAAGTGTTCATTCGGCGTAGGGTCAAGCAAATTCTTGGGTTACATGATCACTCACAGAGGAATTGAAGTTAACCCTGACCAGATTAAAGCTACTAACAACTTGCGATCTCCTCGGAATCCCAAGGAAGTGCAGAAACTAACCGGAATGGTTGCCGCTTTGAACAGATTCATATCCCGGTCAGCAGATAGATGCAGACCTTTCTTCCTGTTAATCAATAAATGGAAAGGTTTTGAGTGGATAGAAGAATGTGACACAGCATTCCAGCAACTCAAAAATTATTTAGCTCGGCCACCGATCATGTCTAGTCCTGAGCCAGATGAAGTCCTTTTTGCCTACATTGCTGTAGCCCCATATGCTGTAAGTTTGGTACTGATACGAGTTGATAATGGCGTACAACGACCAGTTTACTATGTGATAAGTCATTGCATGAAACCAAAGTGCGTTATCTACCATTGGAGAAAGCTATCCTCGCAGTAGTACTTGACACACGTAAGCTACCTCATTACTTCCAGGCACATACAGTTATCATTCTTACATAACTTTCGCTTAAAACCATACTCCGAAGTGCCGATTACACAGGAAGAATAGCCAAGTGGGGTAAAATTCTGGGGGCTTTCGACATCAAATACATGCCTCATACCTCCATAAAAGGACAAGTCCTCGTAGATTTGGTAGCTAAATTCACCGAACCCAAAATAGAAGAATTAACATCAGTTGGTAACATGGATGAAAAATTGGTTGGTGCGATTTCCCAATATCGCCTTCCAACTTGGGAAGTATATGTAGACGGAGCATCGAATCAAAAAGGCTCAGGGGTTGGGCTAGTACTAATGTCCCCTGAGAAGGTTGTCATTGAAAAATCTTTGAGGTTGGATTTTTCAGCCACAAATAATGAGGCTGAGTACGAAACTCTGTTGGTAGGAATGGCTATGGTCCAAAGAATGGGTGGAAAGTCCATAAAACTCTTCTCGGACTCAAGGCTTGTCATCGGTCAAGTAAGAGGGGAATTCGAAGCAAAAGATGAGAGGATGTAGGGGTACCTTAGTCAAGTTAAATGTTTACAGTTAAAGTTTGACTACTTTAACTTGTTACATGTCCCCAGAAGTGGTAATGCGCACATAGACTCTTTAACTATGCTTGCAACCTCCTCGGCACAGGACTTGCTTCGAGTAATTCTTGTTGAAGACTTATACAAACCCACAAAGACAAGAGGAGAGACGGCTCAAATTAATTAGATTAGAGCAAGGCCGAGTTGGATGGACTCCATCATACGATTCTTGAGAAAGGACATTCTGCCTGAGGAAAGAATAGAAGCTGACAAGATACGAAGGAAGGCCACTAGTTATTGGTTATCAGAGGACCATAAACTATATAAATGTTCCTTTTCAGGACCTTATTTATTATGTGTCCACCCTGAGCTAACCAAATCACTTCTAGAAGAGTTACATGAAGGAATCTGTGGAAGCCATACTGAAGGCAGATCCTTAACACATAGGGCTATTACCCAAGGTTATTGGTGGCCAAATATGCAGAGAGAGGCTCTGGAATACGTCAAAAAGTGTGATCAGTGCCAACGGTTTGCGCTGAGCAAACACCAACCAGGGGGAATCCTTAATCCACTATCTAGCCCATGGCCGTTTGCTCAGTGGGGCTTAGACATTGTGGGACCATTTCCCAAGGCAATGGGAAACAAGAAATATCTTCTGGTCGGCATTGATTATTTTACGAAGTGGGTTGAAGCGAAACCCCTAGCCAACATTAGGGATGTGGATGCGAAAAGATTCATTTAAAAGAACATCGTCACTCGATTTGGAGTTCCTCATGTGCTCATCTCGGACAATGGCCTTCAGTTTGACAGCAAGATGTTCAGAAAATACTGTGGCGAGTTAGGGATTACTAATAGGTATTCTATTCCTGCTCATCCCCAAGGGAACAGACAGGCGGAAGCTGTAAATAAAGTTATAGTAAGTGGGCTGGAGAAAAGGTTAGATGATGCAAAAGGCAAATGGGTGGAGGAACTACTGCATGTACTCTAGACGTACAAAACCACACCTCGCAGATCTACTGGAGAGACCCCTTTTTCAATGACTTATGGAGCTGAGATTGTCATCCCTTTAGAAACTGGTTTCCCGACGTCAAGAACCAGTTCATTCAATCCAAAGGATAACGATGAGCAACTAACAAGAAGTTTGGACTTGATTGAAGAGAAGAGAGAAAATGCAATGGTACAATTGGCTCATTATCAGCAGAAACTGAAGCAAGGCTATGATGCCAATGTAAAGCTGAGACCTTTAACTCCTGGTGACCTTGTGTTACGTAAAGTTGTGGGCGTTGCAAAGAATCCAGCCTGGGGAAAATTAGGACCAAATTGGGAGGGACCTTATCGTATCACCTCAAAAGCTGGTATTGGAGCATATTTTCTAGAAGATCTGGATGAACATGTAATACCACGTCCTTGGAATGTAAACAACCTAAAGAGGTATTACTATTAATAAGTATTCTCATGATCAATTTACTCGTTCTTCATATAAAATGTTTATACTTTTCATCGTTCACAGTTCTTTTAAGTATTTAAACTTAAATTCAATCATGCCTGAAGTCCTCGGACCAGATGATTTGGGTTAGTTAGCACTCGTTCATAGTTCTTTTAAGTGTTTAAACTTAAATTCAATCATGCCTGGAGTCCTCGGACCAGATGATTTGGGTTAGTTAACACTCGTTCGCAGTTCTTTTAAGTGTTTAAACTTAAATTCAATCATGCTTGGAGTCCTCGGACCAGATGATTTGGGTTAGTTAACACTCGTTCGCAGTTCTTTTAAGTGTTTAAAATTAAATTCAATCATGCCTAGAGTCCTCGGACCAGATGATTTGGGTTAGTTAACACTCGTTTGCAGTTCTTTTAAGTGTTTAAACTTAAATCCCATCATGACTAAAATCCTCGGACCGGATGATTTGGGTTAGTTAACACTTGTTCTAAGTCTTCGTAAAGGTTTAAACTTGAGATTCAATCATGCACAAAATCCTAAAAACAAATGATTAGAATGAATTATTATTACAAAGTCACGTTTATAGATGTTTATGTAACACTTACATTGTGCTTAGAGTCCTGAGCCTATTGATTGAATTTAACTTGTGTATCCTGTTTGCACGATATGACAATATATTCTATTCAAGTCAAAATGGCAAAAGATCCCCATACTTATACAATCAATCTCGTAGTACTTATAATGACATATGAGACGAAAGAAAGATATCTTCATTAATAACAAAAAGGTGATACATTTCTTTAAAAAAAAAAACAGTAAACATAACAAAAACAAAATATATGCTATAAAAGATAAAAAAACCCTAGCCTAAGCTTTAGTCTTGGGAGCTTTTGGGTTAGCAGCTTGCTCGGGTTGAGAGATAGCAGTGTCTGAGGCCTTCTTGGCGGGGTCAGAGGAGTTCTTCTTTTTTTCTTTGCCCTTATCCTTGCCCTTGAAAGTTTCAGCCTCCTTTCCTTTGCCAATATCTTGGTGGGAGTTTACTAAAACTTCCAAAGGAGCAGGAGGGACTTGGTCCACCTTTGGTAGCTTAGACACTTGGGCAGCTTGTTCAGGGAGAGAGGAATTAGGGTCTGAGAGCTCGCGAACCTCTGGGTCATAGTAAATGCTCTCAGGCCACCTCAAACCAGAATCAGCAGGGATCCCAACAACATTAAGGGCCTTACCCCAAGATATATCGCAGTAATCCCTAGCTACAGCAGAGAATTCCTCTGTGAGTCTGGCTTGAGTCTCCTCTATCCCAAGCGTGTACGCAGCATGCTTCTCGGCCTCGGCTGCCTCCTTAAATAGTTGGGTAGCCTCCCTGGCTTTTCGAAGCTCTTCGCAAAGTTCCGTCACCAGCTGCTTCTCTGTTGCCATGTTTATTTCGGTATAGTGCAACTGCTTCCGAATATCTTCAAACTGCTTCTTCATTGTCTTTAAGCCTGCCTTGGCACTATCTCCCGCTCTAATAGCTTCTTTCAGCTGCTTGGCCATCTTGGAATGGTTTTCTTTTAGGGCGCCTAGCTTTACTTCGACCTCGGATCGAGCATCTAAGGCCTCCTTGGATTCGCTACGAGTGTTCTTCACCCATTCCTCGGCCACCAAAACCTGCTGTGTGACCTAAATAATAATAATAATAATAATAATAATAATAATAATAATAAAATAAAATGTGTTTTACCTTTATTGTAAAATACAAGAAAACTTGTGAAAATGGCCAAGTATGTAAATAGAACAATGAATCAAATAACTTACCATAGCCAGATCCTTTTTGAAGGATAGAAAGAGTTCTGGGTGATTGAAGTTCCTGTAAGCCTCCATATCTTTTGGGAGGAGGAGGGGCTGCTCTAGGGCCTCGGCTACATGACCAGCATGCCCCCCACGATAATGCTTGAGGGAAGCATCCCAGGCAATGGGGGCACCATCCACCTCTAACTTGGGCAACCAAGTGCGGGTTGGACAGTGCATTTAAGCCACAGGAAGCTCTTCTCGGCTGTCAACGAAGCCGGACCTCCTGCTCTGTTTGGTCCTATGATTGCCTTGGCTGCTTGCTTCCTTTGGAAAGGCCCATCTCACTTTCCTCAGGAGCCTCTGTGTGTCTCTTCCTCCTCAGATCAGGGTTGGGCTTTAGCCCAAGGTCAGCAGGAAGCTGAGAAGGAGGAGGATTTACTAGAGGCTTGGACTTGCTTTTTTCTTGAGGAAAAGGCACCTTGTTCCTTCCCTTCATGAGCTCCCTCAAACTTGGGCCAGTCTTGGGGGCCATCTCTTCTTCCTCGTTGTCCAAAGATTCACCCATGTAAGTTATTATCGGGGCAGGTGTCTAAACGCACGAGTACTCATTCGCTTCTTCCTCAGCCTTTCATATAATGATGGCTTCCTCCTCAAATCGGAACTTGTCAATTTCTTCCTCAAGAGAAGAGGAAGACGCAGCTCCTTCCTCGGCTACAGCTTGTGCGAGAGGCACTTGCCGAAGTGGTTGAGTAGCCAAAGGAATACCCTGTGGAACGGGATGATCAACTGGTGGAAGATCGTGTGGAGCTAAAAAGCCTGGCCGAGACACGTCTATACGAATCAAACAATAGTCGTTTGCCCTGATAGAGTTGCCGACGTCTAGGAAAGTTCTTGAGATGGGTTCGTAGTCTAGAATTAGGTGAGCGGCTCAAAGCTGTTCGTCGTCGTTCAAAAAAATTTGAGACCTTAGCAAATAGTTGAGTGCGGGCACGTTGATCAAACTGAGCCGAAGGTTTGTTTGTGCTTTATCTATTAAATAAAAGAATCAAACAATTAGAAACCCAAAGTTTAGTGTAAAATGATGATAAAAGGAAAAATGAGTCTTTTTGGTACAACAAAGCAAGGCCGAGGGCAAATAACCTAAATCTAATATTAGAAAACCTAAATCTAAGGTACCCCACCTAGCTCTCCAATCTGGGTTGGGTAAGGAAGACCTTCATGCCAAGGGCTTGATACGATGAGGAAGTCATCCTTCATCCCTTTGTTAGATTTGGGGAGACACGAGATGAGCTTGACAACATCAGACCGGGATTTAAGGTAAAACCCCGCCCATGCTTATTGGTGGCCTTCGTATAGATGGGCTACATCATACCAAGTTAACCCCAATTCTAAGTGTCGGTCCAAGGCGTCAATTGCTCCTAGAACTCTAAAGAAGTTAGGTGCACATTGTTGGGGGAAAAGCCTATGGGCATGTAAGTAGTCTCTCATAATCCTACCCATGGGGATAGTCATTTCTCCTTCTATGAAGGCAATCATTGGGATTGTGATTTCTCCCACCTCTCGGTCAAATGCTAACCCTTCTGGGGAACAGTATCATATTGATACTTCCTAGGGTATGTGATATTTCTCCTTGAACAGTTCTATCAATGCAGGGTTCTTCACTAAACGCTGAAACCTACCCATTCTGAATGTGTAGAATAGAAAATGACGAGCCAAGGAGGTTGTCCGAGGAGATAAAGAGAGATTCGAAGTGAAAACTTACGTAGACTAAAGCAAGAGCTAATCTTTAAAGTTCTTGAAGATCTTTGAAGGCTTTTTGGAAGTGCGACAATTTGATGGTTAGTGAGTTTAGAGGTTTAAGTGCTCTGAAGATTCTAAACTGCGATGAACAAAAGAGAAAATGATGTTCGTGAGCCTTTATATAAGAGACTGAAAATGAAGGGGATTTTATCCTGCCCAAATCTTGAAGAAAAATCCGGATCGTTGGATCAGAACACCACCGTTGGATACCAGGAACACAACGCCGCCCAAAATACTTAATGACATTTCGCGAGTTCCGAAGTGTCAGAAACAATAGTGAAAGGACTAGAATGACCCCTCCACGTGCGTAAGTTTGAATGTATTTGCAGTTTTAACTACAATTAAATTTGCAAGTCAAAATTGTATTTTTTCTCCTCGGGCAAGATAGAAAAATTAAAATTTTAAGAGGCTATTGTGGGGCAAAAGCTTGAACTTTTGTATTGGGCCTTAAGTCCCATTTACTAATGGGAATACGTCCGAGGAGGAGCAAATGACTGGAAAGGCCCCAGAGCGACTAGTTGTGTAAAGAAAAAGTCGAAGGTAGTAGTCCGAGAGGGTCATTCTCCTCGGACCTGACGAATGTTAGCCGGGTAGGCATTCGCTTGACTTGGGTAATCTTCCAGGAGTTCCAGCAATGAAGATAAACTTCAGGTGCGAAAGGAGATGATAAAGACACAGAAATATTTTGGGGAAAGCTGCTACCACCGCATTAAATGCACAGCAGTAGCTTTCCTGGCCGCATTAATGTGGAAAAGACCTCTGAACATGTTTTCAACCACAACCGCTTACAAAAAGTCAGAAAAGTTGCTCAAAAGGATAGATACTTGAGTACAAGGTTGGATGATAAACAAGTGGACGATGGAAATGACTTGGAGGAGATTATATAACGTGAGAAACCCTCCACAACTTGGGAATCGAAAAATACTAGCAAAGAAATATTGGAAGAGAATTACTGTAGCACAGTGAATCACTAACTTCCAGGAATAGCAATTTCATCTTAAAACTTACTCCTCGAACATATATTTCATCCAGAATTATGTGTCTTTTCCTATTAGGCAACCCATTAAAAGCCCAGTTCTTTCACCCACTCTCTTACAAATTTATTGTATTTGGCTCATTGGGCTTATAACTCATTTCTTTTGGGTTTGGGCTGCAATTTGTGGCCCTACATGCACCATTTTAAGTAAAACCACATAGTTTTATACACAAAAACAAAAACTTAGGATAAAAACATTTTTCATCTTTTATGTTTGGGGTAGTTTACAATTCCTCCTTAAACTTTAAAATCAAACAATTTTTCTTTTAATATTTTGAAAAAAAAGAAGAAGAAGCAAATATGTTATATTGTTATTCTCTTAGTCAAACCCTAATAAAAGCTTATGATTTTTAAAATATTTATTGTGTAATGTCTAAAATACTCCGACTAAATTTTAATATTCTAAAAATTTTCTTCACGTATTTTGAGTTTTAGATGGTAGTAATTCTTCTTTCTCCAAAAAAAAAAAAAAAAAAAAGATTGTAGTAATTTTTAGAAAGTTGGAATGATGATATAAAGCGTTTTATTTGTTATCTGAAGAACATTGATTTTCTAGGTTTAAATTTTCGAAACTTATAATTTATCTAATGGAAAATTTGATGACACATGCCTTTTGTTATCTTTTGTTATTTTTATTTTTTGTTTTCTTAGCAAAAAACAAAAAATGTTGTTGTTGAACATTTATTTTTATTTTTTGTTTTCTTAGCAAATTCGAGTAATTGTTTATTGTTGAAAGATGATGATATTCGTTATCATTCTTAGAAATTTTTAGTGAGTGGATATATTGACTTTAGCTAATAAGTACTAAAAAACTATTATAGTAAAATAGATATTTATATGTTAAACAACTATCATAACTTTGCGGTTGATCAAAATTCTTATATGAATAAGATTAACTTTTTATGACATAATTATCAAAATTCTTAAAATTAATGTCTCTTTTTATTAATGTAAATCTCTATGTATTTTAAAAATAAAATGATTTATATATTTATTTAGTGATACAAATAAAATCTAGAATTGACCTTAATCACTACTTTTTTTTCCTATGGTAAGAATGTGACTTGCATGTGTTGCCCTAACTAGTGTGTGTGTGTATATATATATATATATATATATACATGAACAACTTTTTCCATAAGTTAGAAGTTGATAGATGTCTACTACATGTTTGTGGTAATAAAAAAATAAATAGATAAATAAATAAACATTTGTAATACATTAGGAACTTAGAAGCTAAGCAAATTCAAAATTACAAAAGAAAAGAACTTTACCCTAGTAATACATCAAAACACACATATATGATTTACTTATTGTCATAATCTTTTTGCTTCAAGGTGTAAAGCTGGATCAAAAGTGGCCAAAGAGATTTTTTCCATTTCCAGAGCATCAGTGGATTGGGGCATCCTAGTTCCTAAATTCAAAACCTTGGCATTTTACATCCTTCTCCTGGTCAGGGTGGGGTCTATTGTGAAATGACCTTGGGCAAGGCAGTGTATTTGAGATTTGATGTTGGCAACTTTGGTTTTTATTCAATACATTTTATATCTTTCTCTTGGTCAGGGTGGGGCCTATTGTGAGAAATGAAAATGACACATTGGGGGTTTTGGTCTGCGTACTTGTTTGTGAGAAATGAAAATGACACATTGGGGGTTTTGGTCTGCGTACTTGTATGATACAAGTACGCAGACCAAAACCCCCAATGTGTCATTTTCATTTCTCATTTATATCTTTCTCTTGGCCAGGGTGGGGCCTATTGTGATACAAGTACGCAGACCAAAACCCCCAATGTGTCATTTTCATTTCTCATTTATATCTTTCTCTTGGCCAGGGTGGGGCCTATTGTGAGAAATGAAAATGACACCTTGGGGGTTTTGGACACGTACGTGTCCAAAACCCCCAAGGTGTCATTTTCATTTCTCACAATAGGCCCCACCCTGGCCAAGAGAAAGATATAAAGTGAGTGCCATTTGATGAGTCTTGGCAGCTGCTTAACATATGCAACATTCTTCTCCAACCCTTGACAATTCTAGGCAATCGTCTTTTTTATCTCCTCCTATGGCCGGGTAACACTTGTTAGCTAAAGTTATTTGAGTGTGTGAGTGTGGAGATAGAGAGAGTTCTTATTCTTTTCCGGTAATATTCATACATTTTTTTTTTTTTTTTTTTTTGCAACAGCTTGCATTTGAGCGTTAAAGACGTTACGGAAATCCTGAAGCTCTTGATCCTCATTCTTGAACTCTTTCCTAAACTCTGTGAGTGTATAAGATATTTCAGAAGAGGTGGTTAGCAGCAACGACACCGGCGGTGACAGCACTACCAACAACAAAATGGGTATTGAATCTTACAACTCTATTGTAGCCTCTATTGAAGCTTCTACATCTGCAGTAAATTGGCGTTCATCATGCATAACTCTTTCTTACTATTACTTAGAATTCCATGCCTTTTTTTATATTTTTTTATTCTAAGGCTTAGTTCAATAAGGAAGCATGGTGATTGGTGAGGCGTTTTTTTTTTTTTAAGAGAGAGACAGGTTTTTCTTGGGGCCGTTATACTATCCTTGTAGACGTAGTACTATGGGCCCAAGATTGGGCCTTGTTCCTCATCTTCCCAGCCTGCCCTTTCTTTTATGCACCGTGTTCCCTTAATAGGCTTCTTCTGGGGTGTGTGATTTATGGTTTGCGTTGTGGTTATTATGTTGATTAAAATTTTATCTCATACATCCCAATCCAAAAAAATAGAAAAGAAAACAAAATTGAGGTGTGAGTTTGGTGGATCTACTTCTTGTTTTGTAAATTTCTCAATCAAAAAAAAAAAAAAAAAGCTTCTTGTTTTATAATGTTTTTAGTTGTAAAATTTGGTAATCTTCTTGAGTCTGTGGCTTAATTCTTTAGTATCATTTTTTTTAAAATGAAAAATAAAAGAAACGCTTTTATAATGTATGTGTGCCAATATATATTATTGGATTATTGTGCTAGTATATGCCTAATCCATTTGAATTGATCTAAATTGGCAAAGATCTATCACCGATTGTGGGTTTTTTTTTCCTTATAAATTATTAATATTTATTTTTGCAAAAGATTTTGGTTTTTCATTATGTAAAGTGGACCCCAAAAGAACATTTTGATGGTTAAGATTTAAAACTAAATCTGATGACTAAAAATGTAGAGGTCCTAATTTGGTAATTATCACAATATCGGTCCATAGAATTTTAGAAAGCTTCATAGGTAAGAAATGAATTTTTTTTTTTTAGGGAAAGAAATGAAATATTTTAATCAAAAATTTTTTTTTTTGGTTGAGGGAGTAGTTTAATTAAAAGTTATGACACCACTTTCGTATGCATTTAAAATTAAAAAAAGAAAAAGTTATACCCTACCTTCTTCCATATCATAAGCAACAAAGACAACTTCTTCTATTTTTGAACTTAACAATAATAATAACTTAGTTCGAGAAATTAGAATTACTATCATCAAAACTAAATATAAATTAAAATAAATAATAAATATAACAAGAGTGGAAAATGTAAACCACCAAACACGGATATTACCACAAAACATATATGCGGTCAAAAGACTCAAAACTGTAGATGGTATTATTATCAACACTAAATATATAATAATATTATAATAATATATGCAAGCTGTAAACCACAGCAAAACAAATAGAAAGACGTAGAAGGTTCAAAAGTCAAAAAGCATAGATTGACACGCATAAATCCCCAAATTTTTTTTTTTTATCAACATAAATCCCCAACTAACAAAGAAAAAAAATACCCCGCACGGTAAGGTTGGAACTTTAGAAGCCTAAAGTTGAGTTAGGCTTCGGCTCAGGTGGTGATTGGGAGTGGCAAACCGGCTAGTTGTGGAGGCAAGCAGAAAATTGCAGGTCAGAGACGACGGCGGTGGCCTAGGGGATTTTTTTTTTTTTTTTTTAAATAGATTTGGGTTAGTAAACAACGGATATTTGAATTTATAAGAGACTTGATTTACAAAGAATTTTTATTTTTGGTGGATAATATTGTTGATTTGGGATTTGTTGAAATTATTTTTGTTGTTTGTGTAAATTTGGACGTGCTATGGGCAACGAGTGGGCTGGATTTTTTTTTCTTTGGGTTTTTGTATCATTCTCATTTTCTTAAAAGGGGTTTTTTAAACTGAGTTTAAAATTTGAGGGAGGTCCATATGGATTTAAAAGAAGAGTAAGTCTGCAAACGAGGAACTAAAACCAGTTTTTTTTTTTTTTTTTTTTCTTCTTCAAAATCCTGGGGCCAATAAGTAAAATTAGCGAGAAACTGGTGCTGTGTGCTTCCTGATGGTTTCATCTAGTGTGTGTATTGTGTGGTTTGTATTGTGGTTGTCTTGTTATGTAAGATTAAAATTTATACTTATTCATCAGAGTTATATAATTTGAGATATGCACGTTGTCTTCGTTTCAGATTTGGATATACTGACTTGATTTTAGTATAACTTGAGATTGGCATGAAATTTGGGGTGAATTGAATTAACATATAGAACTTATAACCTGGAGAAAATCATAATTTTTTGAAATTTCTAGTTATTTTAAATTTAAAGCCAAAGTGGTGAGGAAGTTAATTATGTTAGGCCAAATTTATTGGGTCCCTTTTAGTGTTTGGTTTTAGGCTTAAAAACTTTCAAGCACGGAAAGGTCATTAAAATGATTTTGGAGAAATTGATCCAAATCTGCAAGAACTTTATTTTGAGACCCTTGATGTGTTTCATTACTAATTTGATGGTTTAGGCATTAGGCTGTAAGTTTATGAAGGTCATGATGTAAATGGCTTAGGAATAATGAATATCGGTTAACCTCTAGTTTTGGGAAAACTGGGTCATACTCCATTTGGGACAACGAGGTGATGGAAATGGTTGTGTTTTGATAGACATAATATGAAATTTAGGTAATGCCATGTCATACTTTTGAGGGGAGGGCTGCCTCAATGGGTTTAAAAAGTTACGCACAAAATTGTAAGTGCTGAGCCAAGTACATATCAATAGTTAAACCTTTATCTTATTATTACTGCCTCGCATTTGCTTAGATATACATAGATATTGACATGTTTATTTTTACTAAGTCATCTAATCCTGTATTAGGTTCTACTTGATTCTGTTTGGGTGACACAAAAATCGTTTGTCGATTTGAAGTAAGTGGATTTTATATAATGATTATTCTCAAGATATTATATTATATATTTATAATTGAAAAGTTCATCAAAAAATATATATAGGTATAATTGAAAAAAAAAAAAAAAAAAGCTTGGCTAAACTGTGAACCTTTTTTTTGTAAAGTTCTTTCTATATATAGTTTTTTTTTTTTTTTTTTTTGAATGGGATACATAGCTATTTATATGAAGAATATTTTATAATATGTTAAAGAAAAAGAAAATGTTTTCATAAAATCAGTTACATTATTTTAATCTTTGCCAACACAAAGTTAAGAGTTGGTCTTTGGATGTTTATTGTGGTGTGGTACATTGTTATTGTTTACTTTTCAAAACCATTGCTATTAATTATTTGCTCCTCTTCCTCAAAAAAAAAAAAAAAAAAAAAAAAAAAAATATATATATATATATATATATATATATATATATATATATATATATATTTGCTCCTTGGAACCATTGTTATATTTTACTTCTTTGGGTTATTGTTTCTCATGGGATGCACCTGCTGATTGTTAAGATTGTCATAATTGGCTAATATTTTATATACTAATTATTGTTTATTGTTATTGACAAATTAATCGTGAAAAAAAACTTTAATGTTACATGTATTATTATATGTTATTATAAGTAGTTTACCCAATGATGAAGTGATGTTCTTGTATCAAAACTATGGCTTATTGAAATTGGGTAAATATTTTAAGAGAGCGTTATTTGTTTATTTAAGAAGGTATACTAAATTACTTTCATACTGGTAATAAAATGTTTTGTAAAATTTAATACATTCTCTACTATAATATGCATTTTCACTGGACAATATTATGTGATGTAGTCTCTTTTTCAGCTGTTAACTCACCCTCTTTCTCCACTATTTCAGATTAGTTCAATGGACTCTCTTAATACAACTAGTTGGTGATTGTTGGAGCTAAGAACTGAAGACTGTGTAGCAATGAACTATGTTATGAAAATTTGCTTTGTTGTTCTTTTTTAGGGTTGTAAACTTGGTAATCATGAGACTATTTAAGAATATAATTGGAGTCTTTATGTTCTCATATTTTAGTTTGATGAATTGTTGAGAGATTTGATATTTAAATGTTGTTGATGGTTTGGTTTATTATATTTGGATATATAGTTATGCTCTATTCCAATTTTAGAGGTTAATTAGTGCTTTAAAACTTAGTTTAAAATTGTTGTCATATTTGTTTTAATCTAAGCTTAGTGCCTTATCACAACTCATTTATCTAAATTTCTCATTTGGATATGGATCATGATAATGAGATTGGTATATCTACTTTTAGTTCCATTACATGGCAATTGATAAAACATATACTTGTATTATTTGAACAAGTTGTAAGAGTCCTTAAAAAGGTAATGTGAATAGTTTTATTAATTTCTATATTGTGAGTTAGAGGAATTTTAGTCCATACTAGTTTAGGCATAAAATATATCGTTTTTTTGTAATATGTTGACTTTTTATAAATTATGAGATTTTATGGAGTGGCTTAATATTTTTTTTTAATAAGCAATAGTAGAAATTTTAATCATGAATTGGTGTATTTTTTTGTAAGGTAGGCCCAAAAGAATATTGAGGGCGAAGCTGGGAAGATGTATATAAGATTGAACTTTTTGTTTTAAAACTTTTTTTTTTTATTGTGTCCCTTGAACTGAAAAATCACTACCATCATCTTATTAACAGAAAGTGTCTTCGTGGTACACAACAGTTGACATATTTGAAGTTGATGTGCCTTTTAAAATAATAATAAGAAATTTAAAATAACTTTAAATGATTTGATGTCATCATTTTAAATAAATAAAAAAATAAACATTTGACGTTGGATTTGGTGATTTTGTTAAGCCAATTTAGACATGGATTTGGCCTAAAAGGGGAAGTAATTTAGGGCTTACGCACACACGGTGCGTTTTTACATTGGTTCACTTTTTCAAGTGAGGTGAAACAACTTCCTCCTCTTTGTTTTGTTTTGTTTTATTTTTTTATTTTTTCTTTGTGGGTCAATGTAAAGAGAACTTCTACCATTTTTTCCTCCACGTGATTATATTTGATAAGTTACTGTTAACAGTGTCAAGTGATTAGACACGTGTCAGCTATGTATTGGTCTGTTAGAAAATCTATTGGTTACATTAGGCGCCAATCCATGTTTTGAGTATATAATAGCGGGGGCATATATATTAGATTAAGAAGCATTTTCTCAATTCTAAGACTGAAATCATTTTGCTACTCTCAAATTCCTCTTTGTTATTAATTCAACTTTACTACTTATTTTTCCAACTTATTACATATTATTCGTACTTTCTTTATAAACACACATTTTTTTTCAGGCACAAACACACATACACATATATATACAAACATCTGTTTTCATAGGTAGGAAGCTGACTGATGTCTACATGTTTGTGGTAATAAAAATAAATAAATAAACATTTGTAATACAAATTAGGAACCTAGAAGCTTAGCAAATTCCAAATTACAAAAGAAAAGAACTTTACCCTAGTAATACATCAAGACAAACATATATGGTTTGCTTATTGTCATTAGGAACTAGGACGCCCCAATCCACTGATGCTCAAGAAATGGAAAAAATCTCTTAGGCCACTTTTGATCTAGCTTTGCAACTTGAAGCCAAATGATTATGGAAGTGATTAGTAGAAAATTCCATATAGCAAGATACAAAAAGGGTATTCCTACAATTCATTAATAAATTTCTATGGGGAAGGAGATGCAGAGAGAATTTTAGATTAAATTCATAAAAAAAAATAATAAAAAAAAAATGATTCCCCTGCCCAGTATGATTGATATACGGCAGCAGAAGCACTATCAATACAAGGCATGTCACCTATATAGCTTTACCCAAAAGGCTTATTCAAAGTATTGTTGGTTCAGCACAAACAACTTTTTAAGAAATATATTAGCAATCATGGCATAATTACTCTTCAAAAAGAATATCTTGAATGGTAAGTACTATCAAACGCATTCTATCAAGTACCAATAACTACAACTAATACAGATTTATTACAACAATATATACACAATATGCCAACTATTAAACTCACAACATTCTTAATCAGCATGATCAGGCTCTTATCAGGAAACTAATCATGCTGAAAGAACCCCCCAAGAAATTTCTTTTTACAGTAAAGCTCAAGGACTGTTAGAAGTATGTGGTTAAATGATTAAATTTATTATATCCTAGTAGATTAAACTTTAGGGACAATTAGTAATTTAATATGGTATCAAAGTAGGAGGTCTTAAGTTCGATCCCTGTCTACGTGAGGGAGAGTGTTAGAAATATATGGTTAAATAATTAAATTTACCATAACCCAATAGCTTAAACTTTTGAAACAATCGATAATTTAACAGGGACCACAATTTAGGACGCATTAGACTAAGTTTTTACAAAATTACCTACTATCTCACCTCATTTAACTAGAACAAAGGCTGCAAAAATTTTGGATTGTATCAAAGTTTCTTCCAATAATTTTTTATATTTTGATAGTGCAAAGAAGTAATTATCCTCTTTCCACAGAACACATGGCTTCAAGTGCATAGGGCAACAGTTATCAAGCAATTCTTTCTCATCTAGCAGATTCACGGAGCTAAAGACATTACACTATTGTGGTACATAAATACAAAACCTCTCTCAAACAAAAAGACCACAATAAATACATAAACACATTTGTTCAAACAAGACAGTGCATATATGAAACTGGAAATCAGCAAGAACCTCTCTATATATATATATATATAAAGGGAATTCCACATAATGAGTAACCTCAACAAGTTCCTGTAAATATCAAAGGAGATTTTCTACACAAATACTAGCACCCTAAAAAAAAAAAACTCACAGATAAGGGAAATTAAATTTAGACAATGTTGCTACATCCACATTTACAAGTTCAAAATGCAAATATTACCTTATACTCCTCAAAGTTGACACAATAATGTCCTTCATATATATATATATATATATCACCATTGGCAACAACCCTTAGTAAAATTCCTACACAATTGCTTCATGCTTAGGTTCAGACTCATTGGTTGTCCAAATGAACTCATCATAAGATATGTCTAACTGCAGGCAGAACGTAAACAACAAAACAAAGGAGATTATAAAAAATGGAAAATACGCACAAAAATTGGAACATTCATGATTCAACAAGTCAGGCTAAAGTAAATTGAGAGTGCATTAGCATCTTGGGTTAATATTACATCTTTCTAGAGTGTCTTATATGCTTGTTAAATGGCATCACAATCACTTGGGTTGGAACCCCGGACTGCCGCAGCAGCAGCAATTTTCTCCCCATGCTCATCTATGCTAGTAATGAATACAACTTTCTTTCCTAATAGCCTCTGCCACAGATATGAACCATAAAATGTTTGCCTTTTACATCATATTGCAAGTTTGCAACACTAAAATTGTTCAACAACATAAAATTACAACAATGCACGTTTTCCCTGATTTGCTTGTAGAAACATGCTGTTAAAAATATATACACACACAGAGTTTTCAAATAAAACCCCGAACGCTATTTGAATTTACTCTTCATTAGTAAAAGAGCCGAGCTTATACTTTGTTTTTACATCTTCTAACAATACACGAAAAACATATAAACCAATTGAAGGCCATATTTGATCAATCAAGCATACAAAAAAGCTTTTTCTAGTTAATGGAAGTTGTACAGATAGTCCAGAGAATAGAATAAAAAGGTTAGAGAAGAGAGAAAGAAAACTTTTTTTTTCATTTATGGGCTTATGGTTCTTGTTATATTCTTGAAATGTGTTCACACCTGTAACCAAAACACAAATAACACATCTAGGCTAAACCTCATAGATCCAACACATCTAGCTTATACTTTGTTTTTACATCTTCTAACAATACACGAAAAACATATAAACCAATTGAAGGCCATATTTGATCAATCAAGCATACAAAAAAGCTTTTTCTAGTTAATGGAAGTTGTACAGATAGTCCAGAGAATAGAATAAAAAGGTTAGAGAAGAGAGAAAGAAAACTTTTTTTTTCATTTATGGGCTTATGGTTCTTGTTATATTCTTGAAATGTGTTCACACCTGTAACCAAAACACAAATAACACATCTAGGCTAAACCTCATAGATCCAACTCATACTTCAGATTCCAGAGGATAGCTACGCAATTCCAATTCCAAAAGTATTCAAACCCATAGCCCCCAAATTAAACTACCGCTTTTTCTCTGAGCTATACTTCGTTGTCTCTCTCTACCAATGAAGAGAATGAGAGAGAATACCAATAATTGTTTGGACAGGTCTGCTAGGTAATTTCCATGATAGACAAATTCACTTTTTTTTTCTCGGGAAACAAACAGAGAGTTAAACATATACCTGTAATCAGACGAAGAAGCGGCGGAGATGAGATCGCTGACCACTGTGCCTCAGCTCGTCGTCGGAGATCTGTACTTGAGTTTTCTCGCTCTTTGTGTTTTGAGAGAGAGAGAGAGAGAGTATGACTGATGAATGAGTTTTTTTTTTTTTTTTTTTTGATGAAAGGGAAATATCAAATATCATTAGATTTTTAAAGCGAAAACCTATTTTTTTACTTTGTTTATTTTGACCCTTTCAAGTTTCAAGTGAACCCGGAAAAAAGTGAATCAAAATAAGTCAGGTTTTTTACTCTTTTTTTTTTTTTGTGGTGGTAAAACTTTTAGAGACTAAAAAATAAAAGAAAAACTAATTTAATGCAAAGTTTAAGAACAAAAATAATTCCATCAAGAAAAAGAAAAAAAAAATTTTAGTAGTATTAACAAATCAGAGACGACTAAATTGAACTAAGGTAAAAGGCACTACCTTAGAGTAGTTTGCACTTTGCACAACCCTTGAATGAGGGCAATAATGACCTCCAGTTCATGAGATCCCTCTTTCTCACGTGTGAATCTGCATATGCTGTGAGATTGATGTTTTCTCACTTGTAACTTGTAAGCTGAATAGTGGGCCAAATTCAATTCGGGCTGTACAACAAATGGGCTAATTATATAGTCTTAAAGATTGTTATTTTTTTGTACACACAAAAAAAAAAAAAAAAAAACTTAACACTCTTTTTGCAAGAAAACGCAAAAAGACCAGTCCTCAGTTCTCACAGTCATTGATATAAATTTTAAATTTCCCAATTCGAATATACTCAAATGGATTAGGCAATAGGCATAAAATAGCGAATCAAATACTAATATTACACGCGCACTTATAGACAATATAATTATACATTAAGAATCAAACCTTAAAGTCTCATACAAGTGTACAAAGAAAGATATTCTCTTTCTTTTGAATAGCAACTTATTCAATCAAACAAATAACGGAGGTCATCAACACAATACAGAACAAACAACAAATCTCACACTACTAACACAGACAGTCAAGCAAGTCTATTCTCAACCATAACAACCAACAAAATAAACCATGGAAATCTACTTTTTGCATGAACGTAATCTTCCTGATCTACACGTAGAAGCAGGGACGGAGCCAGGACTTAGAGTTAAAGAGGGCAAAAATATAAACAAATTTTTTTTTTAAACTCCAAATAAACATTCATTTAGCATTAACAAACCATAAACAAAAACAAATACACAAAATTTTTGTTTTTTAATACATTAAAATGCATTAACAAACACTCATTACACACGGTAGGCAAGCCTCAACAAGACAACAACTAATTAAAACACACTAACAGGCAAACAGTGTATACAATCAGCTCAAAAAAAAGAAAAAAAGAAAAGAGAATGCAGACAAAATTTGACATTGTCAAACGCAATGCACAACACATGAGTGATGTGATGTGTTAGTCACAACTCTATATATATATATATATATATATATATTTTTTTTTTTTTTTTTAAAATTACTTTCACTTTACTAATGAGAGAACTCTACCTCTCTCTCTCATATTTTCGGTAAGTGTAGACTGTAGAGAGTTCTCTCATCTCTCTGCCTTTTTTCTCTATTTCTCTTTCACAACTCAGATTATCAACCAACAAAAATTTAGCAATTTTTTGTACTAGAGATTCAGACATGAGAGAGAGATAAGATATTCATATTCCTATAATAAGAAAAAGAAGAAGAGAGATTAGATATTATACCAAATTTAGGGGCAGTGGACTGATGGTAGTGCAGTGTTGATCTATTTCTTGCTTCTACTATTGCTCTATTGTGTTGTGCCTGTGCTTGTGCTACCGCTGCCACTGCCTAACCCTTCCCACTCCTAGGTCTCACTTAGAAAGTTAGGGTTTTGTTTTGTTTTCTTTTTTCCTTTTATTTTTTGGGTGTCTTGTGTGTTGTAAATTGTAATATCAAGTGTGTGTGGGTGTTCTCCTAGTTGTTAGAATCGGCTTAAGCTTCTTCTTTTTTTCTTTTTTTTTTGCTGCCTTGAGTGGGTTTGTTTTGAATCTTGTTTGGGCTTAAGTTTGCTCTTAGGCTAATATTTTTGAGATTGTCAATAAATTTTTTATAACTTTTAAAAAGATCAATAATATTATTAAGGAGGCAAAATGCAAATTTATTTAAACAAATTGCTAAACTTAATACATTATATATACTAGCATTAACCCCCCCCTCCCCCCGGTCTAACTGTAGCTCCGTCCCTGCGTAGAAGCTCCAAATGATGTAAAGCTTAAATTTAAGCACTATGTTGGTAACAAATATCAGACAGCTGAGGCTGTGACAGAGCCGTCGTCAGTATTCATAGCTGGAAGTTGGATACTGACTTGACTGTTGATAACGCAGCCGCTGCCGGAATTACAGTCGCGTAGTTTACGAATGAGTATGACAATGAAGATCATGAAACCAACTATTGCCGCAGCGATTTTGATGTCCAAAAGCAGCTTTTCGTCTCTCTTACAATGGCAATCTTGAAATTTTTGGGCGGAGTAATGGCATTCTCGAAATATTTTGCTCTAAGTGTTTGCCAATTACTGGTTGGCAGGTGTAACTGTGTTAGGACTTAGGAAGTTAGCCAAGAGCATCCACAGCAGTGGAGCTAAAAATTTAGCTTTTTAGCTCCACCAAAAGTTACTTTATCTATTTTACCTACACTCATGCTGCAGCAGTGGATCTATTTTAGCTTTCAACACAATAAAATAATATAAACATCACAATAAAATAATATATCTATTATAATAAAATAATATATCCACTACAATAAATAACAATCACAACCACCCGCAACCGCTACTGCTGCCACTACCACCACCGCCAACGCCACCACCGCCAACTCTTCTGCCGCCAATGCCATCGTCGCCGCCGCCGACTCTTCCACCGTCAACTCTTCCACCGCCGACGCCACATGATAGAATAATATATTTTCTACAATAAACAATAATCATAGCCATTACCACCACCACTGTCACTGTCACTGCCACCACTGCCACCGCAACCGCTACCATCAAAAATTATTTTTTTTTCTCACAAATATTAGATAATAATAATCTACCACTTAAAATTTATTGCAAAAATATTATGGTAAAATTTCTTAATTTTAATTTCTTATTATTCTTTATTTTATTTTTCTCATTATCTTATTTTTTTTTCTTTTCATCCAAATACACGTTTCTTTCTTCTCCTTTTGTTTTTTTTTTTTTTTTCCCTCTTTGTTTTTCTCCTCCACACACGTACTCCACTTATCTCATCCACCCTCAGCCACACCTTTTAACTTTCAACCATCTCTCATTTTTTATTGTTTTATCTTTTTGTTACTTTTTCTCCTCATCTCCTTCTCCATTCTTCAACTGTGCTCTCTTTATATCTCTGTCCAAGACACAAGCTTTAGTTCCACTCAGCCCATTGTTTTTTTTCAACTGTCCTCTTATTTCTCTTTATTTCTCTGGTTCATGGTTTTTTTTTTTTTTGGGTTCAAAGGAAAAAATTGTAGAAGAAACCATTTTGGCCGTGGGTTTTGCTCATGTTTGCTTCTTTTTTTTTTTTTCTTTTTTTTTTTTTTCCTGGTAGTGGTGGGTTTGATGAGTGTGGGTGTGGTTGGGTTTGTGATTAATGTGGTGGTGGTGGGGGTTGACGTGGTGGTGGAGGTGGTGATTGATATTGATGGTGGTGGGTTTGATGAGTGTGGGTATGGTTGGATTTGTGACTGATGTGGTGGTGGGGCTTGCCGTGGTCGGAGCTGGGTCTGCGGCGTCGTGTGCCGGCGACGTGGGGCAGCGGCGTGGGTCAGGGGGCGGCGGCATGAGAGGTCTAAAAGTTGAGAAACTGTGAGAGTTCTGAGAAGAGAAGAAAAAGAAAAAAAAAAAAAAAAGGAAAAAATAATATTCTAATCTGGCTGAGGAATAAAAAATTATTATTATTTTTTGCTTTCAGCTACAGTGCACATCTATAAATAGATGTGCACTGTAGCAATGGAGCTAAAACTTTTAGATTTAGCTCCACTGTTGTAGTAAGATTTTTGTGTTTGTGGAGCTAAATTTTAGCAATATAGCAATATGCCTCCACTGCTGTGAGTGCTCTAAGGAGCAGCATTCCGGGCCTTCGGCCTGAGTCTAATTTTCAAATTGGGCGAAAAAGACAGATCTGATATTTTAACACTTTAAAGCCATAGTTGTGAAATTGTATTAAAGTAAATAAAATAGCATTCTACGCTTTATTTTCATGAATTCAAAAAGTTAGTTATAATTTAATAAAATGTTAAAAATACCCTAATCTAATAGATAATTCTTATTTCTAAAAAATAAAAAGTAGGGTTATAATTGTAATTCAATAAAATTTAAAAACAAAAAAATTACTAGAGGAATTTTTTTTCCTAAAAATTACACACAATTTTTATTTAAATATATCTCACACATGTTTAATACATTTTTCCTAAAAACTAGTGCATACTAAACTTAGCAGTTTATTCATTTTCAAAATCCTAAATTTTATTCATAAAAAAAAAAATCCTAAATTTAGCTTATTAAAAATTCCTTCCTTTATAACCATACTAACAATGGAAAAATTCAAATTTAAAAATTACATTAAACTAAAAAAAAAAAAAAAAGTCTTATCACACGTGCTCCCTAGCTAGTCTACTTTGACACAATTTTACAACTATGGCTTGGAGTGTTAAAATATCAAATCTGTCCTTTTCGCCCAATTTGAAAATTAGACCAAGGCCGAAACGCAACTCCTTAGCCCAGTTCGCACAATCCCTCAATTATCTCCTCATTTAGGCCCAAACCCAATCCTAGTAGAATTTCTGGCTCGGCCATAAAGGTAACAAGGATCTCAATCCAACAACTATATGTAGAAATCTTTACCCCATTTAACCGATGGGGGAGAAAATAGAACTTCCGTGAGGCCACAGTTACATGACACTCCGCGGCTGAAAAACCAACCATTCTTTAGCAATAATGTAAAAATAAAAAATAAAAACCCAACACCCACAGACTGTGATAAAAATTGGCCAATTTAGATAAATCCAAATGGATTGTGGATGCAGTACTTTAAATAATATATAAATAATTTATTAAACAGCTCTCTCAATCACATGTACATATTCACATAGAACAACAACAAATGAACACAATACATAACTAGGAGCATATTAAAATAATTATATATGAGCAAGTAAAAACTGAGAGTGATGCAGATTGATTAAGGAAGAATAAAATATTTTTATATTTTATGTTGTTTTCTTTTTCCTTATTGAATTAGAATTTATTTACTCTAGTACTTTGAATTAAAATCTTTTTCCTAGTTGAATTGGGATTTTAATTGTTTTTCTTTTCCTAGTTAAATTGTTTTTCCTTTCTCAAGTAGAAGTAGGTTTATTATTTTTTTTCCTAAAAAGAGTAGGAGAAATTCTATTCCTATAAATACTCTTTATAGAAGGGTTGATTATTATTATTATGTGTTGATTAATAAAAGTTTGTTAGAGATGTTTTCTCTATTATTTTGCCTGCTAGCCTAGTGTTCTTGTAGAACTTAGGTTTCGTGGAAGAATTGTAGTAATTGTGTGTTACAGATTCTGCTTCTATACACCTACGCTGCATCAATTGGTATCAGAGCACGGTTAGGTTCCTACCATGGCACGGGGATCAGATGGGAGAAGGCACGCTGCTGTAGATGGTGAGTATGAATGCGATGAGGTTGCACACAATGCGCAATTAGAGGAATTCTTTCAACGAGTAGAGGAGTGGTTTGATGCGCTTTCAAAGCAGCTCACCGCCTTAGCCGTTGGAAGTCAACCTCAAAACTACCATCCAAATCCATGTTTTGTGGAGGAGGAGGAGGAGGATCTTGATATCGAGCAGGAGGGCTGCGATATCAAAGACGATGATGAATATATTGAAAGAGTTTGTCTAGTAGATTGGGATTCTCCACCAATTTATAATGACTATCCTGAAGATTTTAGTTAAGGAGAAAAGATTGAGCTTGATAAAAATAAAGTCATACACATACGAGATGAGCCCATAACTCACATCGTTGATGTGACTTTCAACATTCAAAAACAAAAAGTTATTGATCCTTTCTGGGAGGATTTTATTGAACAAGAATTGATAGAGGTCAACAAGAGACGTGAACGAGTGATTTTAAGTAATCTTTGTGGAGGAGGAAATATGAAGTTTTTGAATTTGTGCATAGATTCTTTTTTAGTACTTGCTTCATATATCCCGCCGTGGCAAAAGAGGTCAAGAATAAAAATCCGTACATCAAGATTTATTATGAGTGAGAAAAAATTGATAAGTAGCATATTGATTCGTCTTATTTTGCACAGAAGAATAGGATGAAGAGGATTATTCAGGGTTCCAATTGATCGTGGAGGATTGCCACAATACTCGAGGACGAGTTTTCCCCTACCCCGAGAGAATGATGCAGATTGATTAAGGAAGAATAAAATATTTTTATATTTTATGTTGTTTTCTTTTTCCTTATTGAATTAGAATTTATTTACTCTAGTACTTTGAATTAAAATCTTTTTCCTAGTTGAATTAGGATTTTAATTGTTTTTCTTTTCCTAATTAAATTTTTTTTCCTTTCTCAAGTAGAAGTAGGTTTATTATTTCTTTTCCTAAAAGGAGTAGGAGAAATTCTATTCTTATAAATACTCTTTATAGAGAGGTTATTTATGTTATGTGTGTTTTTGAATAAAAGTTTGCTAGAGATGTTTTCTCTATTATTTTGCCTATTAACCTACTTCTACTTGAGAAAGGAAAAACAATTTAATTAGGAAAAGAAAAAAAATTAAAATCCTAATTCAACTAGGAAAAAGATTTTAATTCAAAGTATTAGAGTAAATAAATCTTAATTCAATAAGGAAAAAGAAAACAACATAAAATATAAAAATATTTTATTCTTCCTTAATCAATCTGCATCATTCTCTTGGGGTTGGAGAAAACTCGTCCTCGAGTTTTGTGGCAATCTTCCACGATCAATTGGAACCCCGAATAATCCTCTCCATCCTATTCTTCTGTGCAAGACAAGACGAATCAATATGCTACTTATCAATTTTTTCTCACTCATAATAAATCTTGATGTACGGATTTTTATTCTTGACCTCTTTTACCACGGCGGGATATATGAAGCAAGTACTAAAAAAGAATCCATGCACACATTCAAAAACTTCATATTTCCTCCTCCACAAAGATTACTTAAAATCACTCGTTCACGCCTCTTGTTGACCTCTATTAATTCTTGTTCAATAAAATCCTCGCAGAAGGGATCAATAACTTTTTGTTTTTGAATGTTGAAAGTCACATCAACGATGTGAGTTATGGGCTCATCTCGTATATGTATGACTTTATTTTTATCAAGCTCAATCTTTTCTCCTTGACTAAAATCTTCAGGATAGTCATCATAAATTGGTGGAGAATCCCAATCTACTAGACAAACTCTTTCAATATATTCATCATCATCTTTGATATCGCAGCCCTCCTGCTCGATATCAAGATCCTCCTCCTCCTTCACAAAACATGGATTTGGATGGTAGTTTTGAGGTTGACTTCCAACGGCTAAGGCGGTGAGCTGCTTTGAAAGCGCATCAAACCACTCCTCTACTCGTTGAAAGAATTCTTCTAATTGCGCATTGCGTGCAACCTCATCGCATTCATACTCACCATCTACAGCAGCGTGCCTTCTCCCATCTGATCCCCGTGTCATGGTAGGAACCTAACCGTGCTCTGATACCAACTGATGCAGCGTAGGCGTATAGAAGCAAAATCTGTAACACACAATTACTACAATTCTTCCACGAAACCTAAGTTCTACAAGAACACTAGGCTAGCAGGCAAAATAATAGAGAAAATATCTCTAACAAACTTTTATTAATCAACACATAATAATAATAATCAACCCTTCTATAAAGAGTATTTATAGGAATAGAATTTCTCCTACTCTTTTTAGGAAAAAGAATAATAAACCTACTTCTACTTGAGAAAGGAAAAACAATTTAACTAGGAAAAGAAACACAATTAAAATCCCAATTCAACTAGGAAAAAGATTTTACTTCAAAGTATTAGAATAAATAAATCCTAATTCAACAAGGAAAAAGAAAACAATATAAAATATTAAAATATTTTATTCTTCCTTAATCAATCTGCTTCATTCTCTCGAGGTTGGGGAAAACTCGTCCTCGAGTTTTGTGGTAATCTTTCACGATCAATTGGATCCCCGAATAATCCTCTCCATCCTATTCTTCTGTGCAAGACAAGACGAATTAGTATGCTACTTATCAATTTTTTCTCACTCATAATAAATCTTGATGTACGGATTTTTATTCTTGACCTCTTTTGCCACGGTGGGATATATGAAGCAAGTACTAAAAAAGAATCCATGTACATATCCAAAAATTTCATATTTCCTCCTCCACAAAGATTACTTAAAATCACTCATTTACGCCTCTTGTTGACCTCTATCAATTCTTGTTCAATAAAATCCTCCCAGAAGGGATCAATAACGTTGTCCATTAATCTTTCCAAATTGATGTTAACTATATTACCAAAAATTTTGAGAGAAGCTCATCAACCCCAATGAAATCATAGTGTCTAATGTGTTCAAGTTCAAGCTTTAGCAGATTGGAACTTTGTTCATCAATTGAGAACTCGTCTACTACTGAACAAACTGATTGTACCAACCTATGATTGTAATCAGTAAAATCAATAACCTTTTGTCTTTGAACGTCGAAAGTCTCATCAATGGTGTGAGTTATGGGTTTACCTTATATATATATGACTTTATTTTTATCAAGCTCAATCTTGTCTCCTTGACTATAATCTTCAAGATAGTCATCATAAATTGGTGGAGAATCCCAATTTACTACACAAACTCTTTCAATGTATTCATCCTCCTTTTTGATATTGTACTCCTCCTCCTCAACATCAAAATACTCCTCCTCCACATAACGTGGATTTGGATGGTAGTTTTGAGGTCGGTTTTCAACGGCTAAGGCAGTGAGCTGCTTTGAAAGCGCATCAAACCACTCCTCTATTCGTTGAAAGAACGCCTCTAATTGTGCATCGCGTGCAACCTCATCGCGTTCATACACGTCATCTATGGCAACAGGTTTTCCCCCACGTACTCCTCTTTGTGCCATAGTAGGAACCTAGTCTGGCTCTGATACCAATTGATGCAGCGTGAGCGTGTAGAAGCAGAATCTGTAACACACAAATACTACAACTCTTCCACTAAACCTAAGTTCTATAAGAACACTAGGTTAATAGGCAAAATAATAGAGAAAACATCTCTAGCAAACTTTTATTCAAAAACACACATAACATAAATAACCTCTCTATAAAGAGTATTTATAAGAATAGAATTTCTCCTACTCCTTTTAGGAAAAGAAATAATAAACCTACTTCTACTTGAGAAAGGAAAAACAATTTAACTAGGAAAAGAAAAACAAATAAAATCCTAATTCAACTAGGAAAAAGATTTTAATTCAAAGTACTAGAGTAAATAAATCCTAATTCAATAAGGAAAAAGAAAACAACATAAAATATAAAAATATTTTATTCTTCCTTAATCAATCTGCATCAGAGAGTGAGATATACAAGCCTCTCTCTCTCATGCTTAATTTAATTAATTGTCATTTGGAAAAATAACAATGTTTGTGCTTTATTTATTGATAAAAACACATGTTTAAATTTAATTGGAAAATCTAATATTTGACACTTAAAGAACTAATTTTTACCCACAATATAAATTATATTTTGGTTGTCCCTAGATATTTAGAATTAGATATCTATTTTGGACCAATATTTTTTAGTTTTTGGCGATTTGATGCACACGTTTGGTTGCAATTACAAGTTGCATATACATAGTATGTGCTAGGTTTTGTACCGATTAGAAACATCCATTGACAATGTAATAACAACTTTGTTAAGTGGTAGAAATGTAGAATTAGGTCTATTCCCCATGGGTGCGTATGCATGTGCACCTGCCTCATATATAGAAACCTTGAAAGCCCGAATTTCCTGCTTTCTTTGCTTTTCTTTCAATAAATGTTATTCACATGACGCGTTGGTCGAAGGTATGTTAGGACCCTCTTTTGATTCCAAATGATCAATGTTTTACTCTCCTAAAGTACTCAAAATGCTTGATCAATTTAGAAACATCTTATTAGGACCTTTTGAATAAAACACAAGGATCGAGACACTTCATACCCGTCATTTGATCTTTGAGCCCGTGTGTTATACAATCTTTTGATTATGTATGTGCATGCTTATAAGGGATACAACTTACTGGCTTCCTTGTTAGAAATTGGATATGGGATATGAATTATGAAGTGTGGAGACTAATCCATTTGTTCAGGTAGACTTGGGTGCTCATACTCTTACTTGGAATGGAGCCAAAACTTATAATTAGGAGGGACGGCTCTGCTGCTAATTACGTGCGGCAGAGTTCTAGCCTTTGACTTTACTACTTTATCACTAAGGATTTTTGTTTAAAACTTTTTAAATAGCCAAATTGTTTGTTTGGGGTAAAATAGATTGATTGGACTTAATTTTTTTTAGCTTTATTATTGGTAATTTTTGTTGTTAAGCTAATTTTTTTGAACTTGTATATTTTGTTTTAGATTTAATCTATTAATTTTATGGCCTTTAAAAGGTGAAAAATGCTAAAACTACAAAATTTTTACAAATTGCTAATGTGGTTAGTGATTATTGATAAGTAAAAAGTAATGCAAGTGTGCAAACCAATAAAAATTTGTTACTTCAATAGTTTGTAAAAATGTTGTAAATAAGTGTGACTATAACATTACTCTTAAAAGAATTAATGGCATTGTTAAGGGGGAGTAAAATGTAATTTTATTGAACAAATTGCTAAAATTAGTACATATTAATATACTAATATTTAAAAAAAAAAAAAAAAAGTTGCCATTTCCCCCAAGTCAATATAAAGATCCATCCCTGCTCTTACTCCAGACCTAAGATCTAATTACAATTTGACCTCTGCTCAGGGGTCAAAAGTGTGATTCTTAAATCTAAACTAACTGGTGACTCCCTTCTCTGTCCTAATCTTAAGTTAGTGGCATATTTTTAGACCCGAGTGTAGGATGAATTTACACTGGGTAGCATCCAAAAGATTAATGCAGTTGGTAGACATGGTGGCATTCACAAGCCACACCTTGGAACGCTTACATTTATGGACTATTAAGCTTTTGTATTCTTGGTTATTCTAATTAATATGAGCGGTTGAGGCCCTTGAGAGAGCCATGAGTAGCTCAATGTGAGTATCGTATAGGATAATTTACAAGCCTCATGGTTTAAGGCAAAGAAAAATGAGTCACTGCTTTACTTTGAACAAGTTGAGAATCACTTTGACCCATTAGAAAATGTTTTACTCTTCATCACCCAAATTAAGCTCTGAGTTAGAATATAAAAGTGAGAAGATATTAAACACTTATTCTCGCTTCCTTAGATTTGAAATTCACTAGTGTTTACTCATCATGGACAAAAATGGCATTTGGAAATAGTAATGTTCATTGGATGATGCATTCGCTTATTGAAGAGATGTTTGTACTACACTGGTGGAAAGGGGAAATTGAGTTGCACTGAAATTGGCTTTTTCTACTTAATGCAGTTGGTTTCATCGTCCCCTTACTCACAGACACAAATTTTGATCAAATTGAGTAATTCTAATACCACAAATCAAACCATAACTTTTTTTTTTTCACCACTTATGGTCAAACACGCGAATAGCTATGTCAAAAATTGTGGCTTAATTTGTATCTAGAATTTCTTAATCAAATTATACGTAATAACTCTTGCTCCATTTGGTTGCATGGTCGGAGTTGAGAGGAAAGTTGGAAAGCTGCTCTGGCCTCCTATACAGGCTATGTATATATATATATATATATATATATATATATATATACCACCACTCCAACCCCAATGGGCCAAATTATTATTTGTGCCTTTTTTTTTTTTTTCCTATTTTGAGAATGTCTTTTTTTTTTTTTTTTAATTATTTAATTTTAAGGTTTCACTTTTTTGCTTTATCTATAAGCAATATTAACATAATGCCATGGTGGAGGAACGTCTTGAAGTGTTAAAATTATTGAATTTGTCTTGTTTACCCAATTTGAATATTGAACCGAGGCTGAAATTAATGCAGCTCGTTAACCTAGTTCGCACTATCCCTCAATTATCTCCCCATTTAGGACCGAAACCAATCATAGCATAATTTCCAGCTCGATTACAAAGGCCACAAGGCTCTCAATCCAACATTACCATCTACAAATCTTCGCCCCATTTAAGTTTATGTTGTGAAAATAGAACTTCCGCAAGGCCAAAGTTACATGACAACTTTTAAGCCCAATTGTTTATTTTTTACTATTTATTGAAAGTTTGTTTTTCATCTAAAAATTTTAAAAACTTGGTTTTTTTTCTTAAATTATTGAAAAGTTTGTATTTTGTCTGTAAACTATTAAAAATATTTTATTTTGTGTCCTTAAACTTTAAAAAAGTTTTTTTTTTATCTTTATTTTTATCCCTAAACTACTAAAAAGATTTTTTTACAAAGTTTAAGAATTGAAAAAAAAAAAAAACAAAACAAAACTTATTAAAGTTTAGAGACCAAAATAAACTTTTTGTGAAATTTAAGGATCAAATAGTATTTTACTTTTTTTTTACCAACTACTCCATCCGTCCCATTTTTTTTGTCCTCTATTCCATTTTGAGATGTCCCAAAATATTGTCCCGTTTCTAAAAATAAAAGTTATTAATTTACTAATGTTCCTATTATATCCCTATTAATTTACTAATTCAATTTTTTGATAAATTTTTTTAAGGGTAATTTTGGAAATTTATACATTTTTAAAAGGTAGACAAGATAATAAATGATGTTCCCTTAAAACGTTTGACTTTTCAAATAGGACAAAAAAAATGGGACGGAGGGAGTATTTAGCAATAATGAAAAAATAAAAAAATAAAAAATAAAAAACTCAAATGGATTATGGATACAGTAGCTTTATTATTCTTACACACTTATCACAATCACATAAACATATTCAAATTGAACAACACAATACAAAACAAACAGCATGGACATCTTGCACACCTATGAAGCCAACCTTTCCTCTCATACCTGTCAAGCAAATCAGACAGTTGATGCTCCTTATTTAATTATTAATCTACAAAAACAGCATAGACGTTTCGAACTAATAAGAAGTTTATATAACTTCATATGCATGAACATAATATTAATCCGCACGTAAAAGCTCCAAAAAAAGAGAAAACTTACACGGTGGGTTGGTGATGGTCACACAGAGACTGAGACGGAGCCGTTGTCGGTATTCATATCTGGAAGTTGAATACTGGTTTGGCAGCTGGTCCTGCCATTAACGCCGTTAATGTGGCCGCCGCCACTGCTGGAATTACACTGACGTAGTTTAGCGATGAGTGTAAAAAAGAGGATGAGCGGGACAAGTACTGCCGCAGCGACCTTGAAGGCCAATAGCCACCTTTCTTCTCTGCTAGGGTTTACAAAGGCGCAAGAGGGGGAATTGGTTTGGCCATGGTAACTGACATTTTTTGGATTTGGATATATATCTGCAAGGCTTGAAGTAAAGAGCCTCACAGAGTGTTTGGAAGGCATTGTGATCAATTGTGAGTTGTAAGTGAAGGGGAAAGCTGCCTTTTTATATGGTCAGCCTTTAGGGAGGCGCGTAACTCACGACTCGCGAGGTGGAGACAAGAAGCTACTGTAGTAATTGTAGTCCTGTCAAATCTCGCTACACTCGCCACGTAGGGAGTAGAATCTGCCAAATTTAGTGGATGTTCCACGTAGTGACTTGTGATTGGTTTGTTCAAAATTTTGTCTTTTGTTATAGAAATTTCTACTTTTTAACAGGGGAGACTTGAACGAGATGGGGGAGAGTTTCTGAGAAGGAGAGTATCTCTAAGAACCTCTATCATTTTATGTACCTTTATAAAGACGCTGGAAAGAGCATTTTTGGGCATATATAAATTAGAAATTTTTCCTATCAAAAAAAAAAAATTACTGAAAATGAGAGTTTTGCAAAGCATGCTTACATTGTAGACATAGAAAAAGTGACAAATATTATACATGTAAGGACCAGATTTAACTTGAATCCAGAACAGGAATGTATCCAGGCCCACGTAGCCCAAACAATAAATTTATAGAGTGCAGGAGAGAAAGCTAGTCTGAATCTTGGGCCAAGATATTAGATTTTAGCGTAAATAGGCTAGAGCTATAAGCGTAGTTTATGCAAAGAGTATCCTCGGACATGCCCTAGTGCTCTGATTTTAGAATAGTTTTTCAGTCCCCTTTCCTTTCTCCTTCCTTCGTCTTATATACTATGGCTTTTTTTACCTTTTTCATCATCCACGTGTGGACTTGGCGTTCAAAGTTCTTTTTCACCATCCCTCTTGCCCTTTTTTGAATCTTCCATTCTTAGCTGGAACGCTGCCCGTTCACTGTTCAGGTATCACCTCCACATTAATGCGGCCAGAAGGTTAGCTGGGCGGCATTTAATGCGGAGGTGACAGTACCTTTAGATATTTGTTCCTGCTTACTCTTATCTTTTATTTGATATTTTTCCCTTTCACTTTGCTATAAGGTTTGTCCGAGGTGTTACTCTAAATGACTGATAAGTTCACCAGACACCTCGGATAGAAGTCCCAAGGTGACTATAGTCCTCGGACACGGTCAAATCCCCCACGAGCATTCTTTACCTCTCCTCGGAGGATAATCTTATCTCTTCTTTTGTTGACTATCCTCGGATATTCTCTCACCCTCAGATTGGACATTGGGCCTGGCCCTTTCTTACACAGCTTGTACATATGAGATCAGATATTGGGCCTGGCCTCTTCCAGCGTAGTTTGAATATTGGATACAATTGGTCCCCACAATAGCCCCTCAAAATCTTGCTTTTCGGCTCCTCGGGAGAAAATGAGGATTTTGATTCTCTCGTCGGATCTGCCTTGTGATCTAGTTTTATTAGGTCAAATCGCAACAACACGTGTTTATCTTCTCGCGATGCGCTCCTGACTCTTCAGTGTCCAGGAAGTGCCTTCATTTAATTTTGGCAACTCCTTTGTCTCCCACGTTCAACGGTGAGATGACAATCCAACGGCGGTTGAGCCTTCTGGGAATTTGGGCGGGCGAACTCCCGCTCCTAATTTTTGCGCAACTATAAGTAGACTTTCAAATCAATTTCTTGTCACTTTTGAACGATTGCGCTATTCTAGAACCTGATACTTTCTTTCTTTCTCTCGCTCCTTTGCGCGTCTACAAATACAAAAATCCTGTCCGAGGACCATTTCTCACACCTGTAAGTCTTCCTAAACTATCTCCAACTCTTATTCCTTTTATTGTAAAATTTCCCCTATAGGACCTCTTAGAAAATGGGTAGATTTAAGGAATTAGTTGATACCGAGGAGGGAATGAGAAATTTTAGGACTAAGTATAACAACTCTCCTCATGTGGGCGTTAGGTACGCGGCACAGGGCGAGTGGTATGATGAAAGAAAAACAAACGAGGTTGTCATTCCTATGATCGCCTTCATAGAAAGAGGGATGACCATTCCCATGGGCACCCTTACTAGGAACTACCTTAGGTATTTTAGGTTATCCCCCACACAATGCGCGCCGAATATGTTCAGGGTATTAGGATGTATAGAAGTCCTGAACGAAAGAATGAACCTGAACCTGAACCTGAACCTGACCCACCATGATATAAACTGGATTTACAACCTTTAGCACCTAAAAAATCAGGGGTGCTACTTAAAATCCAGACAGGCAGAGATCAGGATGATTCAGTGTCTCCCTCAATCTAATAAGGGATTAAAAGAAGATTTCTTAGTCTTCTCTGGGCAGTGGCATGATGGCTTACTATGCCCAGTTAAAGAAGGTGAGCCAGGTGGGGATCTAACTTACTTAATCTTCACGTTTAACTTTTCACATTCTAGTATTCCCATTGTCGTCAGCTGATACTAAAGTGATTCTTTATTGTCTCTACTGACACTGCAGATCCCCGCGCCACTATGCCATCGTTGCGCTTAGTTAACAAAGCCAGCTTGGATAGAGTTCTCCGAGCCGAAATCTACGTCAACCCATCAGACGGTCAATTAAGAACAGCTCATCTCATCCTCGGCTACAGTCCTATATCACGTGCATTCCAAGCTCCCTCGTGCGTGATAAAGGCTAAGGATCCTCGGCTTCGCAGAATTAGCGTTGCTTACGAAGGGTTCCTAGTCCCTCAAGGCATTCCTCTTCCAAAATACACCCAGCATACCGAGGCATTGCCCGTTGCCAGCCTCGCAGAAGTTGTTTCATCTTCTCCCCACGTTTCTCAAGTAAAGGAGGAAGAAGAATTTGAACGAGAGGAAGAAGGTTTTGTAGATCTTGCCTCGGCCACAGACGACTACGAAGTTTTCGACTTACTCACTCCATCACCTAACACTCCCGAGGATATGGGCATTCACAAGAAATCCCAACGCAGTCTACAAGAACTCTTGGAGAGCCAACCTGGAAGGGGGGAGGCTGGGAGGCCCACCCAACAAAAACTTCCTCCCCCTCCTCCTAAATCTCCTCCACGTGCCCCTCAGCCAGCTCCTCCCTCTAGGACCGAACAACCTGACCCTAAGAGGAGAAGGGAGCCTAAGGGCAAGGAGGTAGTGGAGACTGGGAGGACTTATTCTTCCAGTGAAGAGGAGGCTCATAGGCCAACGAAGCAATTGAAAATCGGCCATGCCCCCAGCCGAGGACCAGAGATGGGAGAGGTTCAACAGTCTGAACCCCGAGCATGGCTTCCAGCTCCCATGCTTGGGGGTGAGCCTCTGACCGATGATGCGTCGATCAGAGATTACAACGAGGGCATTGGCTGCCAGGTGGCTTCGGCGTTGGAAGAAACCCTCCTGCTCCCCAAAGACATGGTGGAACTACGAGGATTGAGGAGGAACGAGGTCTTTCTCCAAGCCAAGCGATGTTTAGGGATGATATGTATTGTTATTTTTTTTCAACCCCCCCTTTTTTTTTTTCTTTCTTTTTTTTTTGTGTTTATTTTGTCGTTGTCTTCTTCCCCTTTTTTTTTTAAACAGGCTGTTCAAAGCACGTTCAGGATGGAAGAAATTTACCATTCCGTCGCACAGTAGCTAGATGAGGAGAGAAGAAGAAGGATCGCTGCGGTGCAGACGATGTTCGTCGCTGAGAAGAGTAATACTGACCTCAAGGAGAAGTTGAAGACTGAGCAGCTAAGGAAAAGCGCTGAGGCCGCATTGAAGGGTGCCGAAACTCAAGCTGAGAGCCAAAGGAAGCCAGCCAACGATATTAAAGGGCAGTTGGTCACAGCCAAGGAGCATATCGCTGCCCTAAGGCAGCAATTGGAGGAGGCGAACAAGCTCAAAGCCTTGGCTGAAAATGCTAAAGCGCAGGCTGAGGAGGACAAGCTGAAGGCCGAGAAGGAGAGGGACGAGGCTGAACAACATGGCTACGACGTTGGGGTAGCAGAGATCGAGGACGCTCTTCGGGCTGAGTTCCCTGCTGTCTGTCGTGCATATTGTGCCCAGACTTGGGAAGAGGCTCTCAACCAGGCTGGGGTTGAAGCTTCATCAGGGCTAAGGAAACCAGAGAGCATTATCTTTCCCTTAGCCCTGCAAACTCCTAAGCAGGCTGAGTCAACCCCTCCTCCGCCACCAATGACTAATGAAGCCCCTTCTCAACACCCTCCTTCTGCTGCTCAGCCAGAGCAGGGCGTCGTGCAAGAGACCTTGAAGGGCTCTTCATCGGGTAAAGTGACCGAGGCCCCTCAATCTGAGGCAGATTCTCAGGACTTTGAGAAGCAACTAGCCTTAGTTACTGTACCTGTTGAAGGGTCTCTTCAAGGGAAAGAGAAGAAGAGCCCCCCAGAGGCAGCTGACCAGGCTTCTAAACCTAAACTCCAGATTAAGTTGAAGCCTTAGATTTTATATTTGTTTTAGGATAATGATAATTGTACTTTCATCTTTTGTACTTAGAGATCAATTTTGGTAATGTATGAAACATTTTTCTTTATTTGAAGTAATACTTTGTCAGAATTATTGTTTTACTTAGTTGTATGATATCTGCTTTGCTTTGTTCCCTATCTACTTCCAAAACATAAAACGTTATCAAGGAACCAACCTGCATTTTTAAGGAATATGGTACATTAATATGATCTAACGTCAACTTTCAAAAATGGATTTCCCTTTTGCCAAGTTCACTAATAAGTTCCGCAATTTCCAAACAATATCACAACACCTAGACAATAAGCAGGATGTGAATATTTTTGAAACACACTTACATTTATTTGACATTCATGAACTCAATCAAGACCTATGAAACAGGCCAAGACTTAATCCAGAAAATAATAACTTGTATATTCTCAATCATGTTCTAAAGACTTTGACACAACATATATTCCATTGAATATGTTCCTCAGCACTGTAAGGACAACGATTTTTACAAGGTTCATAATCCGAGGACAAAACAACGATGATTTACTATTTCTCATTTTAAGAGATGTTCTGAAATATTAATTTCCACTAAGCTTGTGGTCCGAGGACCCGACTTAACTTAGTTTCTGTTTAATATTTCAATAGATGTCATAGGATATTAATTTCCACTAAGTTTATGGTCCGAGGACCTGACTTAACTTAGTTTCTGTTTAATATTTCAATAGATGTCATAGGATATTAATTTCCACTAAGTTTATGGTCCGAGGACCTGACTTAACTTAGTTTCTGTTTAATATTTCAGTAGATGTCATAGGATATTAATTTCCACTAAGTTTGTGGTCCGAGGACCTAACATAACCTAGTTTCTGTTTAATATTTCAGTAGATGCCATAGGATATTAATTTCCACTAAGTCTGTGATTCGAGGACCTGACATAACCTAGTTTCTGTTTAATATTTCAATAGATGTCATAGGAAGAATAGAAGCAAGAGGAAACCAAGATAACTTTTATTATCAATAGTAATACCTTTTCAGATTATTTACATTCCAAGGATGAAGTATAGCTCTCTCATCTAAATCTTCTAAGTAATAAGCTCCTATTCCTGCCACTGTCGTGATGCGATATGGCCCCTCCCAATTGGGCCCCAATTTTCCCCAAGCAGGGTTTTTAGTGTTTCCCACAACTTTCGTCAAAACCAAATCCCCTAGGGCCAATGGTTTCAACTTCACACTAAGATCGTAACCTTGCTTTAGCTTATGTTGATAGTAGGCTAACTGCACCCTAGCATTTTCTCATCGTTCTTCAATTAGATCCAGGTTCCTCTTTAGTAATTCCTCGTTTCCATCCGGAGTAAATCCACTAGATCTCATTGTAGGGAAACCGCTCTCTAGAGGGATCACAGCTTCAGCCCCATACGTCATTGAGAAGGGGGTCTCTCTAGTAGACTTCCGAGGCGTTGTCTTGTAGGTCCACAGCACGTGTGGTAGCTCCTCAACTCTTCCCTTGGCGTCATCCAACCTCTTCTTTAGTCCGTTCACGATGACCTTATTAACGGCCTCAACCTGCCCATTTCCTTGCGGATAGGCTGGAGTGGAATACCTGTTCTTTATCCCCAGATCAGAACAGTACTTCCTAAAGGCTTTACTGTCAAACTGAAGACCGTTATCTGAGATAAGTACGTTGGGGACACCGAACCGCGTGACTATATTCTTCCAGATGAATCTTTTGACATCCACATCCCTGATATTGGCTAGAGGCTCAGCCTCAACCCATTTAGTAAAATAGTCTGTGCATACCAGGAGGTATTTTCTGTTCCCCACAGCTTTGGGGAAAGGACCCACAATATCTAGGCCCCACTGAGCAAAAGGCCACGGACTAGACAGAGGATTGAGCGTCCCTCCAGGCTGGTGGATATTCGGTGCAAATCTCTGACATTGATCGCATTTCTTGGCATATTCTTGCACCTCTTTTTGCATGTTTGGCCACTAATATCCTTGGGTAAGAGCCCTGTGGGACAATGACCTTCCCCCTGTATGACTTCCACAAACCCCTTCATGCAACTCCTCTAAAAGTGTCTCTGATGCCTTTGGGTGCACACACAATAAGTAAGGCTCAGAGAATGAGCGCTTGTACAATTTTTTGTCCTCGGACAACCAAAATCGAGGAGCTTTCCTCTGTACTTTATCAGCCTCGGACTTTTCTTCAGGTAGTACATCTTTTTCCAAGAACAGCGATATAGCATCCTTCCAGCTTGGACCCAGCGTAATCTGATGTATCTGTGGAGCACCTTGATGCGTCAGAGCTCGCGTATATAGGTCTTCCACTAGGATTACCCGAGGCAGATCCTGAGCCGAGGACGTGGCAAGGGTGGCCAACGAATCTGCATGGGTGTTCCCACTTCTAGGAACATGAGACAAGTCAAAAACTTCAAACTTTTCTTGTATACTCCTGACCAAACATAAATATTCTAGCATCCTTGAATCTCGCGCCTCTAGGTCACCTCTTACTTGTCCCACAACAAGTCTTGAGTCCGAAAAAGCTCTCACTGTTTTCCCCCCCAGTTTTTGCACCATCTGCATTCCTTTCAGCAAAGCTTCATACTCTGCTTCGTTATTCGTAGCGAAGAAATTCAGTCTGAAGGACTTCTCTATGGTAATCTTTTCAGGGGATACCAGTACTAGTCCCACCCCTGATCCCTGTTGATTTGTTGCTCCATCAACGTACAATTTCCAAGGTTGTAGGCCCTGAATAGGGGCTACGCCTACCGACCTTTCATCCACTGATCCGTCTCCCATTTCCGCCTTCTCTGGAGATTCAGCAAACTCAGCCACTAAGTCAGCGAGCACCTGTCCCTTGATAGAGGTACGGGGCATGTACTTTATATCAAAAGCCCCTAGAATCGTACCCCATTTAGCTACCCTCCCTGTATAGTCGGCGCTTCTGAGCACTGACTTGAGGGAGAGTTGAGTTAAAACGACCACAGTATGCGCTTGAAAGTAATGGGGAAGTTTCCTCGTGGCATGCACTACAGCCAGTATCGCTTTTTCTAGTGGCAGATAATGCACCTCAGCCTCGTTGAGCGACTTACTCACATAATAAACTGGTCGTTGTACACCATCGTCCACCCGTATGAGCACAAGGCTTATGCCATGTGAGGCAACGGTGAGGTAAGAAAAAAGGACTTTGTCCACCACTGGGCTAGACATTATGGGCGGATGGGATAGGTAACGTTTAAGCTCTTGGAATGCCCTGACACACTCCTCAGACCATTGAAACTCTTTCCATTTATGCAACAAAAGAAAGAAAGGTTTACACCTTTCTGCCGATCTAGATATGAACCGATTTAATGCTGCCATCATCCCAGTAAGCTTCTGGACTTTCTTTGGATTCCGAGGTGGTTGCAAGCTATTGATTGCTTTAATCTGATCTGGGTTTACCTCAATCCCCCTATGAGTCACCATGTATCTTAGGAACTTTCCTGACCTTACTCCAAAGGAGCACTTAGAGGCATTCAGACGCAACTTGTGCCACCTCAGGATTTCAAAAACATTTGTAAGATTTGTTAAGTGTTCAGATACTAACTTGCTCTTCACCACCATATCATCAATATAGACCTTAATAGTTTTTCCCAACCGTGATTCAAACATCTTTGTCATCATCCGTTGATAGGTCGATCCTGCATTTTTCAGGCCAAACGGCATTACTTTGTAGTGGTAGTTCCCCACAAGAGTGACAAAAGCCGTTTTTTCCTGATCTTCCGCTGCCAATGGTATTTGGTGATAACCTTGGAAGGCGTCCAGGAAACTCATCCGAGGATGGCTTACTGTCGCATCTACCAACTGATCTATCCTCGGCATAGGGAAAGGATCTTTGGGGCAAGCCTTGTTAAGGTCTGTAAAGTCCACGCAGACGCGCCATTTTCCTGTCTTCTTCTTCACCACTACGGTATTAGCCAGCCATTAGGGGTAGAAAATCTCTTTAATAGCCCCTGCCTATTTGAGTTTAACCACCTCAGTCTTTATTGCCTCCATGTGTTCACTCGAGGGGCGCCGAGGAGGTTGCTTTTTTGGAGTCGCTGAAGGATCTACATTTAAACGATGACAGATGAATTCTGGATTCAGACCAGGGGTTTCATAGGTGTCCCATGCAAAAACGTCTACGTTTCTCCTCAGAAGCTCAACCAACTCTTCCTTCTCCTGTAGGGGCAGCCGAGCCCCAACCTGGAAGAATCTCTTAAGGTCGTCCCCTATAATCACCCTTTCCAGGCCCTCACAATTCATCTCGTCATCTGGCCCCCCGCGCAGTGACGACGAGGCCCTTAACTGCTATAAGTCATTTTCCTTACTGGCTGAGGCGCCAGTCTCTAGTTTGTGCTGAATTGCTGCAATTAAGCATTGCCTAGCCATAGACTGGCTTCCCACTATCTCCAGCACTTGACCTTCAGAAGGATATTTTACTTTCTGATGAAGGGTGGAAGAAACGGCGCCCAAGGAATGCAGCCATGGCCTGCCCATAATGGCCGTGTACGGAGAGAAGGCGTCTACCACGATAAAATCTACCTCAACCACATCCAATCCAGTTTGCACAGGCAGTCTAATTTGGCCCCTAGAGACCACCATCTTACCTTCAAAACTCACCAAAGGCGAACTGTATGTAGATAAATCCTCGGGCTTTAAACCCAGACCCTTAAAGAGGTCAGGATACATAATTTCCGCTGCACTTCCCTGGTCAATCATGACCCTCTTCACATCATATCCGCCAATTCGAAGGTTAACCACCAGAGCATCATCATGTGGCTGTATAGTTCCCTGTTTGTTCGCTTCTGAAAAACTCAGCACTAGAGGGACATTTGTCTTGGCTCTCTTCGGCACTGAATTAGGCTCATCATCGGTGTAATGTGATACTGACATTATCCTAGTTGGGCAGGATCCAGTCCTCCCTGGGGCGGCGAATATAACATTGATGGTTCCCAGAGGAGGCTTGGATGCAGGATTTCCCTGAAACGCTGCACCAGTCTGGCCTCCTCGGCCACTGGAATGATGCAATAGATGCTTTAACCTCCCTTCTCGGACCAGTTGCTCTAAATGGTCTCATAAGTTCCAACAATCTTCAGTAGCATGACCATGATCTTGATGATATTGGCAATACAGGTTTTGGTTACGATTGCTTGGATCTCCTGCCATTTTATTCGGCCACTTAAAGAATGGTTCATTCCTTACTTTCTCCAAGACTTTCTGCACTGGTTCTCGAAACACAACATTGATCGCTTGAGCGTTGGCAGATGCAGGTTGCCCCAAAAAGTCTCTCCGAGGACGATTGTTCTGCAGCCAATCCGACCTGGAATCCCTCCTCTCCTGGGGGATCACCTTCGCTTTCCCTTTACCTTGCAATTGATCTTCCTCAATTCTCCTGTACTTATCAATCCTATCCATCAGCAAGCGTACACTGGTGACAGGTTTGCCAGTGAGTGACTTTCTTAAATCGTGCTCCGCCGGCAGCCCTGCCTTAAATGTACTAATGGCCACATCATCATAGTCCCCATCTATCTCGTTAAACATCTCCCAATATCTATCCGAGTAAGCCTTCAAGGTCTCTCCCTCACGCATAGACATTGATAGCAAAGATCCTAAAGGCAAAGGTACCCTACTGCATGTGATGAAGCGTGCTCCAAAAGACTGGGTAAGTTTTTTGAAAGAATTAATGGAATTTTCCCTAAGGCCATTAAACCATCTCATTGCCATTGGACCCAAGCTGGACGGAAAGATCTTACACATTAAGGCCTCATCCTTCGAATGGACGGCCATTTTTTGATTAAAATGGCTTACATGCTCCACTAGATCTATCCGGCCATTATAAAGAGAGAAAGTTGGTTGGTTAAATCGCCGAGGAAGGCTGGCACCCTCAATCCGTCGTGTGAAAGGCGATTTGGCCACTTGACTCAAGGCCTCGTTCATAGCTTTGTTTCCTAGGCCCTTATGCAACGTACTTTTGCTCTTCCACCTATAATTACTGTATTCTTCATCACCGGAGAAGGTTTCACTAGGTGGAGTTTTAGATTTTTGCCTATATGTATCATCCTCTGTATCCCCAGAAGAAGACTCAGATTCAAATGATGCCCGTCTCCGCCGCGCGCAGCGTAACTTCTTTTTCAATTCATCTATCTCATGTTGCATGTCTTTCTCATTCTCTGCATGGGACACGTGACTTTTCCCACGCGATTGGCTTCTATTAGTGTGCATGGTTTGCCCACTTTGCTCACGACCTCCCCTCTGTTGAGGGTGGACCCCCGAGTAGTTATGCTGCGAACCTCCTGATGTCGCCTGGTGCGGATTGTCATTATCCTGATGTGGCCCTACCGTTGGTTGATGCGAACCTGATTCTTCCATTTTATGCGCTAAACCCAAATCTCTTTTTGATCAGATCAAGCAGTTTCCCACAGACGGCGCCAATTGTAAGGACCAGATTTAACTTGAATCTAGAACAGGAATGGATCCAGGCCCACGTAGCCCAAACAATAAATTTATAGAGTGCAGGAGAGAAAGCTAGTCTGAATCTTGGGCCAAGATATTGGATTTTAGCGTAAATAGGCTAGAGCTATAAGCGTAGTTTATGCAAAGAGTATCCTCGGACATGCCCTAGTGCTCTGATTTTAGAATAGTTTTTCAGTCCCCTTTCCTTTCTCCTTCCTTCGTCTTATATACTATGGCTTTTTTTACCTTTTTCATCATCCACGTGTGGACTTGGCGTTCAAAGTTCTTTTTCACCATCCCTCTTGCCCTTTCTTGAATCTTCCATTCTTAGCTGGAAGGCTGCTCGTTCACTGTTCAGGTATCACCTTCACATTAATGCGGCCAGAAGGTTAGCTGGGCGGCATTTAATGCGGAGGTGACAGTACCTTTAGATATTTGTTCATGCTTACTCTTATCTTTTATTTGATATTTTCCCTTTCACTTTGCTGTAAGGTTTGTCCGAGGTGTTACTCTAAATGACTGATAAGTTCACCAGACACCTCGGATAGAAGTCCCGAGGTGACTATAGTCCTCGGACACGGTCAAATCCCCCACGAGCATTCTTTACCTCTCTTCGGAGGATAATCTTATCTCTTCTTTTGTTGACTATCCTCGGATATTCTCTCACCCTCAGATTGGACATTGGGCCTGGCCCTTTCTTACACAGCTTGTACATATGAGATCAGATATTGGGCCTGGCCTCTTCCAGCGTAGTTTGAATACCGGATACAATTGGTCCCCACAATACATATTTGCAACAAAAAAAAAAGTAAATATTGTACAAATTTTGCAAATGTGTACAAAATTTGTCATTTTTTATGTGTTTATAGTATAAATTTACATTATAAGTACAATGTATACATAAAAATATTGTGAAAATGTTGTAATGTATGTGTCAATTTCTTATAAGTCAAAATAAAATAAAATAAAATAATAAAATATTATACCAAGATCTAGCACAACTAAAATAAAGATATTGTATTATAAAATTGTCATTACATTACCAAAGGCAAATATGGTTTTGCCTACAGTTCGGTTTTTAAAATCATGGGTGTAAGTTCCTGAAAGTTGAAAATTAGATAATAAAATATTAGACTAAGATCAACCACGGTTGAAAATAGAATTATTATGAAAACGTTGTAATATTTTGTTGTATTTATAAACTTTTTTTTTTTTTTTGGTTTAGTCAAATTTAGTGTCTATATTTAAAAAGAGTGAATGGGAAAAGGTACTGTAGCTTCACTACTTTAGTTTTAGCTTGTTTAATTTTTATTGCTTTGCTGGCTTTTTGTGTGTGTGTGTGTGTGTGAATGCCTAAAGCTACAATAGTTTTGCTACATTATTTTTGGTTTGTCCAATTCACACTATTTCACATTATAATAAAATATTAACACAACAAATTAATACAATATCTTCACAATTGTTGAGGTGCTAATTCCTTAGAGGTTAAAATAAAATAATAAAATATCATACTAGAACCAACCACAACTAAAAATAAAAGGTATTGTGAAAAAGGAAGTGTTACATCCACAATATTTTTCACAATACTTTCATAACAAATCATAGATGGTAAATTATTTTTTATTCTAATTTAAACTTACCAATGAAACTACTTTGTTGCCCACCAATAACAATCTTTAATAACCTATTACTTATGATTTGTTGTGAAAATATTATGGATATAACATTTTTTTTTGTGAAAATGTTAAGTCATCTTGTTATTGTTACAAGATTTTCAAAACTTTGAACTGTTAATTCTTTACAGGTTAAAATAAAATATAAAAAATTATAATCATGTTATGAAAATGTTATGTCAGTCTGTTGTGTTTTTAGAAATTTTTTGTTAGTTTAGTCAGCTTTATTGAGTTAAAATTCACTATTTTACATACAATTTTCTTGGGTTGACTTTTTGTATTTTTTTTTTCTTTGGGCAGCATTTTAAGTAAAACCACATAGTTTTACACACACACACCCAAAAAAAAAAAAAAAAAAACTTAGGATAAAAACACTTTTTCCCTTTATGTTTGGGGTAGTTTACAATTTCTCCTTAAACTTTAAATTCAAGCAATTTTTTCCTTAATATTTTTTAAAATAGCAAATATGTCATATTTTTATTCTCTTAGTTAAACCCTAATGAAAATTTATGATTCTTTAAATATTTTATTGTGTAATGTCTAAAATACTCCCACTAAATTTTAACATCTCAAAAATTTTCTTCACGTATTTTGAGTTTTAAATGGTAGTAATTTTTGGAAAGTTGAAATGATGATATAAGGTGTTTTACTTTTATCTAAAAAACATTGATTTTCTAGGTTTAAATTTTTGAAAATTATAATTTATCTAATGGAAAATTTGATGACACATGTTTTTTGTTATTTTTTTTTCAATTTTTAATTTTTTTTATAGCAAAACTCAGTTGTTTATTATTGGAAGATGATGATATTTGCTATCATTCTTAGAAGTTTTTAGTAAGTGGATATATTGACTTTAGCAAATATGTACTAAAAAACTATTATAGTAAATAGCTACCCTAACTTTGTGGTTTATTAAAATTCTTATACAAATGAGATTAACTTTTTATGACATAATTATCAAAATTCTAAAATTAATGTCTCTTTTGATTAAGGTAAATCTCTATGTACTTTAAACATTAAATGATTTATGTCTTTGTTTTGTGATACAAATAAAATCTAAAATTGACCTTAATCATTACTATTTTTCCATGGCAAGCATGTGTTTTGCACGTGCAGCCATAACTAGTCCCCAAACAAAGATTGTAATATCCTGTTCCTCCCTATCCAAAAAAAAAAAAAAAGGAAAAAAATCATGTTCCCAATATATATATCTATAAAAAAAAGGAAAAAAAAATCATGTTCCTCTAAGGTAAGGGTAATGTAACATCTCCGCTAGGGTAAGGGTATCCAAACCCACCCACTCTAATAGAATCCAAACTGACCCAATTAATAATTAGGTCAAATGGGCATTGATCTAATTAGACCAAGTGAGTTTAAATAATAATTGGAACTTGATTAAAAACCCAATTAACCCAAAAATAATAAACCCAAATTTCAACCCAGCCTTCTAACCCTCTCTCAATCTCTTAACTCCTTCTCCCTCAATTACTCTTCATTTCTCTCTCTTCAAGAATTTGGGTTTTCAAGTCCTAATTTCAATGATCTTTCTTCCTTTTCTTTCATTTTCTCAATTGCCAACACCAATCTTAATTATTATTATTAAGAGGTGGCCTATGAAGGAGTTTTCCTTAAGGAAATTTCAAAATTTGAAACGATAGTTTGTTCAATTCCCACTCTAAGTCTAACCTAAATAGATTTTCTTTCATTTTCTCAGCTGCCAAACAAATCTAATACTCTGAGAGAGAGAGAGAGAGAGAGAGAGAGAGAGAGAGAGAGAGAGAGAGAGAGAGAGAGAGAGAAACCTTCAGATAGTATTGTGTATATATATATATATATATATATACACACACAATATGTAATTCTAGTTTACGATTTGCTTTAGTGATTTTTTCCTCTTTTGCCTTTTATGTTATGTAGAAATTGCCTTTTGGATTCTATTATTCTTTCATAATTTTGAGTGAATTTGAATGGTATATATTTATTTGTTTTTGTTTTTTTTTTTTTTGAATTTTTGTATCATGATAGTTTGTTGTGAATTAATTGAATGAGACTTTTTGTTATATATATATATATATATATGCATAATGTTATTGTGCTCCTACTTTGGCTTTTTAGGCTTGCTGATCTGCTTATAGTTAAGTAGTTAACAGAAGATGAAATACACGACAAATAAATGTACATGATGTTATTGTGCTCCTCTGTTCTTTTCTTCTCCCACTGAAAATTTCAACTTTTGTTTTAAGTTTAATGAAAGTCAAAATAAAAAGTTCTTAGTTCTTCGTGATTGAGAGTATGCTCATCTCGATGGTAATTACTATAGTTTAATCCTAAAGGTTGATTGGCCAAAAGAGTCATTTGCACTATTTGACCTCAGGTGACACAACTTTTAAGGATAATGTCATTGCATGATTCTATAGTTTTGTGAAATATTTCTTAACTTTATTTTTAATTTTCTGTTATTACTAATTTTTTAAGATTTATATTGTTGAATCAAAATTTGTTTATAGAGGTATATTTTCCAACATAGACTACTAGTGAGCTATATTTTCCAACATAGACTACTAGTGTATGCCTAATCCGTTTGAGTTGATCTAAATTGGCCAAGTTCTATCACGGATTGTGGGCTCTTTTTCTTTAACTATTAATTTCTATTTTGCAAAAGATTTTGGTTTTTATTTTTGTAAAGTGGGCCCCAACAGTATTTTTTGAGAGTGAAGATTTACGTAAGATTGTAAGAGGTAGTTACTGGATTTTATCATCTTATTAAGCCTGAGTTAAATTTGGGCATAGTGCATTTTAGTCCTGGTGGTGAGTACTATGGGCCCCAAAAATGGTCTTTGTTCCTGATGTTCTCAACCGGGACCGTTGTTGTACTCTGTGCTATTTGATGGCTTCATCTTGTGTGTGTATAGTGTGTGGTTTGTACCTCCTAGGCCCAGCTCCCACAATTCCCGAATTACCTTCCCTGGTTGGTCCAATCCTAGCCCAAATTTAATTTAAGCTGAACTGCTCAACTACAAAACCAACAAGTCACAAACCTTACAAGTTACAACCCCAAATTTAAGTTTTGGAGGTTAGATGCGATGATTAATAAGACTGGTACTCTCTGAGTCTTTGTAATTCTCGCCTGCAAATTTTTGCCTAGCTGGGAAGGAAGTCTGGAACTGGGCATTCATGTTCCAACTTTGTTATTTTGGATTCGTGCATGTTCCACTTGGAGTGGCACTTGAAATTTGGTAGGCATGGATTGCCAACGGTAGTTTTGAAATTCTTCACAGAAAATTCCTACTACAGGCAGCCTTGAAATATTTAATATTTTCAGGCAGAATTAGACTGTGTGAACTTGAAATTTGGCCACAACAGCATTCTTGATTTCAAACACGATGCTCCATTAGCAATCTCAAAATTCTCCATTGTAGTCATGTACCAACGACAGACTTTGAAATTTTTGGACTGAAGCAAGGGGCTATGTTGTGGCAGGGAGGGTGGAATTGCCAATATGGACCAAAATTAGACACCATGACGTCCACTTAGCTATCACTATGTATCAGGCTCAATCCCATTCTTAGGGCCGTTATATTGTCCTTGTAGATGTAGTACTATGGGCCCAAGAATGGGCTTTGTTCGTGATCTTCTCAGCCGGCAATTTCTTTTGCACCGTGTGTATTTTATGGTTTGTGTTGTGCTCGTTATGTTGATTAAAATTTAATTTCATTCATCCTCACCAAAAAAAAAGAATGAAAAGAAAATTGAGATGTGAGATTGGTGGATCTACTTCTTTTTTCGTAAATTTCTCCAAAAAAAAAAAAAAAACCTACTGTTTTGTATGTTTTTAGTTGTAAAATTCAGTAATCTTCCAGAGTGTGTGACTTAATTCTTAATAAAAGTATCATTTTTATCATGTATGCATGCCAACATATATTATTGGATTATTGTGCTTAGGGATGGCAATTTTGCCCCGCCCTACTTTGACCCGCCTTGCCCCACCCCGCCCCGTGCGGGTTTTCCTCGCCCCGCAAAGGTGGTGGGGTGGGGATGGGGCAATATTTTGTCCCCGCACCATGGGGCGGGGTAGGGATGGGTTTAGTATTTTTATCCCCTACCCGCCCCGCCTTGCCTCGCCCCATCCCCACACTAATAAAGACTATAATTGTAAATTTAGTAATAAGAAAGTGGTGTCACTATATTGGGAGAAAGCGAAACTTATTCTTAAAGAACTCGTCAATTTTTATTTGTTATAAGACAATGTTTATTTTTTTATGTTTATTTTGTTAAAGAACTAGTCAATTATCCTTGATGATTTTATTCATGCAAAGACAATGTTTATTTTGCTATAAGAAATTTTGAATTATGTTGTTACGTATTAGACTATTTAAATACTCGGTTTATTTAAATGCTTGGATTTTAAAACATTTGATTTTGTTGTGATTTATAATATTGTTCCAAAAAAATTTATTTATATATATAAAATTGTATTAGGGGCGGGGCGGGGCGGGCCCCAAGGGGCGGGGATGGGGCAAGGTAGTTTGCCCCACACCCCGGGGCGGGGCAGGGACGGGAAAGGGCAACAACCATGCGGGGCGGGGACAAAGATCCCATCCTTCGACCCCGCCCCGCCCTATTGCCATCCCTAATTTGTGCTAGTGTATGTCCAATCCATTTGAATTGATCAAAATTGGCAAATTTCTATCACAGATTTATTTATTTATTTTTTATTTTATATATATATATATATATATAAAGAAATAGGTTCAAATTACACTTGGTGTAACTATACAAAAGTTACACCTTTTTTGGACCATAGATTCCAAAAAGATCTAATGGTTAAAAATCACATAAGCCAACTAAATTAATTTGAGAGAATATTATATTATTTCTTTTTTTACTTTATTTCTCTTTCCTAATTAATTCCTCCCTAACCTTGCACAAGTGTCTATTCTTACCGTATTAAGTTGCAGATTTGCTTCCTCATGGTCTTATTCTTAATGTTCTTAGGTTGCAAATCAGTGAGTTGAAACTGCCATCAATAATAATATACTAAAGACGTGATTCACAATAAGAGAACATAAAATACATAATATTTGTGTGCTGTGAAAAAATTAAGGGTTGAAGCCCTATGTTGAAAGCTTGTGTCTGAGGCAACAACACAAACATGAAAACTTTTACTATTTCAAACTTCAAAGTTTAAAAGAATAAAACTTTCTTTCTAACTTCTTTATTCTTTTGAAAGCTAGTATTTAAAACTTACTACCTCTTTGGCTTTGCAACTGAATATTAATAATTGCTTTTGCTAGGAGATTTTGAGTTTATGAATCCACTGGCGTTTATGAATACAAATTGAAATCTGTTTTTTTTTTTAATGAATCCACTAGCATCTATGAATGAGGGGTCATTGTTTTCAAATGCAAATATGACATCATTTATGGGAAAGGAAATTGAACTACTGAAGTATAATTTCAGTGGAGAGGATTATAGAAACATAGAGGTAACAGCAACAAAGTCTCTCAAGATTGTTTACAGCACAATTCCTTAGTTTTTTTTTTTGCAATAAAATTAATCATTGTTTCCTTTAAAAAAGAAAGGAAAAAGAAGAAGAAGAAGTGGTGGCATGCCCATTTAATGAGGTGAAATTTGGAAAGGAATAAATAAGGAGAGAGAGAGAAAAAAAAATGCAATTAATTAGGTATGGATGTCAAAAGTAATAAACATTTAATGATGCATTTTTAACCGTTAAATCTTTTTGAAATCAATGGTTTAAAAAATGTGTAACTATTATGAAATTACACTAGGTGTAACTTGAACTTACCTTATATATAAATTATTAGTTTTTATTTTGCAAAAGATTTTGATCATTCTTTTTGTAAAATGGACCCCAAAAGAATATTTTTGAGGGTGAAGATTTATGTAAGATTGTAAGGCAGTTGTTGGATTTTGTAATCTTATTAAAAGCCTGAATTAAATTTGGGCTAGGATTGGGACTAAAGGGGAAGGTAATTTTGGGCTTGTGCACACTGGACTAAAGTAGTGTATTTTAGTCTTGGTAGTGAGTACTATGGACCCAAAACTGGGCTTTGTTCTTGATCTACTCAACCGGGACCTTTGTTATGCTGTGTCCTTTCTAATTGCTTCATCTAGTGTGTGTTTTGTGTGGTTTGTATAGTGGTTGTCTTGTTATGTTAGAATAAAATTTATTCTCATTCATCCAAATAGTTATATAATATCATAATTTGAGATAAGCAGGTTCTCTTCATTTCAGATTTGGATATACTAACTTGATTTTAGCAGAGCTTGAGATTGGCAAAGTGGTGAGAATATTAATTATGTTAGGCCAAATTTATTGGGTCCCTTAGTGTTTGGTTTTTGGCTTAAAACTTTCAAGTAAGGGAAACATTATTAGAAAGATTTTGGGGTAATTAATCCAAATCTGCAAGAAATTTAGGCCCTGTTTGATTCCAAAAAGTGATGTATTCACTTTTTTCTTTTCTCTTTTCTCTTTTCTAATTCAAATTCTAAAATTAAATATATAAAAAATTATCTAAATTCACATTTAAGGGTGATTGGTTAGTTGTTTTGAATATATAATTTGGGTATAAAATATATCATACACAGGTTTGGAACTATTTTTTTATTTTATTTTTAAAAAGTTAAATTTTTCACTTACACACACACTCACATTAGTCAAATGGGGCCATTTGTGTTTTCACAATATTTACGAAATTACCATTATATTCGTTTTCTATAAAAATGAAAAGGCTGAAAAGGTGTTTTTATTTTTTGTATTTAAATCCAACTTTTAAGATACTGAAAATGAAAACTAAGTACAAGTTCTTAAACCAAACAAGTTTTTTTTTTTTTTGGTGTGGTGAGTCCCACCAAAAACTGAAAATGAAAAAAAAAAAAAAAAAAAAAAACTACTTGTTTCAGCTAACCAAACAACCTTTTATTTTGAGACCCATGATGTGTTTCATTACTAACATTTAATTATTTAGGCTGTAAATGGATGAAAGTCATGATGTAAATCGCTTAGGAATTATGAATATCAATTAATTAACTTAGTTATGGGAAAATTGGGTCATACTCCATTTGGGACAACAAATTGATGGAGATAGTTGAGTTTTGATAGACATAATATGAAATTTAGGTACTGCCATGTCTTACTTTTGAGGGGAGGGCTGCCTTAATGGGTTTAAAGAGTTAAGCACATAATTTTAAGCATTGAACCAAGTACATATTATTAGGTAAACCCTTATTTGGTTCTTACTGCCTCGTATTTTCTTAGATATACATAGATATTGACATGTTTATTTTCACTGAGTCATCTATTCTTGTATTAGGTTCTACTTGATATTGTTTGGGTGACATAGAAATTGTTTGTCGATTTGAAATAAGTGGATTTTAGATAATGCTTCTTCTTAAGAAATTATATTATATTATATATGTATAATTGAAAAGAAGCTTCGCTAAATTGTGATCCTTTTATATAAAAGTTCTTTCTATATATAGATATCTTTTTTTTAAAGGATACATAGCTATCTATATGAAGAATATTTTATGATATTGTTAAAGAAAAAGAAAAAGTTAAGGGGCCAATTGGTTCATCAATTCTCATAACTCAATTCTCAAAAAATGGTGAGACCCATCTCAATTCTCAAAAAAAAGTTTGTTTGGCAAGCCATAACTCAGTTTTCAATTTTTTGTTTCAATCACTCAATTCTCTGATTTTTGAGTTATGAGTTATGGAAACTGAATACACCTTTTGTTTGTTTTCAGTTTCCATAACTCATAATTCAATGGCATTTTTGTAATTAAACACACATAAGGAACCCACTCAGTCGCACCTTTTGACCAACTGACTTTTTTTTTTTCTTCTTTTTCTTTCATTGGTTCGGTCTTCACTGGGTTTTTTTTTTTTTTTTTTTTCACTGGGTTCGGGTTTCTGGGTATTGGAAAAAAAAAAAAAAAAAGCTGCACCATGACAAGTGTGGGCCCCCAAATAGTGTGAAAAATAATGAGTGATGGAAACTAAGTAATGGTACCAAACAACTTTGGTATTTTGAGTGATGAATAATAGAAATTGAGTGATAAAAAAAAGTGAACCAATCAGGCCCTAAAGTTTTCAAAAACTCAGTTACATTATTTGTAATCTATGCCAACCCAAGGCTAAGAGGTGGCCTTTGGATGAAATATTGTTTATTGTGGTGTAGTACATTGTTATTGTTTACTCTTAGAAACCATTGTTATTATTTGCTCTTCGGAGCCATTATTATATTTTAATTCTTTAGGGATATTGTTTCTCATGGGATTGGCTAATATTTTATATACTAATTATTGTTTATTGTTGTTGACAAATTAAAAAAAAAAAAACTTTAATGTTACATGCATTGTTATATGTTATTATAAGCAGTTTACCAAATGATGAAAAGATTTTTTTTTTTTTTTTTTTTGAGAAAAAAAAAGATTATCTTGTAATTGAACTATGACTTATTGAAATTGGGCAAATCTTTTAAGAAAGCATTATTTGTTTATTTAACAAGGTATATGTGTTTCACTGTACAGTTAAATGTTCAGTTCCAAAGTAGGTTTTAATCTTTATACTGAATTACTTTCATACTATTAATAAAAATTTTTGTAAAATTTAATATGTTATCTACTATAATGTGCATATTTACTTGACAATATCATGTGATGTAGTCTCTTTGTCAGTTGTTAGCTCACCCCTTTCTCTACCAGTTTCAGATTAGTTCAATGGACTTTCCCTATGCAACTAGTTGGTGACCATTGGAGCTATGAACTAAAGACTGTGTAGTAGTGAACTATGTTATAAAAATTTGGTCTATTGTGCTTTTTTAGGGTTGTAAATTTGGTAATCATGAGACTATTTAAAGATGTATTTGGAGTCTTTATTTTCTCATATTTTAGTTTGATGAATTGTTGAGGGATTTGATATTTAAATGTTGTGTTGATGGCTTGGTGTATTATATTTGGATATAGAGTTATGCTCTATTGCAATATTAGAGATTAGTGCCTTAAAACTTATGTCATATTTGTTTTAAGCTAAGTTTAGTGCCTTATCACAACTCATTTGTCTAAATCTCTTTTGGATATGGGTCATGATAATGAGATTGGTAGATCTATTTTTAGTTCCATTACGTGCCAATTGATAAAGCATATACTTGTATTATTTAAACAAGTTGTAAGACTCATTGAAAAGGCAATGTGAATAGTTTTTTCAATCACCACATTGACTCGTTAAAAAGGCAATTTGAATAGTTTTATCTATCACCACATTGTTAGTCAGAGGAATTTTAGTCCAAACTAGTTTAGAGATAAAATACTTCCATTTTTTAAAATTATGAGATTTTATGGAGAGCGTGGCTTTTGGTAATTTTAAGGTTTCGGGGGTATTTTGGTTATTTTTTAAGTTTTGGGGGCATTTTGGTCATTTTTTAAAAATTTAGATTTTATGTTATTTATTTAAATTTTAGATGGATTTTAGTGGGTATTAATGAGTTTATCTATTAAAACCCATATAATTAAATAACCTAATAGGTCTTTACCCATTTAACTCAAATATTCAAATGAGTTGGGTTAAGACTTATCCAAATTAGGTGAGTAATGGGTGGGTTCATGGATATGGATAAAAATTGCCACTCCTAATCAAAACACACATACATAATTTGCTTACTGTCGTTAGGAACTGGGATGCCCCAATCCACTGATACTCAGGAAATGGAAAAAATCTTAGGCCACTTTTGATCCAGCTTTTCACCTTGAAGCAAAAAGATTATGGAAGCAATTAATAGAAAATTCCATATAGCAAGATACAAAAAGGGTATTCCTAACATTTCATTAAAAAATTTCCAAGGGGAAAGAGATGCAGAGACAATTTTAGATTAAATTTATGAACATTTTGATTATGCGAAATGGGCAAGTGCAAGAGAGGGCGAGTCTTTGAAATATTTTCAAGGTCAATTTCGTCGTTTTAAGTTAAATGATTCAGTATGCTAATGTGTCTCTTTTAGGACAAATGTCAATTTCTTATTGGGCTTAAAAACACCAACTAGATGCTGAGGTGGAGTTCCTAAAATATCATATACTTTCTCCTAGGTTGGAGCCTCTCCAAGTTTCAGGGTAAAATTGAATTAATCTTAGATAATTAAATACCTTTTTTATGAATTTATTATTATTTGCTATTGTGTAGATCATTTAAGGGATTTATCTTAAAATTGTGAGAGAATTTGGGATTAGAAATAGTCGGGTACTGAGGATTTGATAAGTAACAAATGCCCAATTGAATCGGAGATTTTAATTGGATTATTGGGCAACTGATTTGGGAGGTTAAATCATGAAAAAAAATCATGAATTAAGGGCTGGCTTACTTGTGAATTCCCTACGTTGGACAATTTCAAAGAAATTTTACAAAAAATTGAAAAGTTTTTGTAACCCCGCTTCTTACAAATTTGGGTATATTGACTTGATTTTAGCATGACTTGAGATTGACATAAAATTTTGTCACGAAATTTGGTTAAATTGAGTTAACTCATAATTTTTGAAAATTTCTAGTTATTTTAATTTTAAAGCCAAAGTGATGAGAAAATTATTGGTTCCCTTAGTGTTTGGTTTTAGGCTTAAAAACTTTCAAGTACAAGCAACATCGTTAAAAAGATATTGGAGTAATTAATCAAAATCTACAAGAACTTTATTTAGAGACTCATGACGTGTTTCGTTACTAATATTTGATGCTTTGGGCTGTAAATTTATGAATGTCATGATGTAAATCTTTTTGAAATTTGCTTTGGTTCCATTCAACTATCTCAAAACATTCGTTTATTCGTTGGTTAGCTATAAACAACAAACTTTCCACACGAGATAGAATGTCCAAGTGAGGTATTTGGGTAATAGCTTATGTGTCTTTTTTGTAGAAATTGTTGTGAAAATATTGATCATCTCTCTTCTTTGAATGTTCATTCACTAGAAGAGTTTTGGATGACATGATGAAATTGTGTCTAGTTTCTAATGCTTAGTTTGTGTGGGAGGACTAGATTGCTTGGGGGCTAGAGAGTTAAAAGGGAAGTGGTTAAGAGTAATAGCTTGCAAACTTTCTTGGTAGCCAATGGCCTACCACATTTAGCTCCAAAGAAATGCCATAGTTCATGAAGATAAAATTTGAACTGAAGAGCAACTCAAGAGAAGCATTATTAAGGATGTCAAAACTAGGTTGGGGTTTCAAACCAAGTTCAAAAAGTTAGTTTTAAATGCTACCATCTGTTGTAATTAGGGGATTTGATCCAAATGGTATTTTAATTGGATCCTAAATCTCCTATGTTGTTGTGTTTTGCCAAAGTGTTATTGTGTTGTCCATGTGTTGCTGCATTAAAGTGCTGGTTCATATGTTTTATAGATATGTTCTTTAGTTGTTAGTGCATTTTTGCTTTGCTACTTGTTTTGGCTTGTTTTAGTTTTGTAGTTAGATTTGTAATTTGGTTGCAGTAGCAAGGAGGTTCCCTATGTTTGTTTCTTTCCTTCTCTAGTATTGTGAGTTTCTCCTATGTTCTCTGTTTTGGAACAACAAGGTGATCAATATGGTTGAGTTTTGATAGAATTGATATGAAGTCTAAGTACTGCCATGTTATACTTTTGAGAGCTGCCTTAATGGATTTGAAAAGTTACAAAACAAATTTTAAGCGTCAAACCAAGTACGTATCAATTGAATCCTTATCTTGTTCTTATTGCCTTGTATTCACTTAGATACAAATAAATATTGGCATGTTTATTTTCACCGAGTCATCTAATCTTGTATTAGGCTCTAGTTGATATTTGGAGATTTTGACACAAAAATTGGTCATCGATTTGAAGTAAGTAGTAGATAATGATTCCTCTCAAGATATATATATATATATATATATATATATATATATATATATATATATATATATATATATATATATATATGAAGAATAATATTTTCTGATATTGTTAAAGAAAAATAAAACATTTCCAAATAATCGGCTAGACTATTTATAATCTTTGCCAACACAAGGCTGAGAGTTGATCTTCAAATGAAATATTACTTATTATGGTGTGATGCATTGTTATTGTTTGCTCTTTGAAACCATTATTTTTATTTGGTCTTTGGAGCCATTGCTATATCTTACTACTTTGAGGTTATTGTTTCTCATGGGATTCACCTACCGATTGTTAAAGAATGTCTTGGTTTGGTTGATATTGTATATACTAATTATTGTTTATTGTTATTGACAAATTGAAAGTGAAAAAAAAAATTACTGTTAAGTGTATTATTATCTATTATTATAAGTTGTTTACCCAATAATGAAGTGATGTTCTAATTGAAATTGGGTAAATCTTTTAAGAGAACAATTGTTTGCTTAACAAGTTATACGTTTTTCACTATACTATTAAATGTTCATTTCCAAAACAGGTTTTACCATTTCTACTGAATTACTTTCATACTATTGATACATTTTTTCATATTATAGTTTGATGAATTGTTGAGAGATTTGATATTTAAATGTTTTCAATTTGAGCTAGGATTGGGCCTAAAAAGGGAGGTATTTGAACAAAGTTTGATTATAAACTTGATTGTAACTAATGGCTATAACTCTTACTAAAAATATTAATATAGTTACATAATTTGAAAATCTAATAATTGGATTACATGTTCTTTATATTTTTAACATGTATGTCAAATTTGGTGCCAATAAAATGTTATTTAGTATTCGATCTATGAACTTATATTTTATAAATAATTTTAGATTACAAAAACTTGAAATTTAAATATTAGATTGATAACATAGCTATTAATCTTTGATTTTCTAAAAATTTTGCAAGTATAGAGAATATATGAAGAAAATGTTATCTAATGTTTGATTTGTCAAAATTCACATTCACTAAAAAGATATTGAGTAGAGTTGTAGCCATTGTTTATAACCAGATTTGTAACCAAACTCCTCCAAAAAAAAAAAAAAAAAAAGTTTGTAACCAAACTTTGTACAAGTCATTTTAGAGCTTGTGCACAATGGACTAAATATAGTTCATGTTCATGTTTGTCACCATCAATGATCAAAGACACAAATGACACAAATCTTTTCATAACTCGCTTACGTAATGAGTTGTGAGTGTTGGAGTTATGGACCCATGTAGACTCATCATTTTTTCCCAACCACTCAACTCGCCATGCGGGAAAGTTGTGACAAAAGTTGTATCACTTAGCATTTTTCACTATGAACAAATCTTAAAGTCTTGCATTCGAAGCCACTCTTTAGTCAAGTTATTCCAAGTCTTCTATTTTGTACATGAGCCAATTGAGGTTGGCTAGAAACTTCATTTATTAAAATCAAATATATTTTTCACCTATTATGAATTCCCTTCTTTAAGATATTGAAATAGAGCTATTTTTTAGTATTTATATTTAAAGTGACAATCACAAGGTGACTATCCCTACTGATGGCTGACATCTAAAAAATAGTGTGTAAAATGAATTAATTTGGAAGGAATTTTATTATGCCCAATGGTCCCTTCTTAAGGCCCAAATTAAGGTGTTATATTAATTTGTTTCGAATTCAAAACATGAAAGGGCTATTCTTCATTTTCATTTTCTTTTTAGGGATAATTACAGCAAACCCCCCTGAGGTTTGGCCCGTTTGCGCTTTGTCTACCCGTGGCTCAAAACTTATCACTTTGCTCTCTGTACTTCAATCCGTTACCCCCCCCCCCCCGGTTGCCCACCTGACCTTCAGACGTTAGAAAAACACCCTTTTATTCCAAATTAGAACATAACACGAATCAAACAACGAAAATCCACTCTCTTTTCCTCACGAGCTTTAGAAATGCGAAAATCCTTGTAACTGAGCTAGGGTTTTGATTTTTTTGATCGTGCTTTCGTGTGAGGGTGAGGTTCTGACTTTGGGTTGTCTTGAGGCATTGAATATTCGAAGATAGATCATCACCAGGTATGACATTTCTGCTACGACATTTCTGCTTTATGGTTCTGAGCTGGGGTTTCAAGTTTTGATGGTAGCTTTGATAATCGATGTCTTCTTCGAGTGGAAATTATTCAAGTTCAAGTGGGCATATGTGTGCATATGAGACTTGTGTGTTGAGAACAAGTCTGATAGTGGATAATTTTGGGAGAAGGTTTCTGGGTTGTAGCCGATATAAGGTAAGTATACTTTTTACTTAATCTAGTTGATTCACGTGAGATTGGAATGTGATGTGTTCAATTCAATTTATAAAAAGGTTGGTCCCAAGTGCCCTTTTTTTAAATGGATTGATAATCCCACTTGTATGCGTGAGAATGAAGCTGCCCATTTGGTGCAACAAAAGCTGGATTTACTGCAGAGTGAGCTGCAATTTGCATATGAAAGGGAAAGAGAAGCTACCCAGGCAGTAGCAGAAGCTACCCAAATGGCAGAAATTGCTCAAGACAGGGCAGCAAAAGCCACTAAGAGGGAGAGAAAGTTTCGAGCTTCCTCTGTTCAAGCCAAAGAGATAGCAGTGAAAGTTTTAGAACAAGAGAGAAAGTGCAAAATTGCACTAATTCTGTCATTGTTTTTTTTATTTTTTATTTTGGTTATGTTGTTTTCATGTTTTGGCTCAAGTGAGAATGTTGGAATGATGAGATTGAGTTTGCCTGATGGGTTGTAATATAAGCTGGTCCTCTATTGTAATAGAACTATGAAAGAATTTTGCTGTTGGTGTTGGTGTAATAGAACTATGAAACCACTTAATAATATAAGCCTTTTTAATATATAGTGTTATTTATGTTAGATGTTGTTGGTATTTTTGTTTAAAGTGAATTGGTTACTTGTGAGCTGTGAGCTATTGGTGTTTTGTTGGATGTTATGAGTTGTGTTGGTTTGTGCATAAAGTGTATTGTGTGAAGACAATTGTGTTGAAAGTGAATTTAAAGTGCATGACAATCTGTCAACTTGCAAGAAAAGACAACACATACACCCTGCACACATAAACAAACTCATATAATAATAACTCATATAACAGAATAATAATTCTAAACACTTGTCATTAAGTTGGGAAATTGTATACATATTTTTAGGTGTCATTGAATAGTCTTTCATCAACCACCAGTAAATATAAGGCATTTGGTACAACAACCAAAACAGTTGCAACTACCGAATATTTACAAAACTTACAAAAATACAAAAAGTGTTTGAACAGCTATATAAAAAAGTGTCTTGCCATTGTCTGCCCTGCCATTGTCTACAAACTACGTAAAACCCTAACACTACATAACCCTAATACATTATACATAGCAACAAAAGTCTTCATTTACTGGCCCTGCCCCTGCCTCTCCCACCACAGCTGGCCTTTCCACCTCTTGTTTTACATTTCTGAGCCCAAGCTGCATCACCTCTTCCTCTCAAAGCAGCTCCTCTAGTAGCAAGTGGTCTTGTAGGCTACAAAGTACAAGAATTCACATGTTAGCTATCAGTATCACAGTTTTATGAATAAAACAATGAACCTAACACTATAGCACTTGTGATGATAGTGCTCTACTATCCCATGTTTCTGCAGGGGTGTGTGGTGCTGGATGGATTGAAGAGAACCAAGGAGCTCCTTTAACTGTATACCTGAAGTTTGAAGAGTACCACTGACTTGAGTTCTGTGACCATGGAGCTGGTGGTCCTAACCATGGAGCTTGTGGCTGTGGAGCTGGAGCTTGTTGCTGTGGAGCTGCTGCCTGGTTGGATGAAGATGAGGCCATAGTGTAAGGTTAATGTGTTGGTGGGGGCTGAGTTAAGGATTGGGTTTGTGATGAAGATGGGGCCTGGGATCCTTCTCTATGTGTAAAAGCCCTTCCACTTCCCTACAACCAAATATGAGCATGTTTTTGCAGTGTCAGTTATTGGCATTTTGCATTTGAATAAAAAAATGGCTAAAAACTTACAGATTTCCCTTTCTGCAATCTCTGCCTCCTCTCCCATGGTGTCTCACCAGTGACATTGGCCTTGCATCCCCTTGCATTGTGCCCTTCCTGTTGACGCATTCCACACCTCACTGCCCTGTTTGCTCTAGACACCTTATAAGGGTTTGGCTCATTAGCATCTCTCTTCCTCTTCATGGGTGGCCTGCTTGGTGGCTTATAGACTATAGGTGCAACAGCCTTGGGTTGGCCACTTGACATCCACTCAGACTAGCTAGGCATGGGAGGTATGGGTGTCTTGTATGTCTCCACATAAGCATACTTGTAGTAGCATGGATGGGTGTAGTCTTCTGGCTTCTCATGATTCACAAAAATGGCTGCAACTCCATGCTTGCAGGGGATTCCTGTCAAGTCCCATACTCTACAACTGCATGTCCTATTTACCAAGTCCACCACATGCCTTTCTCTTTCATTGTCAACCTCATACACAAACTTCTCAGAAGGTATTGCACAGAAACCCTTACACTCTAATTTTAATTGCTCCAACTTTTTTTGTATGCTTGGACACAAGTTGCCACCATACTTTTCTATGCCGGTCTTCTTTATATACATCCTGCTCATAAGCTTAACTCTGATCCACTCCAGCAATGATAAGATGGGCTTGTCTCTAGCCTTCACGATCATAGAGTTAAAACTCTCACTCAGATTGTTTACCATACAATCTGTTAAAGCTCTTGAAGAAAAGTGGGATCTGGTCCACTGCGCAGGTTCTATATCAGTCAGGTACTTCCAAGCTTCTTCATCCAAACTCTTAAGATGTTCCATCTCCCTCTCAAATTCCCTGGCTGATGTTGTGCCAGCACACCTCCACAGTACACTCTTTAACTCCATGCCTTTGTGGTTAACCTTGAAGTTGTTGTATATATGCTTTACACAATGCCTATGCTCCACAGTTGGGAATAGAGTCTCCATTGTAGGTAGAAGGCCCTGCCAAGTAAGCAAATAAGCAAGTAAGCAAGTAAGTAAGCATTCGATGTAATTAACGTAAGCATGTAATAAGTCATGAGCTAGATGATAATACCTTTTGCCTGTCACTGATGAATACCAGATTAAGCTCCTCTGGCCTGCCAATGTCATCTGCAAACTGCTCCAAGAACCAGGTCCAGCTATCCTTGTTCTCTTGCTCAACCACAGCTATTTCCACTGGGAATATATTGTCATTTCCATCCTTGGCAGTGGCAGACAGTAATTGCCCACCAAACCTATCCTTTAAGTGGTATCCATCCAGCCCAATAAAGGGTTTACAACCACCTAGAAAGCCAACCTTCTAAGCATTGTACCTAATGTACATCCTTTTAAACTTGGGCTCTGCATTCTCATTTTCCATCTCTGTTTGCAAAATCACCCTACTTCCTACATCTGTCCTTAATATCATTTCTGCATAATCTCTAAGTAGGCCATACTGAGCCTCTTTATTTCTAGTAATCAACCCCCTAACTGCCTTCCTTGATCTATACACCTAACTAAGACTTAAATCAATTGAAATCTTTTGCATCACATGGTGCTTAACACTTGAGACCTCCCAATTAGGATTCTTACCAAAATCCTCCAAATATCTCTTTACCACATAGGCTGATGTAACTTGCCCATTTTTAAATGTTAAGGGGTAGGTACACTCGGGATAAAGTGTCTTGATCTCAAATGTGCATTCTCCAGTCACCATTGAGGCATAAATCCTCCATCCACAACTGTTCTTACAATGTACAGAAATCTTCTTCTTCTCATTCAACTTCCACTTAACATCAATGTGATGCTGAATCGCATACTCCCTCAAAGCCTTCCTAAATACTTGGGAGTTTGGGAACTTCATCCCTTTTGCCAACCTAACATTTCCCATATTAGTTCTCTCATTGAACTCCAAGTTGCCAGGCCCCTGCTCATCATCAGAACTATCCACACTTGCAATATCATCCTCTAAAACCGGTTCAGCCCACTCTTCATCTAAATCTATGTTTGGAGGAGGAACATTGCTTGGGCCAGGTACATCTGTGTTTGGTTGAGGTGTATTAGTGTTTGGATTAGGTGTATTAGTGTTTGAATGAGGTGTATCAGTGGTTGGAACTGTGTGAGGTGGAGAAGACTCACCAAAAATGTCATCAGCAAAGTCTTCTCCTTCCAGACCTTCATTCAACCAATCAAACTCCTCCTCCAAACCATCACCCCCTGTAGCAGCTCCTGCACCAGCCCCTGCACTAGCTCCTGCACCACCCCCTACACCAACCCCTGCACCAGCTCCTACACCAACCCTTCCACCATCAAGAACTTCAACTGCAAGTGGAGCATTACCACTCTCCACATACAGTATGATGGTGTCTCTTGGTCCTCCCTCATTAGGCTTCCACATGTGTACCACATCTTGATCATCTTCTATAAGCCTCAATTCTTGCTCAAAGTTGCCCCCAGGACCTAAATAATGAACCCTACACGGTTCATCAATCCCTAATTCCTTACATATACCTTTTATTTCAAAGTAACTAAGCAAATTAGGATCCCTATACACTATTTCAACTTTCCCACCAAAGTATTCTAAACTAGGGTTCCATAGAAAAGCACCCCCATAATGTATCTCCAATTTCCCTTCCTCATTATCCATCTACAATAACAAATTTCCATTTGACACGTATACAATTAACAATTAAAGAATTGTAAACAACAAAAGAGTAAAATAGTTGCATGTTTCTGTTTTGCTTTTGGGATGCAACACACACAGAGGGACCACATTTGCAACTTTGCTTTTGATTCTGTCTTACTAAATAGCACATGCAAACACTAAAATTTAAACCCAAAACAAAATTGGGTCCACTGTGAGACACAATGACCACGAAAGACAAAATGCCCATAAATAAACACAAATCCAAAGAACAGGTGATCACATTTTTCATAAACATTAACAAACACAACCAATATTCTCATTCCATTACATGTAACATTGACCATTGATTGATTACTAAAAAAAAAAAACAACAGCCACAAGAAAAAATAAAAACCCAAACAGTGAACTGATTTCTTACTAGGATTTTAGTCCCTCGAACAACCCGTTGCTCGTCTAGGTTTACACTTGCAACACTATGTCAATAGTAGATGTTACAAGGATTTTCGCGTTTCTAGGGCTCGTGAGGAAAAGAGAGTGGATTTTCGTTGTTTGATCTGTTTTATGTTCTAATTTGGAATAAAATGGTGTTTTCTAACGTCTGAGGGTCAGGTGGGCAACAGGGGGGGTAATGGATTGAAGTACAGGGTGGCAAAGTGATAAGTTTTGAACCACGGGTAGGCAAAGTGCAAACAGGCCAAACCTCAGGGGGGGTTGCTGTAATTATCCCTTCTTTTTATTTTATATATTATTTTTGTGATAAGCGTAAGGGTTATTAATTGTTTCAAAGCCTCCATAACAACATGAGAGGGCTATAGCGTTGGTATGCTTTTAAGTTTTGTTTTATTTTTATTTATTTGTAGAATTATATTTTGTTAATAGAGAATAGAATTGAGTGTGAACGTGTGTATTGATTGGCTTAAAAAAATTTGTTATGGCAGAATGCTATTAATGATTGTAACCATATGGTTTTACACCCGACCTTAAAAAAAATCTCAAAACTCTATATATGAGTCATCTCTCTTACAACTGGTAGGCCAACTATGAGAGAAAAGACTGAAGTGACATATATTTCGCAGGGGCGGAGGGAGGGGGGGGCGAGGGGGGGCAGGCGCCCCCCTTGAACTTTCAAATTTTTTAACTAATATAACCTGAAATACCATCTTTGCCCCCTACACAAACGACAATATATATATATCCTAATACCAAACCGCCTGTAGAAGTCTCTAGGTATTCAATGAATTCACATTATTCAATAAAGCCATGGGTCCCACTTGGTACTGATTAAAAAAATAACAACTTTGCTACCTCTAAACGGAATAGGAATTAGAACTAGCATAGAACTCTAAAAAAAAAAAGGTATATAGAATGCAAACAGTGCACGGCCTCCTATCAAAAACAAAAAAAAAATATTTTCAAACCAGCCTCTTTCTTTGGATCTCAGAGTTTCTTTGCAGTTTTTAAAAGTATTCAAGTTGAGTTTTTAAGTCACACATTCAAATATTCATAGGTATGTATATTCTTAATACTTTTGCTTTAATTTATTTGTTTATTTAATTTTTTAAAGAATTAAATTATATGTTTAAACTATTTATATTTAGATGAATTGATTTGACTATTTTTAACAATAAATTTATAATTCAAATTATATGTTTAAACTATTTGTATTTATAATGATCTCTTAATTTGATTATTATCATAAATTGTAATTTTTTTTTCTTTTTTGGATAACCAACTTGAGACATACATCTATGACATGCGGTTCACTGAAGAGTTTTTAGCACTTAAGGAATTGGACAGCTTGCTGAAAAGATGGTAGAAATGAAAAAGAATGTTTCATATCCATTAGTTTACTCATTAGTGACTTTGGCATTGATCTTACCAATTGCAACAGCTACTGTTGAAAAAGCTTTTTCAGCAATAAACATAATTAAAAATCGATTACGCAATCGAATAGGAAATCAGTGGATGAATGATTGTTTAGTCACATATATTGAAAAAGATATATTCAAGACTATTGAGTGTGAAAAAATCATGTAACAGTTTCAAAATATGAAAAATTGTCGAGGGCAATTGAGTAAAATAAGCTAGGTGTGAAAAAATAAATTAAAGTTTACATTTTATGTTAGATTTTGTATGACAATTACATTATCATATAGTTGTTTACTTATTTTGTTATTAATATTGATTAATTTTTTTTAGATTAATTTTTATTTCCAATCTTGTCTTTTAATTTTGCCCTCCTATCTAAATTCCTGGTTCCGTCACTGATATTTCGTAGGCCCTACCCACCTTGACTAGGAGAAAGGTGTTTTGAGTCTTGGCAGTTGTGTAATATATGCAAGTATGCAACCTTCTTCCTACTTCCAACCCTTTTCAATTCTAGGCAATAATCGTCTCTTTTATCTCCTCCTATGGCCAGGTAACACTAGCTAGCTAAAGTTATTTGTGTGTGTACGAGTGTGGAGAGAGAGTTCTTATTCTTTTCCAGTAATATTCATACTTTTTTTTTTTTTTTTGCAACATGCAGCTTGAATTTGAGCGTTAAAGACGTTATGGAAATCGTGAAACTCCTGATCCTCATTCTTAAGCTCATTGCTGAACTCCGCGAGTGTATAAGGCATTTCAAAAGCGGTGGCCAAACGGTGGTTGGCAACAACTTCACCGGCGGTGACCGCACTACCGACAACCAAATGGGTATCGAACTTCAGAATGCTGACGACAACTCCATCGTAGCTTCTGTTGAAGCTTCTACATCTGCAGGAAATGGTGTTCATGCAAAAAGTACTCTTTCTTTACTATATTTCTTCAGAAGTGGACGCTGCTTCTTTTTTTTTTTTTTTTTTTAAGGGTATTGATTTTATCACAAGCTTGAAGACACATCAACAATGAAAGAAAAGCTCAGAGGAAAAGAGGAAATGATGTGAACTTGTGTGTATTTCTGTATATATAAAATTACATTGCTCTGTTCTTTATATAGGATGAACAGAGGCGTGGGAAAGTGAAACAGAAAATGAAAACAGAATAACTAACTACCTAACCAACCAATTCTTTACACGTGGAATGAACAACAACAAACTCATTAAGCTGTACATATACAAACGGTAGTCGTTTAGCTCCTACACTAATTACACTAAACAAAACTACTGTAGCTTAGTAATGCATCTGTAAAACTAAATTTATTTCTCTACATTTATCTCGTATTGTCTCTATGTTTTGCTGCTTCAATACTCCCCCTCAAGATGAACTGTAAATGTTGATCATGTTCATCTTGGACAGAAGGAAGTAGAACTGCTTGTATCTAAGAGCTTTGGTGAAAAAATCAGCAATCTGATGTCTAGTAGGCACATGAAAGGTTTTAATCACCCCAGCTTGAATCTTGCTTCGAATGTAATGACAGTCAACCTCTATGTGCTTTGTACGCTCGTGAAATACTGGATTTGCAGCAATGTAGAGAGCTGTTTTGCTATCACAGTACAGAGAAGCTGGATGAGTGTGATTTAGATCAAAAGTCCTAAGTAATGCTATCAACCATACAAGTTCACTTGTGACAGTGGCCATTGCACGATATTCTGATTCAGCTGATGATCTGGAAACTACTTGCTGCTTCTTGCATTTCCAGGATATAAGAGACTCACCAAGGAAAATACAAAAGCCTGAAACTGACCTTCTGGTATCTGGACAGGCTGCCCAATCTGCATCACAATAAGCTTTGAGCTTCAGTTCAGAAGTGGCAGATAGGAATAGACCCTGCCCTGGTGTTTTCTTGAGGTACTTAAGAATCTTGTAAGCTGCTTGTAGGTGAGGAAGTTGAGGAGAACTCATAAATTGACTAAATTTATGGATTGAATAACAAATGTCAGGTCTGTTTAGAGTCAAGTAAAGCAATTTGCCTATAATTCTTCTATACGAAGATGGATCAGGTGCAGCCTCTCCCATTGAGCTCCTAAACTTTGTTGTTTGATCCATAGGCACATTGGTAGGCTTACATGCTAGCAAACCCGTATCAGATAGGAGTTCCAAAACAAACTTCCTTTGACACAAACTAATACCTTTCTCAATCCTATCCACCTCAAGACGTAAGAAATATTTCAAGGTGCCAAGATCTTTGAGCTTGAACTTGGCATCTAGAAAGACTTTGAAGGTATTGACTTCTTCTATGTTATTGCTAGCTATCAAAATGTCATCCACATAGATGAGCAAGATGAGAATAGAACCCTTGTTGATCTTAGTGAAGACAGAATAATCAGACTTGGATTGACTGAAACCATGATCAAGGAGTGTAGAGGAAAGCTTGGCAAACCACTGTCTGCTGGCCTGCTTCAACCCATATAGAGATTTAGTGAGTTTGCACACCTCCCCCTTGCTGTCAAATCCAGGAGGAGGAACCATGAATACTTCTTCAGTCAACTCCCCATGTAAGAATGCATTGTTGACATCTAATTGAGATAGATGCCAACCATACACAGCAGCCAAAGCCAAAAGAGTCCTGACAGTCACAAACTTCACTACAGGAGAGAAAGTCTCAAAGTAATCTACCCCCTCAGTTTGTGTAAAACCCTTAGCAACCAATCTGGCTTTGTACCTTTCTATAGAACCATCAGCCTTAAGCTTGATCTTGAAGACCCACTTGCATCCAATAGGTACCTTACCAGGAGGTAATGGAGTCATGATCCAAGTCTGGTTAGCCTGAAGGGCATCAAGCTCAGTCTGCATAGTAGCTTGCCACAAGGGATTAGGCAAAGCTTCAGCATATGATGTGGGTTCCTTAGCAATGGTTAAGGCAACAGAGAACACTCTATGGGCAGTAGACAACTTAGAATAAGAGAGAGAGGAAGAAAGGGGATAAAGAATACCTGGACTAGCAGTGAGAGAATCATGGGAAGGTAGAGATGTGGAAGCCAAGTTGCAGTGATGAGTGATACCAAGGCTGCAGTGGTAATCATGAAGATAAGAAGGAAGTCTATGAGACCTATTTGATTTCCTAACAAGAGGTAAGGCAGGTAGGGTAATAAGCAGATCAGTTTGAGAAGAAAGCTCAAGCTGAGGGGGAAGAATAGGTTGAGAACAATCTAGATCAGGGTGGACAAGGTCTAGGAACTCATCAGGAGGAACAACAGTGTCATTAGAACTGAAAGGAAGAGAAAATTCAGCTGAAACAAGAGGAACAAAATCTGGAACTGGTGGTTGAGAAGGAAAAACATTGTGAGAAGAGGAAGGAGGGCTAGAAACAACTCTAGGCAACCAGTGTTTAAAAGGAAAAATAGACTCCTTGAAGATAACATCTCTGGACAGGAACAAAGTTCTAGTGGACAGATCATACAAGTTGTATCCTTTGGTGCCAAAAGGGTACCCAAGGAAGATGCAAGCCTTTGCCCTAGGGTCAAATTTAGACCTGTTCCTTGTCAAAGTAGAGGCATAGCAAAGGCAGCCAAAGGTTTTAAGGTGTTGATAAGAAGGAGCATGACCTAAAAGTTTCTGGTATGGGGTCAGATTACCTAGAAGAGGGCTAGGAAGCCTGTTGATGAGATATGTGGCTGTAAGAACACAATCTCCCCAGAATTTTAAAGGTAAATTGGCATGAAACCTCAAGGCTCGAGCTACATTCAATAAATGCTGGTGTTTTCTTTCAACTACAGAATTTTGCTGTGGTGTTTCAACACATGATAGCTGATGTAAAATCCCTTTTGAAGCATAAAAGGTAGAAAGAGTAAATTCAGGACCATTATCACTTCTAATGACCTTAATGGATACTTTGAATTGATTAAGAACCATTTGAAAGAAACTTTGAATCAGTTCAGAAGCAGCAGATTTGGATTTCATTAAATAAACCCAAGTGCATCTACTATGGTCATCAACCAAAGTAAGAAAGTATTTGGAGCCATTCAAAGAAGGAGTAGAAAATGGTCCCCATATATCAGCATGAATTAGATCAAAACAAGCTAAAGAAACAGTTGTGGATTTAGGGAAAGGTAATTCGTGCTGTTTAGCTAAAGGGCAGACATGACAATCAAAGAGATTGTTATTAAGAGAAGAATTCAGATTAGGTACAAAAGATTTCAACAAAGCTAGTCTTTGTGAAGATGGATGGCCTAATCTGTAATGCCACAACTTATTAGCATTATTGGAAGTATCAACAATCAAAGGAGAATCAAGATTACAATCACTGACACTGGTATTACAAAAGGAAGAATGCAGACTAGACAGAACCTTGGAAACAGAAGGTGGTAAAGTGATGGAATCAAGGCACTGCAAGATGTAGAGTCCTCCATGTCTCTTACCCAACCCAATCATCTTCCAATGCAGTAAGTCCTGAAGAAAACAGTAATGAGAAAGGAAAATGCAACAACAAGAAGGATTTTGGGTTAGTTTGCTTATAGAAATAAGATTGAAAGAGAAAGAAGGAATGCACAGAACATTTTCAAGAACTAATGTTGCTGAGACCTGAACAGTTCCAATATGAGTGACCTTAACCATGTCACCATTAGGTAGTCTAACAGAAATCTGAGCAGAAGAAGTGACAGAAATGAAGAATTGAATAGAATGAACCATGTGGTCAGTTGCACCACTATCAAGAATCCAGTCATAAGGACTAATTTCAAAGGTATTGACACTGGAAGAAAACACTGAGTGTTTAAGGGAAGGAGAAAAACTGATACCTGCAAGGGTTTGAGCTTGAACATCCATTGAAGGTTGAGCAACAATGGTAGCAGCTTGATGAACATTTTCAAGAAAAACTTCTGGTGGAGCTTGAGTGCCAAAATGACATTGAGAATTCAATAATCCTACCAATTTTTGGTACTGAGATTTGGTGAGAGTAATAGGCTCACTAACATGATCTTCATCAGCAATAACATTGCTTGCAAAAGGTTGACCTCCTTTGTTCTTGAACCTATACCCAGGAGGATAGCCGTGTAGCTTGTAGCACTTGTCAACAACATGCCCCATAGCTCCACAATGAGTGCATTGTGGCCTGCCATTCTTGGACTTAGCAAAGAACTTGTTGTTGTTACCAGGCTTAGATCCAAAAGCTGCCAAGGCTGATGAATCAATCAAGGCCTTCTTCAACCCAGCACCTACTTTTCTTTGCTTCTCATCTTGAAGCAGAAGAGAAAACACTTTGCTTAAAGAAGGCACAGGTTCCATAAGCAAAATTTGACTTCTAACAGCAGCATATGTGTCATTCAGCCCCATCAAGAAGGAGATGGTGCATTCCTCAGCTTGATGACCACATGTACTTGCTCTATAGTTTGAAAACTCATCCCAAAGGCCTTTGAACTTGGCATAATACGCATTGATACTCAAATCCTCTTGAAGCAGAGAACTAATTTCCTTTCTCAGATCAAAAATCGTAGGTCCATTTCCTTGTCCAAATATGTTTTGCAGGTCAATCCACACATCTCTGGCAATCTTGAAATACACAATGCTTGACTGCAACTCTTTGGAAACGGAATTAAACAACCAAGCTAGGACTGTACTGTTACATTTATTCCATGCTGTGTAATATGGATGATCAACAGTTTGAGGCTTTGAAATAGAGCCATCAATGAAGCCCAATTTGGTTTTGGCATCCAATGAAATGAGGATTGCTCTGCTCCAGGTGTTGTAATTATCTTCAGTGAGATGTTGAACCACCAAAGACACTCTTGGATTATCACCACTAGATAGAAAGAATGGACTAGCTGTGTTTTCCCAAGGTTGAACAATGGGAACAGTAGCACTAGGAGTATTTTCAGTCATTCTTGATGAAATGGAAAAGATGAAGAAGATCTCAACCAACCAAAACAAGAGCAGAAACGGAGAAATCAAGAATTGATTTTCTCGAGAAAAAAAAAAATTCAAGAAGCAAGAACTGAAATTCTGTGTGACAATGATGAAACAATCAAGATGCAACCACAATCTTGATGGATCCACAACAGAAAACAGCAAATTGAGAATGAAACAATCCTAAGATCACGAGAAAGAGAAATTGAATTGAAACCCTAAGATTGAAGATTTCAATTTCAATTATGAATACAAGAACAGAAAGAACAAGGCTTCAACACATCAAAGAAATTAAAACTTGACGATGATGAACTTAATGCAAGATTCAACAGGAAATATAACAAGTAAATTTCTAGTTGAACTGAAAGAAGCATTAAGAGATCAATGAATAACAGATTGAAGAACACTATTGAACTAGAAAATTTCAGAGCATACCAGACTTGCGTTATCTCTGATCTAGTTCAGCTCTGATACCATATTGATTTTATCACAAGCTTGAAGACACATCAACAATGAAAGAAAAGCTCAGAGGAAAAGAGGAAATGATGTGAACTTGTGTGTATTTCTGTATATATAAAATTACATTGCTCTGTTCTTTATATATGATGAACAAAGGCGCGGGAAAGTGAAACAGAAAATGAAAACAGAATAACTAACTACCTAACCAACCAATTCTTTACACGTGGAATGAACAACAACAAACTCATTAAGCTGTACATATACAAACGGTAGTCGTTTAGCTCCTACACTAATTACACTAAACAAAACTACTGTAGCTTAGTAATGCATCTGTAAAACTAAATTTACTTCTCTGCATTTATCTCGTATTGTCTCTATGTTTTGCTGCTTCAATAAAGGGTTAGTTCAATAAGGTAGCATGGTGACTCTGAGGTGTTTTGACACATGTGAGGGCCAAGTTTTCTTATCAGGCTTAAGCCCACTCTTAGGGCCTATTACACTATGTAGGTAGTACTATGGGCCCCAAAATGGGCTTTGTTCCTGATCTTCTCAGCCGGTCCTCTCTTGTGCACTGTGTTTCCTTTCGGCTTCATCTGGGGTGTGTATTTTTATGGTTTGTGTTGTGGTCGTTATGCTGATTAAAATTTAATCTCATTCATCCCCACCCCGAAAAAGAAAGAAAAGAAAAGAAAATTGAGATGTGAGATTGGTGACTTCACTTCTTGTTTTATAATGGTTTTAGTTGTAAAAATTGTGATTTTCCGGAGTGTGTGGCTTAATTTTTAATAAAAATATTGCTTTTACTTTTTATCATATATTTGTGTGTCAACACATATTATTGGATTATTATGTTAGTGTATGCTCAATCCATTTGAATTGATCTAAAATGGCAAAGATCTATCACGGATTGTGGGTATTTTTTTTCTTTCTAATTACTATTAATTTTCATTTTGCAAAAGATTTTGGTTTTTCTTTATGTTAAATGGACCCCAAAAGAATATTTTTGAGGTTAAGATTTATGTAAAATTGTAAGGTAGTGGCTAGATTTTGTCCTTATTAAGCTTGAATTAAATTTGGGCTAGGATTGTGCATACTGGACTTAAGTAGTGTTTTAGTCATGGTAGTACTATGGGCCCAAAAATGGGCTTTGTTCCTGATCCTGTCAATGAGGACCTTTGTTGTGCTATGTGCTTTGTGATCTACTTCATCTAGTGTGTGTATCGCATTCGTATGGTTTGTATTTGGGTTGTCTTTTTTTTTTTTTTAGATTTTCTCTTCCTCATGTTTTAGCCGTCTAGCAACCTTGTAGCTGTCAAACCTAGCCACTTCTTACTAACCTTCGAGTCTCTCCAAGTTTCAGAGTAAAATTAATCTTTGACCATTCAATACAATTTTTATGGATTTATTATTATTTGCTATTGTTGTAGATTCACTTAAGGGGTATCTTGAAATTGTGAGAGAATTTGGGATTAGAATTTAGAAACAATTGGGTACTTAGGGTTTGATAAGTAATAAACGCCCAATTGAACCAAGGATTTTAATTGGATAATTGGGCAATTGATTTTGGAGGATAAATCATGAAGTATTAAGGAATTAAGGGCTGAGTTAGGAATGAGTTTTCAACTTTGGAACTATTTCAAATAAATTTTACAAAAATTTGCAAAGTTGCTGTAACTTGTAACCCTGTTTTTGACAGATTTGGCATTTGGGTATACTGACTTGATTTTAGCATGACTTGAGATTGGCATGGAATTTTGACAAGAAATTTGGAGTGAATTGAGGTTACATGTAGAACTTATAATCTAGAGAAAACCATAATTTTGGAAATTTCTCCTTTTAATTTTATAGCCAAATTGGCAAGGAAGTCAACTATGTTAGGCCAAATTTATTGGGTCCCTTAGTGTTTGGTTTTAGGCTTAAAAACTTTCAAGTACAAGAAACATCATTATTAAAAAGATTTTGGAATAATTAATCTAAACCTGCAAGAATTTTATTTTGAGACCTATAATGCGTTTCATTACTAATATTTGATGGTTTAGGCAATACATTTATGAAGTATAGGGTTTTCTCTTCTTTGGTTTTAGGGTTTTCTCTATATTCTCTATTTTGTTTCAATAAATATAAGCTTAATTACCACCAAAAAAAAAAAAAAAAAAAAACACCTAGGAATTATGAATATCAGTTAACCTAATTTTAGGAATATTTGGTTATACTCCATTTGGACTACAAGGTGATCAATATGGTTGAGTTTTGATTGTCATGATATGAAATTCAGGTACTGCCATGTTATAATTTTGGGAGCTGCCTTAATGGGTTTAAAAAGTTAAGCACAAAATTTTTAAGTGTTGAATCAAGTACGTATCAATAGTTAAATCCTTATCTTGTTCTTATTGTCTTGTATTCTCTTAGATATAAATAGATATTGGCATGTTTATATTCATCGAATCATCTAATCCTATATTAGGTTCTAGTTGATATTGTTTAAGGCTTTTAACACGTAAATTGTTTGTCAATTTGAAGTGAAGTGGGCTTTAGATAATGATTCATCTCAAGATATTATATTATGTAAAATTTCTTTTTTTACATTGCTATCTATTTTATCATAAAGAAGTCTTCTCAAAAAGAAAAAAAATTATCATAAAGAATATCATAAAATATTCTTTATATATATAAAGAAATATTTTATGATATTATTAAAGAAAAAGAAGACAATAATTAGCTACACTATAATCTTTGCCAACACAAGGCTAAGAGTTGGTTTTTGGATAAAATGTTCTTTATTTTAATGTGATGTGGTGCGGTGCGGTATATTATTATTGTTTGATCTTCAAAGCCATTGTTATTATTTGCTCTTCTGAGTTATTGTTATATCTTACCTCTTTGAGGTTATTGTTTCTCATGGGATTCACCTGCCAACTGTTAAGAATGTCTTCGATGGTTGATATTTTATACACTACTTATTGTTTATTGTTATTGACAAATTGAAAGTGAAAAACAACTTTACTGTTAAGTGTATTACTATATGTTATTATAAGTAGTTTACCTAATGATGAAGTAATGTTCTTGTAACTAAACTATGGCTTATTAAAATAGGGTAAATTTTTTAAGAGGGCAGTTGTTTATTTAACAAATTATATGTTTTTCACTGTACACTTAAATGTTCACGTTCAAAACAGGTTTAATGTTTCTACTGAATTACTTTCATACTATTGATAAATATTTTGTAAAATTTAATACGTTGTTTATTATAATGTGCATTTTCACTTAATAGTATCATGTGATGAAGTTTCTTGTTCAGCTGATAGCTTACTCCCTTTCTCCACCATTTTCAGATTCGTGCAATGGACTATGTTAATGGAATAAATTGGTGATTGTTGGAGTTGTGAACTGAAGATTGCATATGTTTCACTACAGCTTCCTCTTGTGTGTGTATTGTATGGTTTGTATTGTGGTGTTGTTATGTTGAATAAAATCTAGTCTCATTCATCCCAAAAAAAAAAAAAAAATGTTTGAGATGTGAGATTGGTAGCTATGCTTCTTGTTTTGTAATGTGTTGACTTGTGAAACTCTATAATTTTCTAGAGTGTATGGCTTAAGTCTTATTAAAAGTGTAATTTTTATCATTCATTATGTGTATGACCAAACCATTTGTGTTCATCTAAATTGGCCAATTTTTATCACGGATTGTGGGGTTTTTTTTTTTTTTTTTTTTTTTTTTTTTTTTTTTTTAATTTTTTGGGTGCAAAAGATTATGTCTTTTGTGTAAGGTGGGCCCAAAAGAATATTTTGAGGGGTGGGTGAAGATTTATGTAAGATTGTAATAGGCAATTGTTGGATTTTGTGATATTGTTAAGCCAATTTGGGCTAGGATTGGGCCTAAAAGGGAGCTATGCTAAGCTTGTGCACACTGTACTAAATGAAGCTTAGGTTGACACTCGCCACCGTTAACGAACAAATCTTTTAATCACTCTTTTAGTCAAGTTATTCCAAGACTTTTGCAGTACTTTGTACGTGAGCTGCAATTTGAAGTCACCTATTACGAATTCTTTTTTTTTTTTTTTGAGAAACACCTATTACAAATTCTAAGAATAAAGCTCATGAAATAGAGCTGATATTTAGTTTTTATAAGTTCTAACAATCACAAGATGACTTTCCTTGGATTTTATTATGCTTGAAAGCTCAGTGTTAAAAGTATATGGTTAAAAAATTAAATTTACCATATCTTAATAACTTAAACTTTTGGGAAAATTGTTAATTTAACATGATATCAGAGCATAAAATCATGAGTTTGATCCTTATCTCCTCCACTCTACCTTCCATTAATCAAAGGTCAAAAAAAAAAAAAAAAAAAAAAACCAATTCCAACCCCAACGGGCCAACCAATTACTTTGGATTTTAAGGTTTTGTTTCTGTGCTTAATCCATTGGCAATATTCACAAAATGCCATGGAGAAACTCGTTCGTCTCGAACTTGAAGTGTCAAAATTTTCAAGGCAGAAATGCACTGGATTCTTAGCCCAATTCTAACAATACCTCAATTATCTACCCATTTAGGCCCAAGTTCCAATCCTACTATCCTAGCCAGACTTTAAGCTTTAAACCATAAAATGGTCAAAAGGCTCTCAATCCAACAACTACCAGTCTACCATATACATTCATTCTTTTGGCAAATCGGAATCTTTTATCCATGTGCTTCATTTTATGATCGATCAATCAATTAAAATATATTGAGTATTTGATTTTTTTTTTCGATAAAAGAAAAATGTGACAAATTGTATTTTTTTTTTACATTGATTAATTTTAATTGGTGAAATATAAACTATAAAGTTATGCATATACTTTCCTACTAATTTACATCCAATATTTTACTTAGGTATCCATAGTTGATATGGAAATGTCCACATAAAAGTTGATGTAAAAAAAAATTAATACAAAATAGTAGATGCCAGATACTCAAAATGGAATGAAAATGTTTCTATATAAAATCTCCATCACCACAATTTTTTTAGTAGATTTGAGAAAATCAGATATTGAAATCCCTGAAGTGTAATAATTAAAGTGGAACAAAAGATCCTTATAAAGAAAATCCACAAGACAAAAGGTTCTTTTTTGTTTACATGACACTTTTTTTGAGCCTCCTAAAAAAGACAATTTTTATTCTTAGGCTGGAAAAAAGAACCAAAAAAAAAAATTTCAACACCCCACATTACGTGATAAGAATTGGCGACTTTAGGTTAACTCAAATATAGATATTGAGTTAACTCAAATATAGATATTGGATGCACTAGTTTAGTCAAATGAAACATGTACAGCTAAAGGCTTTGTAGCTGAATTGGCACCTTCCCATGCACAAAGTACTTTGGGGTCTAGAGCAAAAAGGGTTCAAACTGCGAGGTTAGCAGTATGTTGTAATTATTTCTCAAAAAAATGATACACGTACAAGTGCACATACACTAATAAAAATAATAATTTATTACATACACACCTCACACAATCATAGAGAACAACAAGAAATAAAAACAAAACAAGGCAAGCTACAAATCTCTGAAATATAACAACCCACAATACAAACTAGCAGCAAGCTGCATACAAATACACAATACATACACCAGATCAAGCAATCTGGATAAATGTTATTGTTGTCATATTGTGTGGGTTGATCAGTCCACATTGAAAACCCATGTTTTTACTTAAAAACAAAGAAACCAAAACAACAAAAATGAAGTCAAAATGAGAGCGAGAAATACCAATAATAGTAATTAATAATAATAACAAACAAATTTTTTATATGTAGTTTGTTGCCAACCTCCCTCTCACACCTGTCAAAAACCTCAAGAGTCTCAGATAGTTGTTGATATATATATAACTAATTAAGAGGGTGTTTGGTTGTATTGTTTAACAATAGTTTTTTTTGTTTAAATAATACAACACGAATTTCCACAATATTTTTTTATCTACACCTATTTTCACAACACTTAGGCTGCATTTGTTTCAGTGTAAAATATTTTCCAAGTGTAAAATATTTTCAGGTGAAAATATTTTTAAGAAAAGAAAATATTTTCAAATGTTTGGCTACATTATGAAAATTATTTTAGAAAATGTTTTCAAGTGTTTGGTTGCATTCTAAAAACCCAAATTTGTACTAGTTTCTCACACTTTCTCAGTCATTTTCTCAGTTTCCAAACAAATTTTATAATGGAAAATTTCAGTATATATAGTTAACAAAACAAAAATCAATTAGTTCCATTCATTCACAAGCTAAACTCGATCAAACTGAGAGAGAGGGAGGAAGAAAGAGTGAGAGATTGAGGGAAAGAGAGATAGAGCGGGAAAGAGATGGAGATCGGGCCAATAAGATCAGTCTTCAACGGCGGCGATGAGATCGGTCTTGGATGGGTCGAGAACGAGATCGGTCTTGGGTGGTGACGATGAAAACAAGATGCAATGCTTCGATCTAGATGGCAACGACGTTGAGCAAGAAGGAGAAGAAGAGAGAAAAAAGAGGAAGCTTGGCTGGCGCGATTTGGGCGGTAGGGACAACACGATCTGGGCTGGCCAGAGCTTGGCGTTGGACTATGGGTGGAGTTGAGGTTGGTGCGTGGGCTGGAGCCTAAAGCTAAGGTGAGCTTTGAGATTCCTTCGGACCGTGTGTAAGAGGAGTGTGTGAGGAGTGAGTAATTTCGGAAATCATTTGAAGGTAAAATGGAAACTGAAATGATTTTACGAGTTGGCTAGGATATTTTACAGTCAAACTGAATTCCATTTTTAGTTTGGCTGTATTTTCAAGTGGTGCCAAACACACACCCCAGTGTAAAATGTTTTCAGATTTTAGTTTACAACTGAAACAAACGTAGTCTTAAACAACTTTACCAGAACAACATTACCAAACAAACCCTAACTAAAATAAAAAAAACAGCATGAAATTCTAAATAATAAAAAATTATACTTCATGCATAAACGGAATTTTAGTCTACACGGAAAAGCTCCAAACAACGAGAAGACTTACACTGTTAGAAATACTGAAAGATTGTATTGTATTTCTTGAATAAAAGAATATACATCAGTGCCTTATATAGGAGGCATAAGTGTGCGGTACAAGTAAAGTGCAGTGCAAGTACAAGTGTGCTATACAAGTAAGGCAATTGGGCCTAAAGCCCATAACAAAACACAATATACATTAACAGCCCCCCTCAAACTCAAGGTGGATGTGAGACCAGCTTGAGGTTGTCAACTAAATCACGAGTGCGACCCTTAGGAAGTGACTTGGTGAAGATATCTGCAAGTTGATCTTTGGAGGAGACGGAGAAAAGCTTGAGAGCACCATGGACAAGATGATACCGGATAAAATGACAATCAATCTCGATGTGTTTAGTCCGTTCATGGAAGACATCATTGTGAGCAATATGAATGGCACTCTGGTTATCACAATAAAGGGGAGTGGCAGAGGATGTGGATACACCTAAATCCGTAAGAAGCCATCGTAGCCAAAGGAGCTCAGATGTGGTATCAGCAAGGGCACGATATTCTGCTTCAGTACTGGAGCGAGCCACAAAGGTTTGTTTCGTACTTCGCCAAGAAATTAAAGAAGAACCAAGGAGAAAGCAATAACCTGTAGTGGACCTGCGGTCAGTGGGATCTCCTGCCCAATCAGCATCAGAGAATGCACGTAGTACAAGAGGAGACTGAGCTGAGTAGAAAAGGCCATGGAAGAGAGTGCCTTTCAGGTATCGAAGAATGCGCAGAACAGCAGAATAGTGAGTAGATCGTGGAGCAGACAGATACTGGCTCACCTGATGAACAGCATAGGAGATGTCTGGATGAGTGACTGTGAGATAAACTAAGCTGCCAACCAATCGTCTGTAAAGAGAAGGATTAGACAATGGTTTCCCTCCTGTGGGAGTTAGATGCGCATTAAGCTCAACTGGAGTGTCAACAATCTTGCTATCAGTGAGTCCAGCTCGAGACAATAGTTCAGAAGCATACTTGGCTTGAGTAATATAAAGTCCATCTGTAGAATGAGTGATTTCAAGACCCAAGAAGTAGCTGAGATGTCCAAGATCTTTCATCTCAAACTGCTGATTGAGAAAAACCTTAAGTTCTTGAATGCCATTAAGGTCATCACCTGTTATGATCATATCATCCACATACAGGAGAAGTAAAATAGTGCCTTTGTCAGTGCGACGAAGAAATAAGGCAGAATCATAATGACTGGCCATGTAACCCAAGCGAGAGATGGTAGAGCTGAATTTGGCAAACCAAGCTCGTGGAGCTTGTTTAAGGCCATAAAGTGCACGTCGAAGGTGACAAACCTTATTTGATTCAACAGAGAGACCAGGAGGAGGTTGCATGTAAACTTCTTCACTTAAATTTCCATTAAGGAATGCATTTTTGACATCCATCTGAAAAAGGTCCCATTTTCTGGCAGCAGCAACAGCTAAGAGGGCACGAACAGATGGGATACAAGCAACTGGAGCAAAAGTCTCTTCATAATCAATCCCATACTCCTGTGTGAAACCTTTTGCAACAAGACGAGCTTTGTAGCGCTCAATGGACCCATCAGAGCGAGTCTTAATCTTATAGATCCACTTACAACCAACCACAGATTTCCTAGGGGGGAGAGTCACCAAGTCCCAAGTATGGTTTTTAGATAATGCATCAAGCTCCTCTTTCATTGCAATCTGCCATAAAGGGTCAGTGGAAGCCTCACGATAGGTGTGAGGCTCGTGCAGTGTAGCAAGGGCAGTGTAACAATGATAGTCAAGTAAATGTGTAGGAACAGATCTTACCCGAGTTGAGTGACGAGGTGGAATGTCTTGTGCATGATCGTCAGGCGGAGCAGAAGCAGGGGACCCAAGCTCAGGGTTGGGTAGCTCGTCTTCAACCTGTTCATCTTCCACCTGTTCATTAAATGGTGAACTAGGAAAGGGATCAAGGATATCTGGTGGTTGGACAGAGAAGTCTACAGGGGAATCAGGAGCAACTACAGTAGGATCAGGAGCAACAACAGGAGGGATATGTGCCTCATCTGGAAAAAGATCTGAGACAGATGAGGAAGATAGAGAGGCACGGAAGTGAGAGAGCTCGACAAAGGAGCGATGTTCCCAAAATACAACATTGCGGGAGACACGAAGACGATGAGAGACAGGATCATAACACCGATACCCCTTCTGAGTTTCACCATAGCTAAGAAAACAACAAAGCCTTGACCGAGGCTCAAGTTTGTTATGCTCATGTGGCTGAAGAAGAACGAAACAAGCAGAACCAAAGGAGCGAAGATGGCGATAATCTGGAGGTGACCCAAAAAGGCGCTCATATGGAGTTTGATTGTGGATAACAGGACTTGGAATGCGATTAATAGCATGAACAGCATGAAGAGCAGCTTCGCCCCAAAAAGGAGCAGGAACTTTAGCGGAGAGAAGGAGAGCACGAACAGTGTCAAGAATATGACGAAGTTTTCGTTCGGCTCTACCATTTTGCTGAGAGGTACCTGGACAAGTTAGATGATGAACAGTGCCATAGGAATGCAAAACAGCTTGGAAAGCATATTGAGTATACTCAAGAGCATTATCAGATCGAAATATTTTGATACGTTTGGAAAATTGAGTTTCAACCATTTTTGCAAAATTAGAATATACTTGTAATAATTCAGAACGATGTTTCATAAGAAAAATCCAGCTATAGCGAGAATAATCATCAACAAAGACAACAAAATATCGAGATTTACCAATACTAGAGACCGGAGAAGGCCCCCAAACATCAGAATGAATAAGGTCAAAGATATCAGTGGATATTGATTCACTAGAATTGAAAGGCAAAGCTGGTTGTTTTCCTAACTGACATGAGACACAATCAAAATTTTCTGTAGACACTGAACCTAACAAACCTCTAGAAGCCAATTGTTGTACCCGAGAGGAAGATGCATGACCAAGACGAGCATGCCAAAGTGCAAGGGAAGGAATTGAAGAAACTGCAGCAGCTGCAGCAACAGAAACAGGAGCAACAAGTGGAAGACGAAGGTTGTCCACGGGAAACATACGCCCAACTCTGGGACCGGTCCCAAGTTCCTGTCCCGTCCTCGGATCCTGCACAATACACCCAGAATAATCAAATATAATGCGATAACCCAACTCAGCTAATTGTCCCACAGAAAATAAATTGTAAGAAAGGTCAGGAACATTAAAGACCCCAGGAACCGAAAGGTTGGAAGTCGAAACATAACCGATATTATGACCAGACATTGTGGAACCATTTGCTGTGCGAATATTAAGAGGGTGTGGTGCAGGTTTGAGTTCAGAAAATAAGGACGAGTGAGGTGTCATGTGATTGCAACAAGCGGAATCCATAAGCCAAGAGGAGGGAGACATACCAGATAAAGCTGAGAGAGAAGAGGAGTAAGATGCATTACCAACCATACGAATGACATTGGCGATGATATTTTTAAGGTCATCTGTGGACATGGTGAAAGTGCGTTCTGAAGACTTAGACTGTGCAGAGATAGGAGCCATTGGTTGAACACTCTCAGTGTTAGCAACAGTAGCAGCAGAAATTGAAACAGCTGATTTGTTGCGACGATAGCAAGTCTCAATACTGTGGCCAAAACGTTTGCAAAAATTGCAAAAACGTTTGCTAAATTGTCGATGACAATTATTGCAACAAGAAGAAGTCCTGTCCTTATTCTTCATTTAGAAGCAAAATATGCAAAAATAGACTGCAAAAATGAAATCTACGCGAAAAACTGGGTAAGGAGCACCTGGACTGCAAAAAGTCAACTCTGGCAAAAAGTCAACGGTCAAAGTCAACCACAAGTCAAAGTCAACGGTCAAAGTCAACGCTGGTCAACGGTCTGGTCAACGATGACGTGGCAGATGACGTCAGCGGATGACGTCAGCAGATGACGTGGAGCTGACGTGGCAGATGACGTCACCTAGGGCTGACGTCAGCAGGTGATCACTAGCGCATGGGGCGCGTGGCGGCGCGTGGAGGCGCGTGGCGGCGCGTGGAAGCGCGTGGCGGCTGCTGGAGGCGCGTGACACCGAGCCGAAACTTCTGGCGGCGCATGGGAGCGCGTGAGAGGTCCGATGAAGACAAAATTTCACAGAAAGGTAGATCGGAGAGATTTCTTTCCGATGGTGCAATCTGTGGTCTGATCGGAGAAGCGGAAGCGGAGGTGGCGGCAGGCAGTGGTCTTTGATGTACTGAAGTCGCGGTGGAGGCAGTGGTGCTGCTCACAACAACGGCTGCAGATGACACCCAAGAAGACAAGACTGCTGAAGAGCGGCACACCAAAGGATTAGAGCAGTGGCTCTGATACCATGTTAGAAATACTGAAAGATTGTATTGTATTTCTTGAATAAAAGAATATACATCAGTGCCTTATATAGGAGGCATAAGTGTGCGGTACAAGTAAAGTGCAGTGCAAGTACAAGTGTGCTATACAAGTAAGGCAATTGGGCCTAAAGCCCATAACAAAACACAATATACATTAACATACACTGTGTACGTATTGGTGAAGATCAGATTAGACAGAGGCTACCTGAAAGCCGTTGTCAGTGTTCACAAATGGAAGTTGGATACATGTACCGTTATTGTGGACGTCATTGTTGGAACTACACTCGCGTAGGGAACCTGTAGGCCTCCCTAACATGGAACTTAGAATTAACAATGACACTTCAAATCCCAACTGCTCTGGTAATGCCAGATTCTCAATGAGACCTACATGGTTACTGCCTAATGATTCAAATCTCAATGAGACCTACATGGGCCATTTACAGTTTGAAGCCTCTGACATTGAGAGTGATACTACTGCTGTGATGTTTAATTTAGATCAATTGAATGAAGAAAGACCAGAAGCTAGGCAGGATCAAGGATGGGCAAAAGGATGCATTCCAGAGTCCCCTAATTCCTTCATTGAGTCTTTGGTTCAAAGGGTTGACTGCGGGAGACAGATTTGAACTGGGGGGATCAAGTCATGGGCCAATTTTAATTGATACATCAGCTGGAGAGGCCCATCTCAGTGTTGCATGGGGTCCTGAGTCCACACAGCCTCAACAAAACATACATGCAAGCCCCTCATATGAAAATCAGCCCAATACTAATAAGGTCACAGTGGGAGAAATAAGCCCATTTAAACTTCTTAATTTGGGACCGGGGCCTCCATCCATCACAAGTTCAATGCCGTCTTCTTCACAGAACACTTACCTTAGTTGCAATGAGGCATGGGATTCAACCACTGAAATTGATACCATCAGAATCAGCTCTAGGAAAAGGATCAGGAAAGAGATTGGAAGGTTTGGTAGGAATATAAAATAGAAGTTATGCTGTGCTATGTTTGATGAGGAGGTTCTTCAGGTACAAACTTTAATAAACCCAGAAATTTCCACAGAAAATTGCACTCCCATCTTTCATGCTGAATCAATTTCAAGGCTTCGAGAAGTTGGCCTTCAACAGCTTCCCAATCAGCCATGAGGATCCTCAGTTGGAACTGTAGGGGTCCGGGCAACCCTCTTGCAGTTCTACAATGCCAAAAAAAGGCCCAGGTGCACAAACCAGATATTATATTTCTAATGGAGACAAAGTTAGTTCAGAACAAAGGCAAAGAAATTTTGGAAAAATGTGGTTTTTTGAATGGTTGGGAATTTCCGAGGGAAGGCCTGAGTGGTGGTCTACTTCTTGGTTGGCAGCAAAATGTGAATCTCAGCATCCAATATGGCTCCAAGCACCTAATTCATGCTGATCTCCTTGACCATAAAGGTACTCCTCTCTCCGTAACTTTTATTTATGGCCAACCTGATCACACAAAAAGAGAAGCTTTTTGGTTAGAACTAAAACCTATTGCAAAACCAATTTGGCTCTGTATTAGGGATTTTAACCAGGTCCTGTGTCACGAGGATAAATTCTCCTTTAATACTAGAAGTATTGCAGGAGCAGATTCCTTCTTTAATACTTTAAATGATTTGGAATTATGTGAGCTGGAGGCTAAAGGCCAAAGGTTTACATGGATAAATAGAAGGGAGGATGGGGCTTTTGTGATGGAAAAACTGGACAGAGCCTTTGCCTCTGTGGAATGGATTAACATTTACCCTCATTATGCTTTATATAATCACCCTATCTTAAGATCAGATCATGGGTCTATTTTGTTAGATTTTGCAATGCAGCAGCCTTTTAGAAGAAGGCCCTTTAGATTTGAGAGAATGTGTTTGACACACAGTACATGTAAGGATATGATTCAAAAGGCACGGGAAGTTCAGAGTAAGGGGTCTAGGGCCTTTAAGCTCCAACATAAGTTAAAACAATGTTAGGAAGAGGGCCATAGAATGGAACAGAACAATCTTCGGAAAAATTGAGAAAGAGTTAAAAGAAAAACAACAAGACCTGCAGGAAATACAAGATAACATTCAAACCATGGCTGATGTTAGAAAGGAAAGACAACTTCGAGAAGAGATTGAGATGCTAATGTTTAGGGAAGAGATCATGTGGGCCCAAAAAGCTAGAAATGAATGGATTCTTAAAGGTGATAGAAATACCAAGTATTTTCAAACTCTAGTGAAGCAAAGAAGGGCTAGAAGCAAAATTCTACATCTTAAGCTTGAGAATGGGGAATTCACTGAGAATTTAGAGGTTATTGAGAACACCTTAGTTACTCATTTTAAGGAACAGTTTACTGATATAGAATCAAGGTCTCTTCAAGAAATCTTTGAGGAACTTCAATCACTTCCTATTCCTCAAATTGATCATCATCAGCAACAACTTCTTGACATGCCTGTAACAAATGAAGAAATTGAAAGGGCTGTTTTTCAAATGGGACCCCATAAAGCCCCTGGTCCTAACGGAATTCCTGCCTTTTTCTTCCAAGAATTCTGGGATATTGTGAAACATGATATCCTTCTTTTTGTCAAGGCTTTCTTTCATTCTGGATCCCTTCTTAAATCTCTAAACCACACTTTCATCACCCTTATACCCAAAATGAACAACTATGATGAGGTCACTCATTTGAGGCCTATTAGTCTCTGCAATGTCACATATAAGATCATTTCTAAAATCCTAGTGAATAGGCTTAAACCTCTCATGGATAAACTCATCTCACCTTTCCAGAATGCTTTTATCCAAGGTAGAAGTATCACTAATAACATCCTTCTTGCTCATGAAATCTTTGATACCTTAAAAAAGAAAAAAGGAAGGAAAAAAGGTTTTGGGGTCTTGAAAATTGATATGAATAAAGCTTATGATAGAGTCAGTTGGACTTTCCTTCAAGCTGTCATGCTAACCATGAATTTTAGCCCCATCTGGGTCAATTGGATCATGGAATGTGTCATCACAGTAAAATATACCTTACTTGTCAATGGCAGCCCAACTCAATCTTTCCAACCAAATAGGGGCTTAAGACAAGGTGATCCCATTTCTCCCTACCTCTTTCTTCTTTGTGCCAATGTACTCTCCATTGCCTTAATTCAAGCTGAAAATAGGAAACAGATCAAGGGTATTGCTATTGGAAGGCAAGGGGTTTCTTTCACTCACCTGCTTTTTGCAGATGACTCCTTGTTCTTCTTCCAAAATGAGTGTTCATCCCTTAATAATCTAAAAAGGATTATTATGTGGTATTGCTCTCTCTCGGGTCAAAGTATCAATTTTGCTAAGTCTGACCTTTACTGTTCACCTAATATTCCACAAAATGAACAAAATACCATTGCCAATTCTCTTCAGGTCAATCTTGTTCGGCAACCTAGTAGGTACCTTGGCATTAATTTTAAACTTAGAGGTAGAAGAGCGTGTGACTTTCAGGACCTTGTTGACAAAGTCCAAAATAAGCTTAAGGGATGGAAGGCTAGGCTTTTATCCCAAGCTGGGAGAGCAACCTTAATTTCTTCTGTTTTACAGTCTCTACCCCTTTATACCTTTTCTTGATTTAAAGTTCCTGATTCTGTGTGCAAGAAATTGGATACCATTGTTAGGTCTTTTTGGTGGGGACATGAACCGGGTACTAGGAAGCTTCACTTGGTTAATTGGGGTACACTCTGCAAACCTAAGAGGTTGGGTGGACTAGGATTCAAAAACTTTAATCTGTTAAACCAAGCAATGATAGCAAAACAATTTTGGAGAATACAAGATAACCCCAACTCACTTCTAACTAGGACCTTCAAGAAAAAATACTTCCCTGGTTGCTCCTTAAGAGAATACCAACCTAAACCTCACCACTCTTGGATATGGAGGAATATCACTAAGGCTCAATGTTCTTCCCTCCATCATGGTCGATGGTTGATTGCAAATGGAAACCAAATTCCACTCTCCCACCCAGATTGGTTTCAATGCTCAAACCATGTTCTTAGGGAGTATGGTCTGCTTAATGGTACAGTAGCAGACTTAGTTGATAATCAACCTAGGTCCTGGAAATGTGAGCTAATTAGGAAAATCTACCCACCTTCAAAAGCCAAGGAGATTCTCCCGATTCCTCTCCCTAAATCCCAAGGCAACAGTGACAAGTTGGTTTGGAAATACTCTTCATCAGGTGCTTATAATGTCAGTCAAGCATACCATCTGATTCACAAAGAACAGAACACTACCCTCCAGAATACTTCAATACTACGGTCATCTATTTGGAGTTTTTTCTGGAAGATGAAATTACCTTTGAAGGTTCTTATGTTCATTTGGAAGTTGCTGCACAATTGCTTGCCTACTTTTGATAAGCTAAAGGAAAGAGATATCCCAGTGGCAGGAACATGTGTAATGTGTAATGATATAGAAGAATCTGCTGTTCATCTATTTTTGGATTGTAACTGTGCAAGAGCAATTTGGCATGGTTCAAATCTTGGTTTGAGAACCTCTGATATGGATTATACCTCAGTTGAACAGTGGCTTAGTCAATGTCTTGTGTCCAGTTCAAATCTGGAACAGGATAGATTGTGGTTCCTGCAAACCATTTTCACCACTCTTTGGTCAATCTGGAACCACAAAAATATGGTTTTGCATCAGGGTATATCTCCTAACCCCATTGAAGTTATTCTAATAGCTCAATCTCTCTTGTGCAGGTATCAAACAGCTTTCAACCAAATACAAGAAATCAAACCAGGAGTGAAGCAGACCTTGCAAAGAATCCCTTATCAAAACTGGCAGTTAATCATCAAAGTGGCAGCTAGCAGAAATAGAAGAACTAGGAGATACGGCTATGCTTTTGAAGCTACTACTATGGATGGGATCGCTTTGTTCAGAGGTGCAGCCAATAGTGGTAGACAATCAGTATATATGGTGACTCAGGAGGCAATGGTGGAAGCTCTTTTCGTAGCCAAGGATCATGGTTTCTGCAGAATGCTTGTTCTGTGCACCATAAAAAACTAGTCCAAATCTGCAACCTGTCCAGCAAACCCTCATGGCAAGATCAAGCTCTCCTTTCTGTCCTTTGGCATTTAAAGCAGCAAAGCTTGTGTATTTTGTCCATTTTGTTCCTAGACTAGTCATGACAAATGTACTTAACATAGCATCAATAGCTGCTAACTGTCCTGGTCATTTTGTAACCTGAACTAGCCTGCTAAGGCTTAACTTTGTATCCTCCTTAGTGTTTAATGTTATTCAGCTGGAATCAAAAAAAAAAAAAAAAAGAAGAATCTCAAAAAGAGTGTCAGAAAGATAACCATTACCGTTGCGAGCCACAGGCCCACAAGCCCAAAAGCCATTTTTCTGCCCTGCTAGTTAAAAAAAAGAGGTTGTATTAATACCATACCAGGGAAAAAAGTTATTAGTTGTCAATGACTTAAGCTATATATTAACCGAGAAGGAGACATAATGATGGTCGACGAAGCTATATATTGATACCCATTCAGAGAAGGAGACATGAAGGTCGACAATTGAACAGGAGTGTGAAGTGTAGGAAGAGGCGGAAGGTTTACAAATGCGCAAGGCGGGGACGAGGCAGAAATGGTTTGGCCATGGTACCTGATTTTGATTAGATTTGGATATGTATCTGCACGGCTTAAATGAAAGGATCTCACAAAGGGTTTGGAGGACTTTCTGAGTTGTGAATTAAAGGTCAGAGTTCTTTATATTTTTATATATATATATATATAGCAGATATTGATTTGAAGGCCAAAGTTTCTATTTAAAAGATAAAATATCTTTATTATTGCTATATTTAAAGGTTAGTGTTTATTTGTATTATATTTTATTCTTTTTGTTAGAATATGTGATTAAATGATTAAATTTACCATATTTTAATAGCTAAAATTTTGAGATAATAGGAAATTTAACATAGTATTAAAACGAGAGTTCTTAAGTTTGATCATTATCTTCTCCACCGTCTATTTAAAATCCCACATATTGAGTCTCCTCACCTATTGAAAATGTAGTTTTGGCCCACACGTAAGGGAAGTTTTAGAATATGTGGTTAAATGAATAAATTTACTATATTCTAACAACTTAAACTTTTTGAACAATCAGTAATTTAACATTTTTTTTCCTTACTTCAGATCTCTCTCTCTTCCCCTTACTCTCTTCTCTTTCCATCGCATCTCTCAAATCACATAATTAATGTTTTAATAAAGTATAGTGTAAAATAAATAATATGATGTGAGGTATTTTGAAAAGCAAAATCATAAACATTTCAATTAGAGTATGCAACCAATAACCCCACTTTTAGCAATTTGAAGTTGTTTGTTTTTGTTTTTTCCCCCTAAGAGTTGCAATCTAAAGTTGTTTTTCTTCCGTCCGAAATTTAAAAATTACTGGCAAGGCAATGAAGAGGTGTCACTACAATGGTGCAACCAAGAAGTACAACATAGAGATGACGTAAGGTCATTGAATAATAATATTGTTAAGCTACTCTTGTGCGACAAATGGGAAGAAAATTCCACTTTATGCAATTTGAAGTTGGTTTTTTTTTTTTTTTTTTTTTTTTTTTTTTTTTTTTTTTTCTGTGTTCGCTCCCTTACCCCCCCCTAAGAGTTGCAATCTAAAGTTGTTTTTCTTCCGTCAGAAATTTAAAAATTACTAGCAATGCAGTAAGGAGGTGTCACTGCAACGGTGCAACAGAGAAGGATGACATAGAGATAACGCGAGGTCATTGAATAATATTTTTACTAAAGCTAATCTTGTACGACGAATGGGAAGAAAATTCCACTTCAGTGAAGTTTCGTGGTAGTGAGGTGATAGACTTCCACGTACTTTTATTTTAAAAAATTGATATATATTTAGGTTTGTTTGGTTAGGATGAAAAGGAAAATAATGAAAAAAATTGAGGAGAGGAAATGGTGGGATGAGTAGAATTTTCTTAGTTTGGTAAAGAAGAAACTCATCTCCGAAAGAAAGAGGGTTAGAGTATTTTCCTCCTGGACTCAATTTTTTCCCCTACTTCCCCGATGAAAAGAAGACAAATTTACTATTTCTCCCATATTTTTTTTTCTAATGTATTTATAAAGTGCAATTTGTACTAATTTAGTCAAGTTATATTTTTCTTATGTGAAATAGATGGATATGTAATAAATTAATATGAGGGATTAAATTCTATAAGAATGTAGTGTAAAACCCATATTTTATCTTTCTAATTTCAACATGCCACATCATCTTATTACATATTTAAGAATAAACATAATCACACACAATCAATTCTAATACTCATAAATAAATCCAAAAAAATTAGGAGTTTATTGAGATGTTATTAAGTATTGTAGAATGTATTGAATTTTAAGTAAAATACTGATATGACAATCTCTTATTGGATGATGTAAAACATAAGTTTTATGTCCCATCCTTAACAAATTCAAACTCTATATATGAAATGTTCACTAGTTTTATAGTCTTTTTTATTCAATGTCAACAAATCAAATTCTTTTAAAGATAATTGCCCTCTGGAGATATCATTTTGAATATTCCAATAGATGCATTTTTTTATCATACTTCCATTCCTGGATATTGTAATAAGGTGACTCAAGAATTAGTTCTGTATGCTAAGAAGACAAAGAAACCCTTGGTTTAGCTTGAGGACATACCTTCTTTTCTCCTTCTCATAGTAAACTCTGATTCATTATAAATAGAGTCCATCACTTTGGGCTAAAAAATAAAAATAAAACTTTGAAACAAGGCAAAGATGCACCTTCTAGGTCCATTTTCCACAATTACTAAATTACCTTCTGATGATGCCGAAATGTTCACCAGTGAGATGCACGATCCTTACAGTCGAATAACCGTTGCCTGAAAAATAGAACAGCACGAAAACACCTTCAAAGGGCACCGGTGTGGGGCCGGCCAAACACCCTCCGAAGGTTAAGTCAGAAAATGCTTTTTACAACTCTAGAGTGCTAGAGAGGGATTAGTTACGCGTACCTTTTTGTGAGGGTGTTGGGGCCTTTTTATAGTGGTGAGGTCCTGCCTCCTTTCCTTGCAGAGCAAGCCTCTTATCCTTGTAGAGCAAGTTCCTTATCCTTGCAGAGCAAGCCTCTCATCCTTGTAGAGCAAGCCTCTCATCCTTGCAGAACAAGTTTCTTGAAACGTGGTGGGCAAGTCCGGGCCTTCGTCCTGTCGGGGGCCCACGCGAAGGATGGGCTCTACCTTCTTTGAGCTTGTGGACATGGGCCTATTGGGCTCGCCAATGGGCCTATTGGGCTTACCAAGCCTTATTTCACATTTTATCCTCTTCAGCTGCCCCCTTCACCCCATTTGATCCGTCGCCATCGTGCAAACGGTCAATTGGGGTGACGGTTAAAAAAAACAGTAATGATGGTCCGTACTCATGAGGGTGACGGACGGGTGTAAATGAACGGTAACAAAGAACTGGGACGGTGATCATAAGGACCGAATGGTTGAAGACGGGGTCAGAGAGATGACGATCAGAGCCCAATGGATGTTGGTGACGAGGACCTTTGGAAAGAGGCCGCCGTCATGACTGTGGGGGTCTGACAGGCTACAGAAGCATTTAAGGCGATGACACGTGTCACTCGTAGATTGGTCCGTATCTTGGATCGAAGTGCCGCTTCGTCTTCCGTGCACTCTACCTATAAAAACCAGCACTTCTCTTTCATTTTTTCTACTTTGCGCAGAAACTTCATTGTCAGAGCGAGTCCGTCACTTGTCAGAGCCCAATCCGTTCACATCCTTTAGCAACGAGATCTACCCGTTCACTTCTTTCTTCGGTAAGTGATTCTATCCGTTCATCTCGTTGTTATACCTTTAATTTTTATGACCGTCATGGTAGAAGCATTAAATTTCTTGTATCTGTTTCTTCCCCCTTTTTTATTTTAGACCGTCAGTCTTAAGTTTTGTCACTCGTTGTAGGTAATGTCTAGTGCGTCGAGTAACCAGTCGTTCGTCCGCGACGGGGCGGGTTACGAAGAATTGTACCCGTCGGGTTACAAAGATCCGGACGAACTGATCGAGAGGACTCCGTCTGCCACTTCACCGTCCTCAACAAATGAGGATATGGAGTTGGCCGAACCAGAGGAAGGTTCTGACGACAGTGGAGAACCTAGAACTGTAGTCGGGGCTGACGGACTTAGGGAGTTTGTCATACTGCTTGAGTGGACGGTGCACAAATTTGTGTCCACAATTAAGGAGGTTCACTTCAAGACAATTAGGGCAATCTACCAAATACCCGACCACATCCCCATCCGTCTACCCTACAAATCCGAGAAATGTTATTACGACAGAGTGGGTGATCTAGGGGTGTATGAACAGGCACTAAAGGCTGGACTTAGATTTCCCTTAAACAGGTTAAAACGAGAACTCCTCCATCACTTAGGTCTGTCCGTCAGCCAGGTATCCCCCAACGCCTAGAGGGTCTTTATTACAATGGAGGTTCTGTACGGAGCCATGTCCAACGGCTCGAGGTCGTTGACCGTACGGGAGTTCCTTCACTGCTACCGTCCGGACGAGATAGACAAGTCGAGGGGAATGTACAGTTTCGTTCCTAGGAAATCCGTCTTGAAGGTCATTTACGAGACCCCGGACTCCAACCGAGACTGAAAGAGCCGCTACTTCTTCCTGGAGGGTGACGGTTGGATGTGCCACCAGGGGGAGACGGATTTCCTGCCCGTTGACAGGACATGGGGTATCTTGGACCCGTCCGGTATAGTTTAGTCCGTCGTGTTATGTAGGTAATTTTGCTTTAACTTTTTAATGGCCGTCCTAATTTTCTCCTTTTATTTTTTCGACGGTGTCCACAAGTTGACTTAGAGGAGTACAATTTTTTGGAGAAAATTTTTTCAAAGACGAAGCCAAAGGAAAGGACGTGGGCGAAGCTAGTCAATCTCAACACCGTCCATTGGTACTGCGACGGACCGGAGCCTACAACCGCGAGGATTAAGTACGAGGAATGCACCCGTCAGCGTAAGTCCGTCATCTCTTTTTTCCTTTGCTCATTTGCTTTGAATTTTACCCGTCTACCCCTGTTCCTGCAGAGATGGACGACGTGAAGAGGAGGGCTGCCATCAGAAGTAAAGCCGCTAAGAACAAGGAGACGGATGTGGGGGCGATGGGGACGGGCTCGAGCAGACCCCTGGCGAAGAGACCGATGCCTAAGGTCGACCGTGCACCTAAGAAACAAAAAGTTTCGACGGAGCCCGTCATAGGCCTTATGGCGGAAGGAAAGAAGACGGTGGCCCTGGCCAAGCCTGGAGCTGGCAAAGGTCTGATGGTTCCCCCTCCGGGCAGTTAGAAGAAACCGCCCGTCCTGCTCCGCGAAGATCCAAAATATGCTTTGGGGAAGATCTCTTCCATCATTGGGAGCGAGGACTACGAGGACCTGGGGAACCACTCGACGGAGGCCATGGGGGAGACGGGCCTCTTCAACATTGCCCAGGTAAGGATCCGTCACCACTCATCTTTCAATTTCTATTGTTGTCATTTTTGACTAAGTCCAATTTGGTCGTCAGGCTATGCTTATGACGAAGGGTCTGATGGACCGGGCTCTTCGTAATGAGACGACGTTGGAGAGGGTCTGTGACCAGGCCAGGCTGGCGGAGGAGGAGCTGCTCGATCTCAAAAACTGGAAGGTGGTAACGGAGAAAAAGCTCAAGCTGGCGGAAGAGGTAAGGGACGAGCACCAGAGGACGGTGGAGGAACTCAAAGCCGTCTTGGAGGATAAGGAGGACGAGCTTCGTCTAGCCAAAGAGAAGGCCGTCCAAGAGTATCGCGACTCCGACGCTCTCTTGACGGAGCTTGGAACTTCATACACCGATGGCTTTGAGGATGCTCTCCGTCAGGCCAAAGCTCTATACCCTAAGTTTGACTTCTCAGCCGTCGACATCAACGTCGCGGAGGGTATGTCCGTCCAGCCAGACGCCTCTGATGACACAGTCGACCTTTTTGCAGAGGAAAGGCCCGTTACCGTCGTCCCTGAGCCTCAAGCTGAAGAAATAAAGACTCCAGAAGCCAAAGACCTTGTCGCTCCCGATGTGTAGCCGTCTACTGTTTTGTTTTAATTATTTTGAAAACTCATTGGATTTTTGCCCGTCATATGTAGGGCTATTTTATATCATTTGTATCTGACATTTAAACTTATTTATTTAAATGTTTCTTCTAGTATCGCATTGATAATGTTGATGTGTTCTCCGTCTTGATGTTAAATACCTGCTTAACTTGATCCGTTCACGTCGTGGACCTTTATGTATTTGCGACCCAGTTGGGTCCGTTCATTTTTTGGACTCGCATACATCTCTAGTCCATGTTGGGGTCCGTCTACTTAGTGAACCTGTATAAATTTTTAACCCGTGGTGGGGTCCGTCCTCTTTTAGGACTTGTAAATTATTAACCCATGGTGGGGTCCGTCCTCTTTTAGGACTTGTAAATTTTTAACTCATGGTGGGGTCCGTTCACTTTTAGGACTTGTAAATTTTTAACCCATGGTGGGGTCCGTTCACTTTGTGAACTCGTAAATTATTAACCCATGGTGGGGTCCGTCCTCTTTTAGGACTTGTGAATTATTAACCCATGGTGGGGTCCGTCCTCTTTTAGGACTTGTGAATTATTAACCCATGGTGGGGTCCGTCCTCTTTTAGGACTTGTAAGTTATTAACCCATGGTGGGGTCCGTTCACTTTGTGAACTCGTAAATTATTAACCCATGGTGGGGTCCGTCCTCTTTTAGGACTTGTAAATTATTAACCCAATGTGGGGTCCGTCCTCTTTTAGGACTTGTAAGTTATTCACCCATGGTGGGGTCCGTTCACTTTGTGAACTCGTAAATTATTAACCCATGGTGGGGTCCGTCCTCTTTTAGGATTTGTAAATTATTAACCCATGGTGGGGTCCGTCCTCTTCGTGATAGTAGTCGTTTAGTAGTAAGATTTACACAGCAAGGTCCTGAATGTTCCTTCATTAAATTCGATCCTGTAGAAGAAAATACCTGCCTTCTCTCTTGGGCCTACAAAGGTACTAAAGCAAAAAGCCCAAAAGTAATCAAAAGACTGCTTCAGAATAATCGAAGTCTAGCAAATATACATCGGGGAATTTAAACGTCACTTCTACTGGTAGTATTTCCGGAGGTGCTCTGAATTCCATGGATGTTGGAGCTTTTTTCCGTCCATGGTTTCGAGGTGGTACGTGCCCTTCCTACGCCACGATGTGATTCTATACGGTCCTTCCCAATTTGATCCGAGCTTCCCCTGGGTAGGGTCTTTGGCAGCGCCCATGACCTTCCGTAGTACCAGGTCACCGATCTGGAAATCCCTGTGCTTTACCCTCGAGTCGTAGTTCTTTGACATGAGGTTCTGGTATCGCGCCAACCTCTGTTTAGCTATTGCTCGGACCTCGTCCACCAAGTCTAACTGGAGGCGCATAGCTTCTTCGTTTTTGTCCTCCATGTAGCTCTGTACGCGATAGCTGGTGAGGCCAATCTCTGCTAGGATGACCGCATCGGCTCCGTATGCTAGCCGGAACGGGGTCTCCCCTGTGGGTGTCCTTGCAGTCGTTCGATATGCCCACAAGACACTTGGCAGTTCGTTTGGCCAAATACCCTTTGCCCCCTCAAGTCGGGTCTTGATGATTTTCAACAGTGTCCTGTTCGTGACTTCTACCTGTCCGTTTGCCTGCGGGTGAGCTGGTGACGAGTAATGATTCCGAATGCCTAGCTCTGAGCAGAAATTTTTGAACGCGCTATTGTCGAACTGTTTTCTGTTGTCAAAGACAAGCACCCTCGGAATCCCGTACCTGCATACGATGTTCTTCCACACGAAGGCACGGATGTTTTTCTCTGTGATAATGGCAAGGGGTTCTGCTTCGACCCATTTGGTGAAGTAGTCGATATCGACTACCAGGAACTTTAGTTGCCTTAGAGCCGTTGGGAAAGGGCCCATGATGTCTATCCCCCATTGCGCAAATGGCTAAGGGGCCGCCATGGGTGAGAGTTCTTCAGATGGTCGTCTGATCAGATTACTGAACCTCTGGCACTTGTCACAAGCCTTCACATATGATTGGGCGTCCCTGAGCATTGTGGGCCAGTAGTACCTGGCTCGGATAAGTTTGTGCACCAGAGACTGTGCTCCAGAGTGATTCCCGCAAATCCCCTCGTGGACTTCCCTCATCACATAATCTGCTTCGCCGTGGCTTAGACACCTTAGGTAAGGTCGAGAGAAACCTCTTTTGTACAAGGTGTCGTTGATCAGCACGAATCGTGCGGCCCGGACCTTCAATCTCCTTGCAGCATCCTTCTTGTCTGGCAGAGAGCCCGACTGTAGATATCCTTTTAGGGGTGCGGTCTAGTCCTCTCCAACATCTATCTCCTGTATCTTCCTCCCGTCATCAATAAGTGAGCAAGTTTGAACGAAGGATAATACCTGTTTAGGCGCATTTATGAACTCCGCGGAGGCTGCTTTCGCCAAACGGTCGGCGTACTCGTTTTCCTTCCTTGGAATCTGAACGAATTTGACCTCGAGGCCTGCGATTCGACCACCCTTCACTTCCTCCAGGTACTTCTTCATCCTCTCGTTTCTACACTCAAAATCGCCATTGATCTGACTAGTTATCACCTGGGAGTCACAATGTATGGTCATGTTACCGGCGCCCAAGGCCCTTGCGAGATCTAATCCAGCTATCAAGGCTTCATACTCCGCTTCGTTGTTGGTTGTAGGGAAGTCTAGTCGTATCATGCACTCAATCTTATCCCCTTTCGGTGTTCGCATGACTACGCCGGCTCCTCCTGAGTGCTGATTTGATGACCCGTCCGTGTGGATGATCCATAGTTTCTGCCCTTCAGCCCCCTCGTCTCCCAGTTGGGTGTACTCGGCTATGAAGTCTGCCACCACTTGCCCTTTCATCGAAGTTCGCGGATGGTAACGTACGTCGAATTCGCTCAGCTCAATTGCCCATAAGGCCATTCTTCCTGCCGCCTCGGGGCTGCTCATTGCTTTCTTCAGAGGCTGGTCCGTCAGGACTACGATTACATGAGCTTGGAAATACGGTTTGACTTTTCGCGCAGCGGTCATTAGGGCAAGGGCCAATTTCTCCATCCGGGGATACCTTTCTTCTGCTCCTCGGAACGCCCTGCTCACAAAATAGACGGGTCGTTGGGAGCGTCCGTCGTCCCGTACCAAGGCTGCGCTGACTGCTGCTTGCGAGACCGCAATGTAGAGGTACAACTCTTCTCCTGGTACGGACGGACTGAGAAGTGGCGGTGACGACAGGTACTTCTTCAAATCTTCGAATGCTTTCTGACATTCGTCCGTCCACTCGAACGATTTCTTCAGTACTCGGAAGAAAGGCAAGCACTTATCCGTCGCTTTGGAGACGAATCTGTTCAGGGCCGCAACTTTCCCGTTCAAGCTCTGAACTGCCTTCACTGTCTTCGGGGGCTCCAACTCCATTATGGCTCGCACTTTCTCTGGGTTGACCTCTATGCCCCTTTGGGAAACCATGAATCCCAAGAATTTCCCGGCCGTAACCCCGAACACACACTTACTTGGGTTCAGCTTCATGTTGTACGACCGAAGGGTGTCGAATGTCTCCTGAAGATCGCTGAGATGGTTGCTCTCGCGCACGCTCTTTACCAACATGTCGTCGACATAGACTTGTACGTTCCTGCCGAGCTGGTGCGTGAACATCTTGTTCATCAACCTTTGATATGTAGCCCCCGCGTTCTTGAGTCCGAATGGCATTACCTTGTAGCAGAAAAGTCCTTGGCTGGTCACAAAAGAGGTTTTCTCCTGATCCTCCTCCTCCATTTTAATCTGGTTATAGCCTGAGAAGGCGTCCATGAAACTTAAGAGCTCGTGTCTGGCCGTCGAATCCACCAGAGTGTCTATCCTTGGGAGTGGATAGCTGTCTTTCGCGCACGCCCGGTTAAGGTTCGTGAAGTCAACGCACATTCTCCACTTTCCGCTGCTCTTTCTTACCATGACCACATTTGCTAGCCAGTCGGGGTAGTAGACTTCTCGAATAAACCCTGCCTCCAGCAGTTTTCTAACTTCTTTCGCCACCGCTTTATCCCGTTCCTGCGCGAACACCCGTTTCTTTTGCCGGACTGGGGGGGAGTCCGGGTTGACATGCAGCCTATGGACTATCACTGATGAATCGATTCCTGGCATATCTTCGTGGCTCCACGCGAATATGTCCTGATTCCTCTTCAGGAAGTTTGCCAGGTCTAGCCTTACCGTCTGGCTGGCCATGGTGCCCATTCTTGTCGTCTGTCCGGGTCTCGATTCATCGAGCGTGACTTCTTCCAACTCTTCTACCGGCTCTGCGACGGTCCGCTGCTCGCCAATGCACAAGGTCTGCTGGTGATCCTCCATTTCCAGCATGGCGACGTAGCATTCCCGGGCGGCCACCTGATCTCCTCGCAACTCTCCAATTCCATACTCCGTAGGGAACTTGATCATCAGGTGGTACGTTGAGGTCGCAGCTTTCCAAGAGTTCAGCGTTGGTCGCCCTATTATACCATTGTATGCGGATGAGCAGTCGGCCACTAGGAAGGTCACGTCTTTAGTGATTTGCTGCGGATAGTCACCGACCGTCACTGAGAGTGTGATTGCTTCCAACGGGAGTATCCTTGTTCCTCCAAAGCCGACCAACGGGGCGTGCGTTGGCGTTAGCCGTGCTTTATTTATTCCCATCTGCTGGAATGCTGGGTAGTACAGGATGTCTGCCGAGCTGCCGTTGTCGACCAGCATCCGGTGTACGTTGTAATCCCCTACCCTTAAACTGACGACAAGGGCGTCATCGTGCGGATGGTAGAGGCGTCTTGCGTCGTCCTCCGAAAACCCAATAATCGGACTTTCTCTCCGGGCTATCTTGGGTACAGAACCCGTCGTCTGCACATTTTAGACCATCCTAAGGTAGGTCTTCCGGGCCTTCTTGGATGATCCTGTTGCTGTCGTGCCCCCTATAATCATCCTTATGTCCCCAATAGGGGGCTTCTGATGGTCGTTTTCCCGCCGAGGGGCCTGTTCCCGTGCACGAGCATCCGTCCTATCTTTGCTGACGAACTTCTGCAGTTTTCCTTCTCTAATGAGGGTCTCAATTTGCTGTTTTAGATCATAGCAATCCGCAGTGTCGTGACCGTGATCGTGGTGGAAACGGCAATACTTGTTCTTGGATCGCTTGGCTGGATCGCTCTTCAGCTTCCCTGGGAACGTCAGAGATCCCTCGTCTTTGATCTGCATCAGCACTTGGTCTAGCGGAGCATTCAGAGGGGTGAATCTTGTGAATCTCCCTTCTGGGGGTTTAGAGCGTTTATCCTCGCGCCTGTCTCCCGTTCTTGCCCTCTTCTTTCCGTGGTCCTGTCTGGTATCTTCCGGTCTCTCTCTCTTCCTGGGTTTTGTCTTCCCTGGCCGATAGTGCGTCCTCTGCATTCATGTATTTCGTGGCCCTGTAGAGTACCTCGGACATGGTCTTCGGGTCGTTTTTGTACAGGGAGAACAGGAATTTTCCCTTCCGCAGGCCATTCGTGAAGGCTGCCACCAAAATCTTGTCATTGGCCTCATCAATGGAAAGTGCCTCCTTGTTGAAGCGAGTTATGTATAACCGCAGCGTTTCGTCCTCCCGCTGCCTGATGCTCATTAGGCATGCTATAGACTTCTTGTACCTATGTCCCCCGATGAAGTGCAAGGTGAACTGGGCACTTAGCTCCTTGAAGGTGTTGATCGAATTTGGCGTCAGTCTGCTGAACCAGATTCTCGCGGCGCCCCTCAGTGTTGTAGGGAAAGCCCTGCACATGATCTCGTCCGGTACCCCTTGGAGGTGCATTATGGTCTTGAAGGTTTCCAGATGATCTAACGGGTCCTTGATCCCGTCGTAGCTCTCAACCTGCAGCATCCGGAACTTCGGTGGCAGGGGACAGGAGTTGACTGGCGCGGTGAACGGTGAGTCCGTCCTATTCACCAAATCGTCAAGGTCGCTGGAGACGCGTCCCTTGAGGGCGTTCATCATGACCTCCATCTGCTCTTTCATCGCCTGCATCTCTGCGAGGATGGGCGGTGGGGTTGCATTCGTGAGGGAGGGCATGCTTGAATTCCGCTTCTCCGTTCTACTGGGCTCATTACTGCCTTGTTGCTTCTCAGGCCCCCCTCTTTCGGAACTGTCCCCTTGGTTCTCCTCCTGACCGTTACGTCCCGCGTCCTTCTGTCGCAATTGTTCCTCCAGGTCGTGATTCTGCTTCGCGAGGCGTTCTACTGCAGCCGCGAGAGTCTGAACCTGCCTTTCTAATGCGGTGGGCCTTGGCGGCTCGTCGCCTTGCACGTCGTTAGTGGTGGCCATTGAGCGTGTGAGTACCATGCAACTCTTGTGTCCGGGAGGCGACAATGGCTTAAGCTGTCACGATCGTCCTCCCCACAGACGGCGCCAACTGATGATGCCGAAATGTTCACCAGTGAGATGCACGATCCTTACACTCGAATAACCGTTGCCTGAAAAATAGAACAGCACGAAAACACCTTCAAAGGGCACCGGTGTGGGGCCGGCCAAACACTCTCCGAAGGTTAAGTCAGAAAATGCTTTTTACAACTCTAGAGTGCTAGAGAGGGATTAGTTACGCGTACCTTTTTGTGAGGGTGTTGGGGCCTTTTTATAGTGGTGAGGTCCTGCCTTCTTTCCTTGCAGAGCAAGCCTCTTATCCTTGTAGAGCAAGTTCCTTATCCTTGCAGAGCAAGCCTCTCATCCTTGTAGAGCAAGCCTCTCATCCTTGCAGAACAAGTTTCTTGAAACGTGATGGGCAAGTCCGGGCCTTCGTCCTGTCGGGGGCCCACGCGAAGGATGGGCTCTACCTTTTTTGGGCTTGTGGACATGGGCCTATTGGGCTCGCCAACGGGCCTATTGGGCTTACCAAGCCTTATTTCACATTTTATCCTCTTCACCTTCCCACATAGGTCCAATCCTAGCCCAAATTTAATTTAAGCTAAACTTTAAAGCTGAGGATAGGTCACAAGCGTTTAATTCAGTGACCTCCTTGCAATTCTCAAACAAAAATAGAACTTGCACGTGAGGGCAAGTTACAGTTGATAGAATATTCTATTGGCCCACATAAACAAAAAACTGAAAATGACTACTTTTTTTTAACCTTGTCCAACAAACAATAAGATTTATCAGTGACACAAAAACATTTTCTCACCATTTTTTTTTTTTTTGGTTGAACACACTGAATATATACCACTACGCAACAATCAATCTATTACAAAAGAGCTCTGCTTTGTCAAAAGCTAGTAGATTATCATTTTAGCATGCCTATCAGCATATCTATTAGCTTCCCTAAAAATATGAGTCATTCTGTAGTTAGGGAGGGTTCTGATCAAGTTCCTGCAATCATTCAAAAGGGGTTCTAATATGAGATTAATAAAGGAAGGGTTAGTAAGTAAATGTACAAGAACATCAACATCTAGTTCTATATTGATATTTTTTTTCACCAATTAACATGATTGAATAATATTAGGGACACATTCACACACCCAAATCCACAACATATTTTGTTGTGATTTATTTATAATCAAATATTTTCAAGGGCATGGTAAACATGACGTTACTCAAATTTCAATTTACAACTTTAGCAATTTGTGAAAAGGATAATGACAATTTTTTTGGTGTATGAAATATAGTACAGTTATATTTAAACCTAAACCGTAAGGACACATGTAATTAACGTCTACCGGTTCCAAGTATACTCTTTTTTCTCTCTTTTAAATAATAATAATTTTTTAAAGATAATTTTTTCAATTAAATATATAATTATGTAAGTGTACGGTAGGACCCATCTCTTTGTGAGAGGGAGAGAGTATATTTCTGGAATACACAATAATTTTCCCTTAAAAAAGATAAGTTACTTTCCATACAAAGACATTGTGCAATGAAGTTTTAGAACTCTTAAAGGGCATCATTTTTTTTGAAACTCCATAAAAAGGAAACTAATTAAACACATGTATATATGTATAGATAGGAGACTTGAGATTTATTCAGGCCATGCTATTCTCCATCTCCACCTTTAATAATAAGACTGTCACACTCTGCCCTCTGGGACACAAAACACCACATGCAGCAAACGTAACACGGACATAAAGCAGCACAATCTTCTTCTTGAACCTCTAAATGATGTGGAGCCTTACAAAGTATGTTGGTTACCACTGTCACTGTCACTAATGCCGATTCCACAGCTTGAATTAATTCCACAATCGCCTACCTTAACAATGAGTACAACAATGAAGATCAGAATTGTCCCTCAAAGGGAGATCATGCATATTTAAAGAATTATAGCTTAATTTAAATTCATTCTAGGATGTGTATTTAGGGTCCACTTGGATACCGCTTATTTTGCTAAAAATTGAAAACTAAAAACATTGTAACAAAATAATTTTTAAATGTGTGAATAGTGCCGTGAGACCCATTTTTAATGAAAGTTTTGTTGAAAAAAGAGATTTGTGAGTCCCGTAAACGGTGCATGAGATCCACTGAATAGTGCATAATCACATGAAAACTAACTTCTCAAAAAAAAAAAAAAAAAACAACAAAAAGCCAAAACGGGCAAGGTTGCCTATGATTAAAGTCTCAGACCCAAGCCCATTCTTGGACCCATTGTACTATCCCTTGTATAAATATGGGCCTAGAAATCGGCTTTGTTTGTGACTTTCTCAATCGGGCTTTATGTTGTGCAATGTGTTTCCGTATAGCTTTATTTAGTTTTTATTACATGGTTTGTATTGTGGTTATAATGTATTAATGTTGAATAACTCAAATCATAATTAAAAACCAAAAACAATGTATTTGAGATTTGACGCTAGCAGCTTTGCTTATTTTATAATGTGTTATTGTTGTAAATCTCTGCAACTTTCAGGGGTGTGGCTTATGACCCTTGAAACAAGAGTTATATAACTTGCTTGAAACACTATACTACGTAACCTACTGGAAATTATATTCCAAACCACAATATTAGATACCTTGCACCTAATCATTTCAATAGATACCACAACCATACGCATACTCTAAAGAACCACATTATAAAGTCTAAACTATCTCAAAACTAGGGGTGGTAAAGTAAACCCAAACTCATTTGCCCACCTAAATCCACCCATTTTAATTGAACCCAAACTCATTCATTCTAATTGAACCCAAACCCACCAAATTATTAGTTGGGTTAAATGGGTGTCAACCCAATTAGACCTAGTGATTATTGGGTTTTAACTAAAAACCCATCGAAACCAATTTAACCCAAAAACAATATACCAAAATTCAACCCAGCCCTTCCCATTAAAAAAAAAAAAAAAAAAAAAAGTCAGCCCCAAACGTTTCAGTGTTCAGGGTTTTCATTTTCCTTCATTTTCTCGACCTCCAAACACCTCTCTCTCTCTCTCTCACACACACACACACACACACACACACACACACATAGACAAACTCAAGCTCACAACTTTGCCTTTCTTTATAGAGCACTCTCTCTACCCAGGATTTTCTTTGGCCAGCCTTCCACCCAGCCCAACGCTCTCTCCCCTTTGCCTAGCTCTCTCTCCGCCTAGCCACCTCTCCCTTGTGTTGGTTTTGTCTCAGAGGTTTGGGTTTTTTTTGGTGGGTCTCGAGCACAAAAATTGGCAGTGATTGTAATGGGGATTTCTTGGTGGATTGTTTGGGTTTTTTTTTTGGTGGTTGTTGTAGATCATGGGTGCATGGGGCTCGTGGGTCATTGATGGTGGTTTGTGGCTGGTGATGGTGGTTTGTGGGTCGGTGATGGTATATTGTGGGTCAGTGAGGGTGGCAGAGGAGAACAAAGTGGTGGAGAAGGATGGGGAGAGGAAGGCAGAGAGAATGGGGTTGGAGGCTATGGAGTCGAGTGTTGACATGGCGGTGGCGATGTTGGTGGTGGTGGTTGAGAAGATGGGGTTGGTGAAGGTGGAGAGGAGAAGGGTTGGATCTCTGGAGTGGTGATGCCAGTGAGGCCCTTTTTTTAAAAAAATTTTATTAACGGAAAGGAATTTTCTCGAGAAAGTTAGAGAGGGAAAATGAATGAAATAAAAGTTTCCTAAAAATAAACAGAGAGAGAGAAAGAGAGAGCAAAAGTGAGAGTTTTTTGGTCAGAATTGAAGTGGAGAAGCAATTGAGGAGAAAGAAAAAGAAATTTTAGATCCAAGAAAATTTTTTTCTTTGCTTTTTCTTTTTCCCGAGAAAGTAGAGTGGGAATTCAAGAAATTGATGGAGTTTTCATTTTGATGGCATTTTGGTAATTTTGATAATTGGGTAATTGGGTGAGTTGGGGTTTATCCATAATAATTGGGTTAGGTTAAATTTGGGTTAGAAGTAATTAGTTTTTTTTTTTTTTTTTTGAAAGGAGAAGTAATTAGTTAAATGGGTTTTAATGGGTAAATGAGTTTTATATACCCAACCCAATTATGCCCACCCCAAACCCACCAATTTGACACCCCTACTCAAAGCTCAATATTATATAAATTGCTCCAAGTCTCTTTCAATGTGTTCCACGACCGCACATAGATCAAAAGACCACAAATTAATATATCACCAAGTCCGCAATAGTTCCAAAATCCTAACATGATAAACCAAAACATCCATGCAAAATAACAAAATACCACATTTCACCAAGTCCACAATAATCCAAAATCCAGATGGAGGCGTTCAGCCATGAGAGTGGCAAGTTCAGCTTCTTCGGCTGCAACAGACAATGGAGGTGTGCCTTGGCATTGGCAGCCTACTCAACCTTTGGTCTGTAGACTTCTAAGCATTGCCTCTCCAATTCCAACAGTCTGCTTCACTCTCACCAATGTTTATGTCATTCCATATTTGCTGGTCTCATACAGCAGCAGTCAGCAGCAAAACCAATTAAGGAATTTTCATATGTAAGTGTTACTTTTCATTCAAAAGAAACTAAAATCTAGCATTATTAATATTTAATAGAATTTGAGCAAAAAATATGAGGTCATATTTCACAGCATGCACGATCCAACGTTAGATGCTTAAATACAACACCTACCTGGAGAGATAATTATTTGCAAAATTAATGAATCAGGGGTCTTACAGCTTATATTAGGTTTAACAATTAGAATAAAGATAATAGATTTAGCACAGCTATTAAGTGGCCAGTTGCACGAACTTTCCAATAAGCATAGAAGATGCTTATACATATTTTAGTGTAGTGAGGCAGGCCAACCTGAAGAAACAGCACTTTGTAGATTAGCTTGCCCTGTGTACTCTGATAGTGCTGATACATATCTGTTCAACAGAAAAATGAAATAAAAAGTCAATAGATAAAGATTGCTAATGTTATATAAAGCAGAAGCTTTCATAAATCTTACACACACACACACACACACACATATATATATATATACAAACAGTTGTTCCATAAGTTGGAAATTGACTGATGTCTACTACATGTTTTGTGGTAATAAAATAAATAAATAGACAAGTAAATAAATATTTGTAATACAAATTAGGAACTCAGAAGCTTAGCAAATTTCGAATTACAAAAGAAAAGAACTTTACCCTAGTAATGCATCAAGCCACACATATATGGTTTGCTTATTTTCATTAGGAAGTGGGATGCCCCAATACACTGATGCTGTGGAAACGGAAAAAAATCTCTTAAGCCACTTTTGATCCAGCTTTACACCTTTAAGAAAAAAAGATTATGGAGGTGATTAATAGAAAATTCCATATGGCAAGATACAAAAAGGGCATTCCTAACATTTCATCAATAAATTGCCAAGGGGAAAGAGATGCAAAGAGAATTTTAGATTAAATTCATAAAAACTGATTCCCCTACCAAGCATGATCGACATTTGACAGCAGAAGCACTATCAATACATGGCATGTCACCAATAAATCTTTACCCAAAAGGCGTATTTAAAATATTGTTGGCTCAGCACAAAAACGTTTTAAGGAATATATTAGCAATCATGGCATAATGACACTTCAAAAAGAATATCTTGAATGGAGAGTACTATCAAATGCATTATGTCATGTGTCTATAACTATAGCAATAGCTAATACAAATTTACTACAACAGTATATACACAATATGCTAATTATTATGCTTACAGCAATCTCAATCAGCAAGCTCAGGCTCTTAGCAGGATACTACTGAACGCAGCCCCTAAGAAAATCTTTTAACAGTAAAGCTCAGGGACAACTATTTAGGACATGCTAGACTAAGTTTTTTCATAATTACCTACTATCTCACCTCATTTAACCGGAAAGAAGGCTGAAAAAAACTTGGATTTTGTGTCAAAGTCTCTTCCAAGAATTTTTTATATTTTGATAGTGCAAAGTAGTAATTATCCTCTTTCCGCACAACACATGACTTCAGGTGCATAGGGCAACAGTTGTTATTAAGCAATTCTTTCACATCCTGCATATTCATAGAGCTAAAGACATTACATTATTGTGGTACACATACAAAACCTCTCTCAAACAAAACGACCACAACAAATACATAAATACATACATTCAAACAAGACAGTGCATATATGAAAATGGAAATCAGCGAGAACCTATATAAAATAAAAAAAGGAATTCCACATAATGAGTAATCTCAACATGTTCTTGTAAATATCAAAGGAGATTTTCTACACAAATATTAGCACCCACAAAAATAAAAGAACTCACTTTTTATCAAATGCTCAATTATAGATAATGCAATAACCCCATCACTAATCCAAAAGTATGTATGTGAATATAAAAACAACAAGCAGATAAGGGAAATTAAATTTAGATAATGTTGCTACATCCACATTTACAAGTTCAAATGCAAATATTACCTGAGACTTCTCACAGTAGACACAATAAATTCCTTCATATATATACATATATCAACATTGGCAAGAACCCATGAGTAAAATTCCTTCACAATTGATTCATGCTTGGGATCTGACAGATCAATAGTCCGAATGAACTTATCATAAGATATGTCTAACTACAGGCAGAACGTAAACAATAAAACAAAAGGAGATCATTAAAAATTGGAAAATATGCACAACAGTTGGAACATTCAACAAGTCAGGCTAAAGTAAATTGAGAGTGCATTATATTTGGAGCCCAAAGGCCGAAAGAGAAAGGACCGTCCTTTTTTTTCTTTTTCTTTTTAAGGTTTTATTTGACGCGAAAATCTATTTTTAGTGTTTATTTCGAACTTTTTCCAGTGAACCGAAAAAAATTTAGTAAAAATAAGGGCCTATTTGGCAGTTTTATTTAAACACAAAATTATATATTTTAAACAATATAACATATATTTTTACATATATTTTGCCTATATGTATATCAAAAATATTCAAATAATATTACTTAAACTAACTCATCAAACAGGCCATAAATCTCTTTTTTTTTTTTTTGTAGTGATAAAACTTTAGAGAATAAAAAATAAAATTTTAAAATATAAGAAAAACCAATTTAATGCAAAGAAAAAAAATAATATTTAGTAATATTAACAAATAAAAAACAACTAAATTCTTGGACCAATTTGCACAATTCTTGAATTTCCTTTCTTCATGAGACACCCTCTTTCTCACGTGTGTGAATCCTGAATTTTCTGTGAGAAGGATTTAAATTTTTTTTTTTTTTTGAGATAAAAGAAGGATTTAATTCATAGATTGCCCTAAAACCTCTTAGCCAAAAAAAAAAAAAAACTTGCGCCAGGCGCTAGTCTTACAGAATATTCTTTTTAGGCCCACATGGTAAAAACGACAACACTCACAAAAATACACAAAAAACCAGTCCCCGCACCCACAGTCCATGCTATATATTCTAAATTTCCCAATTCAAATAAACTCAAATGTTGGGTTGTTCAATTGGTAAAGTTTTTTATGATTGAATAAGAGATTTGGAGTTCAATTTTGACCTACACCAAACATCGATTAGTATCTTAATAGACGTCATAGATTAAAACTATCTCAAAAATAAATAAATAAAAATAAACTCAAATGGATTAGCCAATACAGCAATAGGCATAAAATAGGTAATCAAATCACGCGCACGTAAAGACAATATAATTGTACATTAAAAATCAAACCTTAAAGTCTCATACATGTGTAGAAAGAAACATATATATTCTCTTTTTCGAATAACTGTAGGGAATTTAACCTAAATTCCAACATGTGAGAAACAAAACAAATAGAGAAAAAACACACGTCAAAGAAAACAATCACACGCACAAGACAATATTTACGTGGTTCGGCAATTTGCCTACGTTCACGGAGTTGCAGGGATTTCACTATTATCAGGGAAAATACAATAGTGCACAAGAACACTCTCAAGAAACCCAAATCCCAATTACCCCCTAGCACTCTCTCACATAAAAAATAAGAATAGAAGTTGGCTGCCTCTCTTTTTTCTATTTTCTCTCATGCGGTTGCTCACTAAGTTAATTGGAATTTCTCTCAAGTCAATTTTCTGCATCTAGCCGCATATAATAAAGCGCACACACACACACACACACACACATACACACACACACACACACACATATATATATATATATATATATTACTTTATAAAGTCGGCTGAGGGGGATTCCTAATACAACTTGTATTAGGTCAATTTTATGGCCGGATTGGGCTTGGTTGGGCCTTATGAGCTTGTGGCAAAATTCAAGCCACACTAACAAATCTCCACCTTGGCTTGAATTGATCAAACTACACTAGCAAACTCCTCCATCAGCTCCACCTTAGCCCTTAAGGGCTCACAAGCTGCAAACATCAGCCACAATCCTCCATAACACAATCCCTCATCCCTGCAACTCATCCTCCCATCCTCAAGTTAGAAGACCAATTGAAGCTGCGCACAGCTTCAACTTCTCAATAGTGACACCCTTAGTCAACATGTCTGCTGGATTCTTAGATCCACAAATCTTCTCAAGTATTACCAGCTTATCTTCAACAAGGTAACGGATAAAGTGGTATTTTATCTGTATGTGCTTCGACTTTGAATGAAAAGCCGAATTTTTGGCAAGAAAGATTGCACTCTGACTGTCACTGTGTAGAATGCCCATCTCCTGCTTCTTGCCCAATTCATCTAAGAAACCATGTAACCAAATCATCTCCTTTCCAGCTTCAGTTGCTGCAACATACTCAGCTTCTATAGTAGACAAGGAAACAATCTTCTGTAGATTTGAAGCCCATGATATAGCTGTACCACCTAGAGTAAAAACAAATCCAGTAGTACTCTTTCTACTATCAATATCACCAGCAAAATCAGTATCTACATAACCCTGTAGTTTCAAACTTGCACCTGTGAAGCAAAGACATGTATTTGATGAACCCTTCAAATATCTCAGAATCCACTTGATTGCCTCCCAATGCTGCTTTCCAGGCCTACTCATGAATCTGCTCACAACTCCCACTGCATGTGCAATGTCTGACCGTGTACACACCATAGCATACATCAAGCTGCCAATAGCTGAGGCATAGGGCACCTTGCTCATATGGTCCCTTTCTTCCTCTGTCTTTGGCGACTGTTCTTTACTTAGTTTAAAATGACTACCCAAGGGTGTGCTCACTGGTTTAGCTTCATTCATGTTGAATCTGCTAAGGACTTTCTTCACATACTCTGACTGTGAAAGTTTCAATGTACTATTAGCCTTGTCTCTAATGATTCTCATGCCAAGGATTTGCTTTACAGCTCCCAAATCCTTCATTGCAAACTGTTTGGACAATTGCTTCTTCAGATTATTAATCTCCTCAATGCTAGACCCTGCAATAAGCATATCATCCACATACAACAATAATATAAAGTAAGAATTGTCAAAAGACTTAACATAGCAACAATGATCAGCTTCACATCTCTTGAACCCAATTCTATGTATAAAACTGTCAAATTTCTTGTACCACTGTCTTGGAGCTTGTTTTAGGCCATACAAGCTCTTTCTCAGTTTGCAGATTAGATTCTCTTGTCCCTGAACAATGAACCTTTCTGGCTGAATCATGTAAAGGTCTTCCTCCAAGTCACCATGAAGGAATGCTGTCTTCACATCTAACTGCTCAAGATGTAAGTTTTCTGCAGTCACCATTCCTAGTACCAGTGTTATTGTTGACATTTTCACAACTGGAGAAAATATCTCTGTGAAGTCAATGCCCTCCTTCTGCTGGAACCCTTTAACAACTAATCTGGCCTTGTAACGTTTGCTACCATCATGCTCATTCTTTATTCTGTATACCCACTTGTTATGCAAAGCCTGCTTTCCCACTGGCAATTCAGTCAGTTCCCTTGTCTGATTCTCCAACAAGGAATCCATCTCATCCTTCATGGCTAACTCCCACTTGCTTGAATTTTCATCTCTCAAGGCTTCATCATAACACTCTGACTCACCACCATCAGTCAATAGGAGATAATTTAGAGTGGGTGAATAACGATGTGGAGGTTTAATGTTCCTGGAAGATCTCCGGATTTCAGCTACAGGTGTACTCTGCTCTACTTGTGAATTTGCATTCTCCTTATCTTCTTCACCCCTTTTCTGGACAGTACTTTCAGTCAATTCATCTAAGTTGACAAACTCAGATTTCTTTTGATCTATCTCTGCAACATCTGATACTACAGTTGACCTGTCCTTATACATAACCTGTTCATTAAATATTACACTTCTACTTCTGATGATTTTCCTGTTTTGTTCATCCCAAAACCTATAGCCAAATTTTTCATCACCATAGCCAATGAAAAAACATATTTTTGACTTTGCATCAAGTTTACTACGAGCATCAGAATCAATATGAACATAAGAAACACAACCAAAAACTTTTAAATGTGAAAACTTTACCTCTTTAACACTCCAAACCTCCTCAGGAAGTCTGAACTCCATGGGAACTGAAGGTCCTCGGTTTATCAGGTAAGCTGCAGTGCTAACAGCATCAGTCCAAAAAGTTTTTGGTAGTCCAGCATGCAACTTCATACTCCTAGCACGCTCATTGAGAGTTCTGTTCATGCGCTCAGCCACACCATTCTGCTGTGGTGTCCCAGGAATGGTCTTCTCCATCCTAATTCCCTGTGCAGCACAATACTCACTAAACCCTCTATCTATGTACCCTCCTTCATTATCTGATCTCAAACATTTTACTTTCAAACCTGTTTCTGTCTCAACCATAGCCTTCCACTTCTTAAAAGTTTCAAATATATCAGATTTATTTTTCAGAAAATAAACCCATACCTTTTTGCTTGAGTCATCAATGAAAGCAATGTAGTACCTTGAACCTCCAAGGGATGCAACCGGAGAAGGCCCCCACAAATCAGTGTGTACTAATTCCAATTTTTCAGCCTTCGGTGTCCTGCCAGTTTTCAAGAAGCTCACCTTTTTTTGCTTTCCTAAGATGCAACTTTCACACATGTCAAAATCAATGGACTTCAATTCTGGTAGTTTTCCTTTTGACAGCAGCATCTTCATCCCTTTCTCACTCATATGACCAAGTCTGTGGTGCCATAGGCTTGTATCAGTACTTGCATCAGCAACTGCAATTGTGTCTCTTGGACTTGAGGTCATGTATAGAGTACCAGTTTTCTGTCCACGAGCCAATACCCTAACTCCCTTTGTAACCTTCCAAGTACCACCAACAAATAGTATTGCATGTCCTCATCAAGTTGTCCAACAGAAATCAGATTCCTCCTCAAGTCAGGAATATGTCGAACCTTCTCTAGTAACCAAACAGATCCATTGGGCAACAATATCCGGACGTTTTCCATACCTACAACATCCAAGGCTGAACCATCAACCAAATACACTTTACCAAAATCACCTGCAACATAATTCTGTATGATTTCTTGGTGTGGAGTGGTATGAAACGAAGCTCCTGAATGCAAAACCCAATCATCAAGTGGACTGTCTACTGCAAGAAGTAATGCATCCTGTACCTCTTCTATTACAACATTAGCAGAATTATCTCCATTCTTCTTTTTAGGACTTTTGCATTAATTCCTAAAGTGACCTATTTTCCCACAATTCCAGCATTGTACTTGTTGGCCTGATCTAGATTTACTTCTATTCCGATTAGAATTTATGGATTTTGATCTGCCCCGATTTGAATTTCTGTTATTACCTCCGCCTCTTGTCTCAAGGTTTAGGGCAGAACTAGATCCTAAGGTTTCGCCTGCATCTCTTCGGTGAATCTCCTCAACCAGAATTAAATCCCGTATATCATTGTACTTGAGTTTTTCATTTCCTGTAGAATTGCTTACTGTCATCCTCATTGCCTCCCAACTGTTTGGCAAAGAAGCCAAGACGATCAGAGCACGAATCTCATCATCAAAATTAATTTCTACAGACGACAATTGATTTGTGATAGTATTAAATTCATTCAAATGTTGTGCTACTGATGCATTCTCTGCCATTTTCTGATTGAACAGTTTCTTCATCAAGTGCACCTTATTGTTTGCTGATGGCTTTTCATACATACCAGACAAAGCCTTCATCAGATCTACTGTGGTCTTCTCTTTTACAAGATTGTGTGCAACAGACCTAGACAGAGTTAACCTGATAACTCCTAATACCTGTCTGTCAAGAAGAGCTCATTCCTCAGCCTTCATAGCCTCAGGTTTTGTCCCTAAAAGAGGCAGATGCAATTTCCTCCCATAGAGATAATCTTCAATCTGCATCCTCCAATACGCGAAGTCTGTGCCATCAAACTTTTCTATTCCAGACGCCTTTCCTGCTTCCTCTGCCATTGCTCCCACTCAAACCTAACCCTAGGCTCTGATACCAGTTGTAGGGAATTTAACCTAAATTCCAACCTGTGAGAAACAAAACAAATAGAGAAAAAACACACGTCAAAGAAAACAATCACACGCACAAGACAATATTTACGTGGTTCGGCAATTTGCCTACGTCCACGAAGTTACAGGGATTTCACTATTATCAGGGAAAATACAATAGTGCACAAGAACACTCTCAAGAAACCCAAATCCCAATTACACCCTAGCACTCTCTCACATAAAAAATAAGAATAGAAGTTGGCTGCCTCTCTTTTTTCTATTTTCTCTCATGCGGCTGCTCAATAGGTTAATTGGAATTTCTCTCAAGTCAATTTTCTGCATCTAGCCGCATATAATAAAGAGCGCGCGCGCGCGCGCACACACACACACACACATATATATATATATATATATATATATATATATATATATATATATATTACTTTATAAAGTCGGCTGAGGGGGATTCCTAATACAACTTGTATTAGGTCAATTTTATGGCCGGATTGGGCTTGGTTGGGCCTTATGGGCTTGTGGCAAAATTCAAGCCACACTAACAATAACAACTTATTCAATCAAACTAATAATTATACAAGTGTAAGGAGGTCACCAACACAATACAGAACAAACCGCGAGCAAATCTCACACTACTGAAACAAACAGTCATGCTTGCCTATTCTCAACTAACAGCCAACAAAACTAAAACATGGAAATCTACTTTTTGCATGAACTTAATCTTCCTCTGGACGTGGAAGCTCCAAATGATGCAAAGCGTAAATTTAAGCACTACGTTGGTAACAAGTATCAGACAGCTGAGGCTATGACAGAGCCGTCGTCAGTATTCAGAGCTGGAAGTTGGATACTGACTTGACTGTTGATAACGCCGCCACCTTCTCCAGCGCTGCTGCCACTTCTGGAATCACACTCGCGTAGTTTACGAATGAGTATGACAATGAAGATCATGAAACCAACTATTGCGACAGCGATTTTGATGCCTAAAAGAAGTTTTTCCTCTCTGTTACAAAGTTAAAAGTTTTTTGTGCATCATTACCAGAAAAGATTCAGAAATTGACAATAAATGAAGCACACAAACACGTGTATAAAAAATAATAACAACAACTAATAACTATATATAGATAGTGTTACCCGATCAAAGGCGGAGGAGAATCTGTAAAAGTGTAAGCGGTGAGAGGAGTTGGAGGATTTGCAAAAGCCCAACGTGCAATAGATAATTCGGAAGGCTTGAAGCTCAGATGCTATATAGGCACTTGGAAGACTCAACGCCAGTGGCAGGCTTGGGAGACTCAATGCCAATTGATGAGGTGTTATATAGGCACTTGAAGATGAAGGTGTGTCTCGCATTTTTCTTTTTTTCTTTTTTTTTTTAATAATTGTTAGTTTAGTGAATGTTTAATAAACCCCACAGATTTAGCTATAAATATGTTACTTTCCTCCTATCACAGCTAGTGGGACCCACCAGAAATAAGTCAGGCTTGGAATTTTTCAACATTTGCGGCCGACTTTGCCCCTATAAAATGGCATTATTGAAATTTTCACTAATGGTATTCGTGGAATTTCACATAATTAGTTGTAAATAGTATTTTTTTCCTCCTATGACCTATCACAGCTGGTGGGACCCACCAGTCATAAGGCGTCTTGGAATTTTACAACATTTGCGGCCGACTTTGCATTGGGCCTCCTTTGCCCCTGTAAAATGGCATTATTGAAATTTTCACTAATGGTAGTCTTGGAATTTCACATAATTTATAGCTCAATTTGGCTGCATCATCGTCATTGTCTTGTAATTTCAATGTCCGTTGCGGCTGACTCTAATGGCATTATTGAAATTTTCACTAATGGGTCTTGGAATTTCACATATTTCATAGCTAGGTTTGAGTGCATCATTGTCAATTTCTTGTAATTTCCATGTCTGTTGCGGCTGGCTCTATAATGATATTATTAAAATTTTCACTAATAGTAGTCTTGAAATTTCACATAATTCATGACAATGTTTTCTTTTGACATTATCCGGGAAGGATAAACTTAAATACAAGACTTTAGATGTTATTCCTTAAATTTTTATCTTAAGATTCAGTCATGTGATTATTTAATTAAAAAATACACTATCATCTCATGAGAAAATATCCACAAGACAGAATTTTGAAATGAGATACTTGAAAAGGAAAAAAGTGAGGTGATGATGGAGACCAGTAAGAGGAACCAAATGGCAGAACTGTATTGACTAGAAGTCTAAGAAGGAAGAGTGTGAGTAACACGAACAAAAAGATAAAAGAGAGGGAGAGACCTGAGATTAAAAAAATGAAGGCGCGGTGTGGCAGTAATTGAGAGTTGTTGACTTCAGCTAATAGGCTTATAGTTATTGGGAGTGGAATTATTGATAGAAATCTGGACCATTGAGAAAGTCGTGAAAGCGTGTGGGAAAATTGGTTAGTCATTTTTTATTTTGTACCTGTCATATGTAAATATGTATAACGTTCACCTACAAGCCCCCTTTTTTTTTTTTGCCCTTTTTGTTCGTCCTAATAATCAAATAAAGCTGGTACAAGTACATCAGCCTTCATATTTTTTTATTTATTAAATATTATAAATTTCATCTTAAAAAAAAGAAAAAAGAAAAAAAAAAGCTATCTTTTAAGTTTTTGTTTCACATTATGCCAAGAAGTTACAAAAAAAAAAAAAAACAAATTTCATACAAAAAATTAAAATTTTTCCTATTTTCCCACCATTTTTAATCACTTTACTTTTTCATTCTCTCTAACCAATCCTTACTCTTAGAACACTTGCAGCAGTGGAGCTAAAAAGCTATAATACTATTTTAGCTCCACCAATATACCAAAAAAGCCATGCAGTAGTGGAGGCAAAGTTATAAATTTTTGTTGATTTGCTACAATGCACATCTATCTATAGATGTGCACTGTAGCAAACATCTAAAAAGAAAAAATAATTTTTTATTCAACCTCAAATTTAAATAATACTAGTTTTTTTTTTTTTTTTAATTCTTTTATTCTCATCTCATCGTCCTCTCTCTCACTCTCAAGCTCCCATCTAAGAAATTTCTCTCAAGCTCTCACCTCTCTAAAACTCCCAAGCTCACTCTTACCATCTCACTTGAAACTCACCATCTCTCAAGCTCAAGCTCTTAGACTGACGCCAATGATCATGATCAACTTCATGTCACTTGTACATCATTAATTGTTTTGAAAAGAGAAAATTATTTACAAAATTTCGGGATAAACTATCTTTTACCCTTGTCTAACCTTCTTTTTTTCGCTGACCCTATCTTGTCTGAAATTCGCAATTGATAATTTGATACAGATTACGAAATGAACTTGAAAGACTACAAAAATAGAAAAGCTAATGATCGTGATTTGCTTCGCGTGACATCATACATTATTAATTGTTTGAAAAAGAGAAAATTTAATTCAAAAACGCTTGGGATAATATCTGTCTTGTCAAACTTTAATCGGTAATCTAGATTACAAAGTGAACATGAAAGACCACATAAATAGAAAAGCTAACTATCATGATTAGCTTCCTTATGTGAAGTCTTACGTCGTTTAGGGTTTGTTTGGCAAGTTGTCTCAAATATAAAACTATCCATTTTAAATAAAACTATACATATTTTCACATTTTTTTACTCACACATATATCAAAAACACTTGAACAATATAACTTAAACTATTTTCCTAAACACCTCCTAATTGTTTTGAAAAGAGAAAATTATTTCCCTAAATTTGGGGATAATTTAGGACCTGTTAGGTCTTGTATTTCAAATTTACATTTTTATATTTTAAATAACATTACACATATTTTTACACATTTTTCCACTCATACATATATAAAGTAACTTTTGGTAGAGCTAAAAAGCTAAATTTTTAGCTCCATTGTTGTGGATGCTCTGCAATTGAATAGCATCCTTTAAATACTTCCTTTCCCTCCCTATCTTTTGCCAAGTAAGCTATGCCACCTCTTTTCACGTTTCGCTTGTGGTGCCCTGCTCCCTGGTTGAGAATTTGCCATGTGGAAGCACCTTGCTTGGGGTTTTTCTTTGGAGGATTTTCCATTGTTTGCTGATTAATTTCATTGTTGAAAGCTCTGTAGTACCTGTCATTCAAATTGTTTAATCTATTAATTTTTTTATGGTCTCTAAAAGGTAGAAAATGCTAAAACTACAATTTTTTTTATAAATTGCTATTGTGATAAGTGGTTATTAATAAGTAAAAAAGTGATGCAGAGGTGCAAACTAATAAGAATTTACTACCTCAATAGTTTATAAAAATGTTATAAAAAAGTTTGAGCGATAATATTACTCTTAAAATAATTTATGGTATTGTTAAGGGAGGGAAAAGTGTAATTTTATTAAATAAAATTGTTAAAATTAGTACCTATTAATATACTAATATTTTTTAAAAAAAAAATAGGGGGGAGGGGGCATTGCCCCCCAGTCCATATGTAGCTTCGTCCTTGCATCCGTGTATAATTGAAAAAGGTGTAAAATTGTATATTAATGTATATAATTGTATAAATTTATAAGTTTACTAAAATAACAATGTATATTTGTGCTGATATTATTTATTTTGCATTTAATTGTTTAGTTTTTCTTTATGGATCTCAAGTATGAAGAAAAAAAAGTAAATAATGGTTATATGTAAAGAAAGAGAAATAATTAAAAATAAAAATAATAAATAATATTTTAATAAAATATAACAAAAAATAAATAATTTGACGTGAAGTATTTTAAAAATTGAGTATATAAAATATAAGAAATTAGATTTTTATTCTAATTATTGAAGTTTTTGCAGCTGATGCAAATAGTCGACCCATCTTTCTCCCTCCTGTCAGGGTGGTGGGCCTACTAAAAAAGAGAAGATCGCGAGGTGCAAAATGATTTGCACTTTGGTTGCAAATTTGTAACCATAGTGCAAATCATTTTGCACCTCGCGAGATTCTCTTTCTTACAACCAAAGTGCAAATCAAACCATAGTGCAAATCATTTTGCACCTCGCGAGATTCTCTTTTTTACAACCAAAGTGCAAATCATCGTCATTGTCTTGTAATTTCAATGTCCGTTGCGGCTGACTCTAATGGCATTATTGAAATTTTCACTAATGGGTCTTGGAATTTCACATATTTCATAGCTAGGTTTGGATGCATCATTGTCAATTTCTTGTAATTTCCATGTCTGTTGCGGCTGACTCTATAATGGCATTATTGAAATTTTCACTAATGGTAGTCTTGAAATTTCACATAATTCATGACAATATTTCCTTTGATATTATCCGGGAAGGATAAACTTAAATACAATACTTTAGATATTATTCCTTAAATTCTATCTTAAGATTCAGTCATATGACTATTTAACTAAAAAATATACTTTCATCTCATAAGAAAATATCCATATGATAGAATTTTAAAATGAGATACTTGAAAAGGAAAAAAGTGAGGTAATGATGGAGACCAGTAAGAGGAACCAAATGGCAGAACTGTATTGACTAGAAGTCTAAGAAGGAAGAGTGTGAGTAACACGAACAAAAAGATAAGAGAGAGGGAGAGACCTGAGATTAAAAAAATGAAGGCGCGGTGTGGCAGTAATTGAGAGTTGTTGACTTCAGCTAATAGGCTTATAGTTATTGGGAGTGGAATTATTGATAGAAATCTGGACCATTGAGAAAGTCGTGAAAGCGTGTGGGAAAATTGGTTAGTCATTTTTTATTTTGTACCTGTCATATGTAAATATGTATAACGTTCACCTACAAGCTACAGTAAAAGCCCCCCCCCCCCCCCTATAAATCAATTTTGTCCGATTCAAACCTTTTTTTTTTTTTTTTTTTTTGCCCTTTTTGTTCGTCCTAATAATCAAATAAAGCTGGTACAAGTACATCAGCCTTCATATTTTTTTTATTTATTAAATATTATAAATTTCATCTTAAAAAAAAGAAAAAAGAAAAAAGAAAAAAAAAGCTATCTTTTAAGTTTTTGTTTCACATTATGCCAAGAAGTTACAAAAAAAAAAAAAAAAAAAAAAAAAACAAATTTCATACAAAAAATTAATATTTTTCCTATTTTCCCACCATTTTTAATCACTTTACTTTTTCATTCTCTCTAACCAACCCTTACCCTTAGAACACTTACAGCAGTGAAGCTAAAAAGCTATAATGCTATTTTAGCTCTACCAATATACTAAAAAAGCCATGCAGCAGTGGAGGCAAAGTTATAAATTTTTGTTGATTTGCTACAGTGCACATCTATCTATAGATGTGCACTGTAGCAAACATCTAAAAAGAAAAAATAATTTTTTATTCAACCTCAAATTTAAATAATACTGGTTTTTTTTTTTTTTAATTCTTTTATTCTCATCTCATCGTCCTCTCTCTCACTCTCAAGCTCCCATCTGAGAAATTTCTCTCAAGCTCTCACCTCTCTGAAACTCCCAAGCTCACTCTTACCATCTCACTTGAAACTCACCATCTCTCAAGCTCAAGCTCTCAGACCGACGCCGTCCTAGCCGAAGCTCAACCCACCGCCGTCCCAGCTGCTGATCGCCTCAGTGCTTGATCGCCGATCAGTGCTGCTTCACAAGACCCATGCCGGCATTAGTGTTGCTTCACCAGACCCACGCCGGCATCAGAGCTGCTTCACCAGACCCACGCCGCCGATCGGAGTGCTTGCTCACCGATTGGGTGGGTTTCTAGTGATTTTTTATTTTGTTTGGTCTTGAGGAAAAAAATTGGAGATTTGGGTTTTTTTTTTTTTTGCCTGTTGTGTACTGGTGGTGGTGGTGGTGGTGATTGTGGGTCTGGCTGATGGGAAAGGTGGTTGTGGCCGGTTCTGTGTATGTTTTTTTTAGTGGGATATATTATTTTATTGTAATAGTTATATTATTTTATTGTGATGTTTATATTATTTTATTGTGTTGAAAGTTAAAATAGATTCACTGTTGCAGCATATATGTAAGTAAAATAGATAAAGTAACTTTTGGTGGAGCTAAAAAGCTAAATTTTTAGCTCCACTGCTGTGAATGCTCTGCAATTGAATAGCATCCTTTAAATACTTCCTTTCCCTCCCTATCTTTTGCCAAGTAAGCTATGCCACCTCTTTTCACTTTTCGCTTGTGGTGCCCTGCTCCCTGGTTGAGAATTTGCCATGTGGAAGCACCTTGCTTGGGGTTTTTCTTTGGAGGATTTTCCATTGTTTGTTGATTAATTTCATTGTTGAAAGCTCTGTAGTACCTGTCATTCAAATTGTTTAATCTATTAATTTTTTTATGGTCTCTAAAAGGTAGAAAATGCTAAAATTACAAATTTTTTATAAATTGCTAATGTGATAAGTGGTTATTAATAAGTAAAAAAGTGATGCAGATGTGCAAACTAATAAGAATTTACTACCTCAATAGTTTATAAAAATGTTATAAAAAAGTTTGTGCGATAATATTACTCTTAAAATAATTTATGGTATTGTTAAGGGAGGGAAAAGTGTAATTTTATTAAATAAAATTGTTAAAATTAGTACCTATTAATATACTAATATTTTTTTAAAAAAAAATAGGGGGGAGGGGGCATCGCCCCCCTAGTCCATATGTAGCTCCGTCCTTGCATCCGTGTATAATTGCAAAAGGTGTAAAATTATATATTAATGTATATAATTGTATAAATTTATAAGTTTACTAAAATAACAATGTATATTTATGCTGATATTATTTATTTTGCATTTAATTGTTTAGTTTTTCTTTATGGATCTCAAGTATGAAGAAAAAAAAGTAAATAATGGTTATATGTAAAGAAAGAGAAATAATTAAAAATAATAATAATAAATAATATTTTAATAAAATATAACAAAAAATAAATAATTTGACTTGAAGTATTTTAAAAATTGAGTATATAAAATATAAGAAATTAGATTTTTATTCTAATTATTGAAGTTTTTGCAGCTGATGCAAATGGTCGACCCATCTTTCTCCCTCCTGTCAGGGTGGTGGGCCTACTAAAAAAGAGAAGATCGCGAGGTGCAAAATGATTTGCACTTTGGTTGCAAATTTGTAACCATAGTGCAAATCATTTTGCACCTCGCGAGATTCTCTTTTTTACAACCAAAGTGCAAATCAAACCATAGTGCAAATCATTTTGCACCTCGCGAGATTCTCTTTTTTACAACCAAAGTGCAAATCATTTTGCACCTCGCGAGCTTCTCTTTTTTAGTAGGCCCACCACCCTGACAGGAAAAAGGGGTAGTTTTTTGGAGTAATATATATACATACCAGGTGTAATTGCCCTTTTGTAAACCCTTCCACACTTTTTGCACAGACATCTCACGATCTTCCCAGTTCCTACCCTTGACAATTCTAGGCAATCGTCTTTTTTGTCTCATCCTATGGCTGGGTAACGCTATCTAGCTAAATTTATTTGTGTGTGTGAGTGTGTAGAGAGTTCTTATTCTGTAATATTGATATACTCTCTTTCTGCAACAGATTGCATTTTAGCGTTAAAGACGTTATGGACATCGTGAAACTCCTGATCCTCATTCTCAAACTCATTGCTAAACTCCGCGACTGTATAAGTTATTTTAGAAGCAGCGGCGGCCAAACAGTGGCTCGTAGCAACGTCACCGGCCGAGCCGGCACTACCAACAACCAAATGGGTATCGACCTTCAGAATAATGATGAAAACTCTATTATAGCCTCTGTTGAAGCTTCTACATCTGCAGGAAATGGCGTTCATGCAAAAGGTACTCTCTTTCCTATATTACTTCAGAACTCCACGCTGCTTTTTTTATTTTTGAGTTTTGACACGTTAGAGTATAAGGCTTAATCCCACTCTTGGGGCCTATTATACAATGGGCCCAAAAATGGGCTTTGTTCCTGTTCTTCACAGCCGGCCCTCTCTTATGCACTCTGGTTCCTTCGGCTTCATTTGGGGTGTGTATTTTTATGGTTTGCGTTGTGGTCGTTTCATCCCCATCCCCATCCTCCCCCCCCCCCCCTAAAAAAAAAAGAAAGAAAAGAAAATTGAGATGTGAGATTGGTGACTTCATCTCTTGTTTTATAATGTTTTTAGTTGTAAAACTCAGTGATCTTCTTGAGTGTGTGGCTTAATTCTTAATAAAAGTATTGTTTTTACATTTTATCATATATTTGTGTATCGACATATATTATTGGATTATTATGCTAGTGTATTCCTAATCCATTTGAATTGATCTAAATTGGCAAAGATCTATCGCGAATTTTGGGTTTTTTCTTTTAATTATTAAATTTTATTTTGCAAAATATTTTTGTTTTTCTTTATGTAAACTGGACTCCAAAAGAATATTTTTAAAGGTGAAGATTTATGTAAGATTGTAAAGTAGTTGCTGCTTGCTCAATTTTGTCATCCTATTAAGACTGAATTAAATTTGGGCTAGGATTGTGGACACTGGACTTAAGTAGTGTTTTTTTGGGGACTGAAGTAGTGTCTAAGTGCTGGTACTATGGGCCCAAAAATGGGCTTTATTCCGGATCTTGTTCAACTGGACCTTTGTTGTGCAATGTGCTTTCTAGTGGCTTCATCTGGTTTGTAACGTTTGTTGTATTGTATGGTTTGTGTTTCGGTTGTCATGTTATTTTGAATAAAATTTATTCTTATTCATTCCAAGGAGTTATGTAATTAGAGATATGCACCTCTCTTCTTTTTAGTTTCATTTTCCTCCAAAGGTTTCAAAAAGATTTTTTTTTTTTTTTGTTAAGTTTTAATATTCCTCATCTTTTAGCTGTCTAGCAACCTTCTAGCTGTCGGACCTAGCAACTCCTCAACCTCATTAAAATCAATGTCCTCCAATTATCTCACCGGAATTCAAAGAAAATTCTCCCTAGGTTCTAGTCTCTCCAAGTTTCAGGGTAAAAATTGCTCTTTGATCTTTCAATTAAATTTTATGGATTGATTATTATTTGCTATTGTTGTAGATCACTTAAGGGATATCTTGAAATTGTGATAGAATTTGGGATTATAAGTAAAAAACGCCAAATTTCAATTGGATAATTAGGCAATTTATTTGGGAGCTTAAATCAAGAAATATTAAGGAATTAAAGGCTGACTTAGAAGTGAATTTTCTACGTTGGACAATTTCAAAGAAATTTTACAAAAATTTGAAAAGTTGTTGTAACCCTATTTCTGACAGATTTGGCATTTGGGTATATTGACTTGATTTTAGCATGACTTGAAATTGGAATGGAATTTTGACACAAAATTCAAAGTGAATTAAGGTAACATGTAGAATTTATAACTCGGAGAAAATCATAATTTTTGGAAGTTTCTAATATATATTGTAAGGTCACAAATTGTAGCTCAAACCCAAAAGGAATAGGAAATGGGCCCAATAAGCCCAATACAATAAATTTGTAAGAGAATGGGTGAAAGAACTAGGCTGATAATGGGTTTTCTAATAGTTAATCGGGGTTCTAAGCCAGTCCGAGGAGGAATACACACATAATCAAAGGTTGAATTTAGGTCCGAGGAGTAAGTTTTTGAATGGATCGATTATTTCAGATGGTATGTTCTTTCTAGTGTTATAGTAAATCTTCTCCAATCTCTTTCTTTAATATTTTTCGATCCCCCTCTTATGGAGGTCTTTCCCCATTATATAGTCCCCTCTGATCCATTTCCATCGTCCACTTGTTTATCATCCAGCCTTGTACTCAAGTATATGTCCTGTTCAACTACTTTTCTGGTTTTCTGTGGGTGGTAGCAGTTGAAAGTACTGTTCAGAGGTCTTCTTCACATTAATGCGGCCAGGAAAGCTACTGTAGTGCATTTAATGCGGTGGTAGCAACTTTTCCCTTAGATATTTCCGTGTTCTTATCCCCTCCCTGTACATCTGAAGTCTATCTTCATTACTGGAACTTCCTGGAAGGTTACCCAAATTGAGACGAAGTTCATTTTACTGACATTCGACAGGTCCGAGGAGGATGACTCTCTCGGACTAGTACTTTTGAACATTTCTCTATTCGCCCAACCACCATGAGGTTTTTTCAAGCGTTTCTTCCTCCTCGGACGTACCCTCACTAGTAAACGGGGCTTTAAACCCAACACAGAAGCTTAAGTTTTGGCCCCCCACATATATATATATATATATATATATATATATATATATATATATATATATATATATATATATATATATATATATATATGTATATATATATATGTATATATATATATATATATATATATATATGTATATATATTTTTAGCCAAAGTGGTGAGGAAATTAATTATGGTAGGTCAAATTTATTAGGTCCTTTAGTTTTTGGTTTTAAACTTAAAAACTTTCAAGTGTAGACAACATCGTTAAAAAGATTTTTGAGTAATTAATCCAAATTTGAAAGAACTTTATTTTGAGACCTATGATGTATTTCATTACTTTCAATTGATTAGTTTGTGTGGGAGAAATTGATTACTTGGGGGGCTAGAGAGTTAAAAGGGAAGGGGCTAAGAGTAATAGGCTTCAAACTTGCTTGGTGGTCAATAGTTTACCACATTTAGCAGCAAAGGAATGCCATGATTCATGTAGATAAAATTTGTACTAAAGTGCAACTCAAGAGAAGCATCAATCATTAAGGATGTCAAAGCAAGGCTGGGGTTTCAAACCAAGTTCTTCCAAATGCTCCTATCTATTGTAATTTGGGGATTGATCCAAATGATATTTTAATTTGATCCCAGAACCCCTGTGCTGTTGTGTTTTGTCAAAGTGTTATTTTGATGTCCATATGTATAGATGTGTTGTTTAGTTGTTATTGCAATTTTTCTTTGCTACTGGCTTTGGCTTCTTTTGGTTTTGTAGCTAGATTTGTAATTTGGTTGATGTAGCAGTGAGATTCCCTATGCTGGTATCTTCTCTTCTTTGGTTTGGGGGTTTTCCCTATGTTCTTTGTTTTGTTTGAATAAATATAAGCTTACTTACCAAAAAATAAATAAATCACTTAGGAATTATGAATATCAGTTAACCTGATTTTGGGAAAACTAGGTCATACTCCATTTGGACAATGAGGTGATTGATATGGTTGAGTTTTGATAGTCATGATATGAAATTCAGGTACTATCATGTTATAATTTTGAGGGCTGCCTTAATGGGTTTAAAAAGTTGAGCACAAAATTTTAAGTTTTGAACCAAGTGTGTATCAATAGTTAAATCCTTATATTTTTCTTACTACCTTGTATTCTCTTAGATATAATTAGATATTGGCATGTTTATATTTATTGAGTCATTAATCCTGTATTAGGTTCTAGTTGATATTGTTTAGGGCTTTTGACATAGAAATTGTTTGTTGATTTGAAGTAAAGTGGCCTTTGGATAATGATTCCTCTCAAGATATTATTTTATATGTATAATTGGAAAGAAGCTTTGCTAAATAGTGAACCTTTTTATGTAAAATTTCTTTCTATACATGACCATCTATTTTATCATATTCAGCTGTTAGCTCACCCTTTTTCTCCATCATTTTCAGATTAGGGCAATGGACTCTCTTAATAAAATAAATTGGTGACCATTGGAGCTATGAACTGAAGATTGCATGTGTTTCCCTATGGCTTCATCTTGTGTGTGTATTGTATGGTTTGTATTGTGGTGTTGTTATGTTGAATAAAATTTAGTCTCATTCATCCCAAAAAACAAAAATGTTTGAGATGTGAGATTGGCAGCTCTGCTTCTTATTTTGTAATGTGTTGACTTGTAGAACTCTATAATTTTCTAAAGTATGTGGCTTAAGTCTTAATAAATGTGACGTTTTTATCAGTGATTATGTGTATGACCAAACCATTTGTGTTCATCTAAATTGGCCAATTTTTATCACGGATTAGTTTCTTTTTTTTTGGGTGCAAAAGATTATGTATTTTAGGTGGGCCCAAAAAAATATTCTAAGGGGGTGGGTGAAGATTTATGTAAGATTTTAATAGGCAGTTGCTGGATTTTGTGATATTGTTAAGCCAATTTGTGCTAGGATTGGGCTTAAAATGAAGCTATGTTAGGGTTTGTCTATACTGGACTAAATAAAGCTCGGGTTTAAGCTCGCCATCGTTAACGATCAAATCTCACAGCCTTTCATTCGAAATCACTCATTCAGTCAAATTATTCCAAGTCTTCCACAACATTTTATACATGAGCCGCAATTTGAAGTCACCTATTACGAATTCTACAAATAAAGCTCTTGAAATAGAGCTCCTTTTTAATTTTTATAACGATCACAAGGTGACTTTCCTTGAATTTTGTTTTGCTTGAAAGCCCAGAGTTGAATTAAGGCCTAATAATCCCTTTTTGGGTCTTGAACTATGGTCCTAACCATGGTAGGTTTGACATGTTGCCTTGACGCAAAAAGGTACCAAGGTCACACATACACGTAGAAAAAACTAAAGGAAAAAACAAAACAAATCCCAATGGGCCAACCGTGTTTTGGATTTTAAGGTTTAGGGGCCATTTGGATTCACAATTTCCATAACTCAATTCTCAGTTTCCATAACTCATAACTTAAAAATGGTGGGACCCATAACAAAAAGGTTGTTTGGCAAACGATAACTCTGTTTCCATAACTCTGTTTCCATCATTCAATTCTCTGATTTTTGAGTTATGAGTTATGAAAACTGAAAACACATTTTGGCTGTTTTCAGTTTCCATAACTCATAATTCAATGACAATATTGTAATTAAACACACATAAGAGACCTACAAACAGTACTCAGCCGCAACTTTTGACCTTTGACTTTTTTTTTTTTTTTTCTTTCTTCTCTGGGTTGGCTATTCGGTCTGGTTTCTTCTTCTTTCTTTCTTTTTTTTTTCCTCCTAGGTTGGCTGTTTGGTCTGGGTTTCTTTTTTTTCTTTTTTAATTTTTTTTTATACTGGTTCGGTCTGTTCTGTTCTATTCTGTTTTTTTTTTCTTTAGTACCTAGACTCACCAAACTTAGTGAAAAAAAAAAAAAAAAAAACCCAGACCAAACAGCCAACCCAGGAGGGAAAAAAAAAAAAGAAGAAGCTGCTAGTGGAAAAAAAAAAAAAAAGCTGCATCGTGACAGATGTGAGCCCTCCAAATAGTGCGAAAAATAGTGAGTGATGGAAACTGAGTGATGAAGGCAAACGGATGTGAAAAATTGAGTGATGAGTGATGAGTGATGAATGATAAGTGATGAAAATTGAGTAACAGAAATTGAGTGACCAAATTTTATTGGCCAAACAGGCTCTTAGTTTCTTTGCTTAAACAATTTGCAATATTCACAAAATGCCATGGTGGAGAAACTCGTTCGTCTCGAGCTAGAAATGGGAAAATTTTCAAGGCCCAAAAGCACCGGATCTTTAGCCCAGTTCTCACAACCCCTCAATTATCTACCCACTTAGGCCCAAGTTCCAATCCTAGTCAAACTTCAAGCTTTACCATAAAATGGTCATAAGTCTGTCAATCCAACAATTACCATATACAAATCTTTCGTTCCTTTGGCAAATCTGAATCCTTTGTCCCAGTCTCAATGCTTCATTTTATAATCAATCAATCACGTGTTTTTTTTTTTTAAATATATATTTTAAATCAAAGTGATTATTTTACAAGGAAAATAAAATATGTGTGACATTGTAATTTTGCGTGTGTACAAACTGTAATTGGTGAAAATAATATAAACTATAAGGTTAAATAATATTCTTTCGCACTAATTTACATCAACTATTTTATATACATATCTTCAATTGATGTGAAAATTTCTACATTTTAATACATAAAAGTGGATGTGAAAAAAGTAATTTGAAATAGTAAACATGAGAAATGTGAAAGTGTAATACTCAAAATGAAACAAAAACTGTTTTATAGAAAATACCCACCATTGCAGTTTTTTTTAATAGATGTGTAAGAACCAAAACCCTAAAGTGTAATAATTTATTTATTTATTTTTTTTTGAGAATCTAAAGTATAATAATTAAATTGGAACAAAATATCATTATATAGAAAATTCAAAAGACAACAGTTTTTTTTTTTTTTTTGCATGGCACTCTTTTGAGCCCACCTAAAAAAGACAATCTTGTTTTTGGCTGGGGCAAGAACAAAAAAAAAAAAAAAAAAAAAAAAAAAAAAAAACCAGCACTCCACATACCGTGATAAAAATTGGAAACTTTAGGTCAACTCAAATAGATTGTGGAATAACTCATTCATAATTAATAACCAAAAAAGAATTTTTTTTTGAGATTTGATGTTGGTAGCTATGCGCTTCTTGTTTCGTAACGTGTTATTGTTATAAATCTCCGTGATTTTTAGGAGTGTGGCCGCATTCTTAATAAAAGTATCATTTTTTATCATGCATATGCATGTCAACTATTATTCTCAATGGCAGTGACCAAAGGAACATAAACTGAAACATTTGTAAAACTTTAGGGACAACAAATAATTAAGTTTAGATATGAATACCAATTTAATGCAAAGTTTAAGACTGAAAATAATATTTTAGCCTTATTAACAAATCAAAGTCATCTAAAATTTAACCATAGTAAAGACTAAGAGGCATCTCCTTGGACCAATTTGCATAATTCATGAATTACCTCTACTTCATGAGACCTATTTCTCACAATAAAACCTCTTTCTTGCATGTCTACATTATGATAGAGATTTTTTCTCACTTGAAAATCTGAATCATAGGCCAAATTCAATTCAAACTTGACAATAAAGGATAGGTCAGAAGGATTTAATTCAAAGATTGCCTTGCTTGAATCTTCATTCCTAAAACCACTTAGCCTAATATATTGATGCAAGAGTAACTATGGTTTTACAGAAAATACCTTTTGGGCCCACGTAACAAAAAGGACTTCAATATTTTTGCAAGAACAACACAAAAGACCCGCCTGGCAGGCCATGATATAAATTCTGAGAACAATGCTATTACCACATAAACTTACACAATTTTCATTACAATTCGTCAAGTGATCAATTGTGAGTAGTAAAGTCGTGGTGGGGAGTTCATGAAGGTTCATACATCAATTACTCACAACTCACCATATAGTGAATTATGACAAAAGTTATGTAAATTTACATGGTCCTAATATTTTTCAAATTCTAAACTGCCCAATTTGAATAAACTCAATTGGATTGGGAATACAGTAGCGTAAACAAGTGATACACGAGCACTTATAGATCAACAATATAATTTTACATGTAGAATCAAAGCTCAAACTCGCACCCTTCTGAGAATCTCTAAGCTCATGCAATTGTACAAAGAAACATAACCCTCTCTTTTGAATACTAACAATTTATTTAATCAAACAAATAATTACGTAAGGGTCTATCAGTCATGCTAGCCTATTCAACTAATTACCAACAACATGGAAATCTACTTGTTTGCATGAACGTAATCTTCTCTGTCTTCCTCTAGACGTAGAAGCTCCAAATGATGTAAAGCTTAAATTACGCAATATGTTGGAAACAAGTATCAGACAGCTGAGGCTAAAAGCCTAAGACAGAGCCATCGTCAGTATTCAGAGCACGTAGTTGGATACCGAATTGGGTGTTGATAACGCCGCCACCATCGCTAGCGCTGCTGCCACTGCTGCAATTACTTGTACACTTGCGTAGTTTAACAAAGAGTACAACAATGAAGATGATGAGACTAACTATTGCCGCAGCGATTTTAATGCCCAAAAGAAGAACAGTGTGAAAATGTTTAGGACATAGAGCGTGCCATTGATAATTTAGAAGACTTGGAAGTTCAGATATTAGTATTGGAAAACAGAGAAAATTCAATTGTATTGAATGAATTCTGTACAAGCTTCTACACTAACATATATAGAAACAGAGGAGGAGGAAAACTAACTAACTTTCCCTCCAATAATAACAAACTAACCAACTATCACACGTGCCAATCACATGCTTAACATTTTTACACAAAACTAAGCTACTTGTCGTTTTACACCATCTGTTACTGTCAGTTAATTCTGTCGTTTTGCTCTCAGGCTGTCGTTTGTTGATTTCTTCCTCTCTTTGCTTTTCTTTTTTTTGCTCTTATCTCTGTCAGACCTTTTACTGCTTTGACAATCAGTTACATAGGCACTTGGAAGACTCAATCGCAGGCTTGAACTTCTGAAGCTCGAAGTTGAGGTTATATAGCGCACTTTCGAATAAAAGTCACACTCCAAAATGTATGGATTGGACAATCTCACAATGACTGAAAAAACGTAGGGTGTCTGATTGGCAATGTTGAAATTTTTGCTAATGGTAGCCAGGGAATTTCCCTACATGTACTTATTTTGCTGTAAACTATACAATAATACGTTAATTTGGTGGCTTGTTTTGTGTTGTAGAGTCCATTTGAATTTTGAACATGCCTTTCTCGAAATTTTTGCAAATGGTAGTCTGGGAATTTCACAACATAAACTACCATACATAATCCATTGGCGGTGTGTTAAATGTCAATGCCTTTCTTGAATTTTTTGCTAAGGGTATTTTCGGAATTTCACAAACCCAAATCGGTGCGCATTTGACCCATATGAATTATGAAGTGGGATTTGGGCATCTCGTATATGCCTTTCAGCCTTTCTTGAAATTTATATAGTATGGGTAAAAATTGGTGTGAAACAAACATTGTTACTTATTTGTTTCTGGAAAGCAAAAAATAATTTTAGTGATTGGTTGAAATTAAAATTAATAATAATTCGTCACTTATAATTTGTTATGAAAATATTATAAAAATGTTATAGATGTAGCATTTTTCTTATTCATATGTTGCGTTATGCAGATGATGTCATTCTTGATTTTTTTTTTTTTGCTTATGTGAACTTAATTAGTGTATACAGTGATGATATCTCATTGTTCAAATTTGCTCATGACAGTGACCTCAATCCTATTCTTTTGAACCCTTGGGTGTTTTTATTTATTTATTTTTTTATTAAATAGTAATACTTATTAGGACACATACGAAAATAGTAATACTAGTATTTTAAACCGGGTTTATAATATATTACATAACCAAAATATAATTACAAAATAGTCTAACCCTTGGGTGTTGATTATTTATCCCCCCACCAACTAAAAAAAATACACAATAATTTTTCTTTTCTCCACCTACTCAAAAAAAGTACATAACAAGAGAAATGCATTATTTTTTTGAAAAAAAAAATTCATGAACCAAGAAATGCATTATTTTAAAGACTACATGTTCTAATACATAACATTTAAGAAGATGGGAGGAAATAATAAAAGAGAAAGACAACCAAAAACGGTAAAAGCTTGTGCAGAATTCTTGAACTAGTTGAATTGAGTCCAGTAAAGTCGATTATTAAAAGATCATAATTATTTTATTTAATTTACTTTTACACATAAGTAGCGCACAAATTTTTCATCAAACTAGATATATTCAAGTTTTATTCATTTTCTTATCTATACAAACTGCTTAATTAATTTTTTTCTCATACAAAGTAAATCTCATGACTAAATTTTTTTACTCCATCACCAATTTATTCTAGTAAATAATAACTAAATTATACTTGAATTATATTGTTTGAGTTAATTAGATTGAAAAATTCTGTTTATGAATTTATAAAAATTAAATTCACCAACTTTATATTGTTAAAAATTATATGCAATTTTCCTACAAAATGAACCATTTATATAAGCACTAAATTACAAATAATAATTAATTTGATATCTTATGGACTTAATTACAAACTTACACAAGTATGTAAGTATATTTTGATACATGTTGTACGTGCAAGTTAGATTTGAGCTTATATAAGGAAATAAAATAAGTTATCTAATAGTACATCAGCATGTAAAAGCTTGAAAAGATGCCAGCTTTGACATGACACTCGAAAAAGAAGAAGAAAGTGATGGTAGGACATGAAAAAGACGCAAGATGTACGAAGAAAACCCTAGGAAATGGATGAAAAACCTCGGTGTAAGCAAGAATGGAATGTTCTTGCTCTGTTTAGATCGTATTATGTATAAAAAGAGGTCAATCTTGTACAATAATAGTGTTTTTCCTTCCTATCAACTTTCTACTCTGTTATTCAAATATCTACTTGGGTTCTTACCCTACAAATACAGCTGCATGTTCCTTTTATACTATGAGGAATATGGCTGAGTACAAAGACAGGTGTCGAATAATCATTTCTCTATTTTGGACCCTTCCATAGTTGTGCTATTATTTGCTGAGTAGAGGATAGAACTTGCGCCAAAGTGGCACTGGGACCTGTGGGTAGGTGACTTTGCCTCTGCTTAGGAAACCAGTCCTGGATATTGAAAAGGACATTAGGAGTGTTGTGAATGGTGCACGTGTCCCTGAAATGGTCCAGCATGCATTCCACCAATAAGGGGGTTCCTTATAGCTTTTGACCTTAAAAAGTCACTATCTCCCTTTTTGTGAGTGCTTGAGTACCATGTTAGGTGCATATCTCACTTCCTTCCCAAGGCAGTCACGCCTTTGGCATGGACCAAGAATAGGATCTTTTAGCTAAAACTTCTTCTTCCTTTGCTCATAGCCACTTCATGTGTAAGGTCCAAATCCAACCACATATACATTTTCCCATGCCTTAGTGGTGTTATGTACACATGTATACATATAAACATATAATATTACATATACTTACTTCTCAAAAAAAAAAAAAAAATACATATACTTAAATTGTGAATATTCATGAGTTTATTCATAAATAATGTTTCAGATTTCACTCATTTAATATGTTGGATTCCCTTTTCTGACAACTATATACCCAATTTACATCATGATGGGTAAGGTTTACACCCATCTTTTCATTTAACGCATCTACACTACATAATATCCTAAACATATTGGGGACACTTTGAGTGGGACATAGTCTGAAAAGACACAAAAAATCCTTAGTTACTCAACCCATAGGAATCCTCATTCCCCCCTCTATAAATGCTATCAAAGGAATTACTACAGCCTTGGAAGGTCTTCTCTCATACCACTCTCCTAAGTGACAGTGTTCTATGTTGACACCACTAGGAATCTTATATCGTTTCTTAAACTCTTCCTTGTGCTCGGGGGTATCAACTAAGCTAAAGAACCTACCCTTTTTAAAGAAAAGTAAGAAAGAAAAGAGATCTTGATTCAACTAAAAAGAAGAATCACGAGACACTTACAGAGAAACAGAAGAAGAGGGTCTCCTTGGGCTAGTTATTTAGATAGGTGGTTGATTTTTTTTGCTAAAGGTAAAATGGGGAAAAGTCACCCCACCCCCTCCTTTTATAGGAGCCAAGAAGAGAGCAGCAATTTTCCCTCTCCTTTAATTTGAAAAATAAAGACCGTTGGATCATGATCTCTCCTTAGAACGTGGGGAGCAAGGAGTCGTCTACAGCATTTACTGCTGTGCCGTGGATTCCAAAGTGTCAGGAGTGTGTCTCAATTAGTTGAAAAGACACCCTTACATGGGAACGCATCAAGAGCGTGCCAAAATGCCTCCTCACGATTACCAAAACCGCCCTTCCCTAGAAAGAATGGGAAGTGAGGTTTTAGGGGGCTATTGTGGGAGGACAAGAATCTAAGAACATGGACAGATGGGACAAGGCCAATGCCAGGAGAACAGACCTCGGAAAGCGCTGACAGTAAGTTCTCAGGAAAATATGAACAATGCTGTTAGGATTAGTGCCCTTAAATCCTATTGTTTGATGCTATATGTAATATTATGTATGGCATTATGTATAACATGATGTATGACTTAATATTGTAATTAATAAAGTTGTTTTATTATTTTCTGAAATAATGGTAACATGAATATTCGGACATTATCATATAGTCCATGAGATGCATAGTATGTGGTTTATGTGAAAAGTAATAGAAGATATAAATTACAAGTTCTTTGTAAACTCAGAATTTAGTTCATAGTCGGTGATGAAATTGGGTGTTTCATCTGCGAAGACTATAACATATAAACTAAAATGATTTGTCTTGATCATGGAAATGGTGACTTCTAGTTGATATGTTGATATGTTTTAAGAGTTAAGACATATTGAACTGGACCGTTGTGAGATTTATTATTCTTGTAACAATTGTCAATTGAATAATAAATCTCACGACTTATATTAACATGAACTCTTAATCTTGAGAGAATAATGGACCTGATCATAGAATGTAGGTTGTTTTGATATATTAGGAGTGAGATCTAAAGTAACGGTCAAAACCTCAGTATGTTGAGCAGTCACATTTGGTGTTGATGGAACATATATTCTCAAGATAGAATTCATAGTCTCTTAACAGAGATATAAAATATTTCATTGAGATAAGTTTAATGGGTTCGGTTATTTAGAGAGTTAGGCCTAACCACTTTAGTAAGAAATTACTAAAATATATATTTATGAAATTGGATTTCATAAATATATGATGAATAACTTAAAAGGATTAAATCGGGTACTCAAGGATTAAGATGTAATAATTTACAAAGTGGCAATCTACATTTATGACTTTGTATTACTACGAATATTTTATGAAGGGGTTGCATGTACAATAAAGTCTTGGGATATAATTTATAGATAAGGCCTAGAGTGCAACTATATTTATATTGTGGTATTAAGTATAGTTAATGGTAACTTTGGACTTGTCAAGAGTTGACAGAAAGGCCTAAGGCCCATTGGAGCTAGTGTCTTATTGGTCCCTTTTGGTCCCACTCCAAGCCACATACTAGAGCCCAATTGGAAAGGCTCAAAATGCTAGCCCAATTAGATAATCAGTTATAAGGAAAGAAACATACAGATTTTTGAAACTAACAACTTGCATGAAATGGTGTATGTGAGTGTTGGACACTCTCTAATTCTCTATTGAACAAATTAACATTATTGATTGAGAGACCACACATCTTGGACGTTAGTGGAATTGGAGTGAAGATTAAAAGTATTTCCAAGTTCTTACAATCTTTGTTTTGAAATTCATCACACCAAGGTACACTATCTCCTTCTCATATTCTGAAATTTACATAGCACATGTTATCTATTACGAATGAAGTAGATCCATTATTTTTCCGCTACGCACATGCATATTTCCTTCAAACGCACCATAGGTACAAGGAGACTATAACACCCAAGGACCTCGAGGATACCGATATGTCCTCAGGGGACCGAAAACCAGTGCTAAAGGCCGTTGGGCACAAACTGAGGAAGAGAATAAGGATCTGTCGTCAAGCTAGGAAGGGAAGAAGACAGATAATGCATCCATTACATCTGCATTCAATACTCTGAACCCACCTAGCTGACTGCATTAATGAGGAAATGACCCCTGAACAGTGTTAACACAGCTTATAGCCTAGTGTAGAAGCCTTCAAGTAAGGCCCTAATGGGACAAGTATCAAGGGAGATGAATCTTGACCCTCCAAATGGAAGGTTAAGATACAATTTAGGGGATTATATAAGGCAAAGAAGCCTATGTAGGATGGGGGAATTGATCATTATAACCTTAGAACAGTTGTAATCTTTACCTCGGACTAAACCCGAGGAGCATAATATAAGCCATCTAAGGCTATCTTTAATCAATCTTTGCACATTTACACTTAACATTGGTAGGGTACCTTTATTTTATTTTATATTTTCAAGTGCCGCCTATTTATTTTCAAATACCACTAGTAAGTTATTGGGCTTTCCCAAATATTTTTTACCCTATTATTATGTTAAGCACAAATATTTCATATCCCATTATCTAAATTGGCCCATGATATAAACTATCACAAAAAGCCCAAAACTCATATCTTATCCAATTTTATTATCATTATTTAACTAAGCCCAATTTACATTGGCACTATATAGTAAAAAGCTCAAGGTTATCAACGATTGGCAAAATACTATATCATAAGTATTTCACTTTACTATAATATTACAAGCCCATAAAATCTATCTTTTAAAACTCATGGTAACAATTTATGTTACGTAACACTATTCATTTTTCTAAAACCCATGGCAAACATATATCAAGCACATGGAGAATTATGAATTTGTGTTACTAATATAAAAGCCCATGAAAAATTATGATCATTTATCTTAAACCCATGACATTTATTTCATACCATATTATAAACCCATGGTAACTATTTATGTTACATAACACTATTCATTTTACCAAAACCCATGACAAACATATATCAAACCCATGGAGAATTATGAATTTGTGTTACTAATATTAAAACCCATGGAAAGTTATGTTTATTTATTTTAGACCTATGGCATTTATTTATTTCAACCATAATATAAACTTATGGAATTTATATAAGAACCCATGGTCACTATTTATTTTATACATTCATAATATTTATTTCCAAAACTCATGATAATTATTTATCCTACAAGCCCATTTTGATTATCTATTGAAAAACTCATGAGAATATCACATTATTCCATTATAGTGGTTGTTTCCATATTTTATTTGAAACTCATGGATATTGCCTCTATTTACGCTTTGTTTGTTTTAGCATTAATGTTTTCTGAAAAATGGTTCATTTTTCAAAGAGCATTTTCTAGAAAACTATCTCATTTTTCAGTGTTTGGTAACGACTTTGAAAATGAGCTTGAGAATGTTTTCAATAAGTATAGATAACAACAACTTTTAATTGTCTACTATGGTCAACCACAAGTCTTCAATATTACTCTAAATTATGTATTTACATAATGTACTATATAATATATCATCATTGTATAGTATCTGCCAACAAAAAAAGTATTTGCCAACAAATGCAATTCTCCTAAACAATTATCATTCATTATATAACAATATTATTAGTCCATGGTAAATATTGTCCCATGTATAAGCAATTTAGAGCAATATAGGTTCTATGTTTAAAGTTTTCATCTTTTACTTCATTCATTAACTCTTTCTTCTTCTTCTTCTTCTTTTTTTTTTTTTTTTTTTTGGCACTTTATGTACAAAAAGGAAGTAACTTCTGCTTGGAATCCATAAAACCAAAAATTTCTTAGAGAAAAAAGAAAATCGAGCTTGAAATTCAAAGCAAAGAATTGGGATTTTGGCAAAGAGGAATGAAATAATTACCACTGCAAATTTGTTCTCCTTTGCAAGTCGGAGCTATTGATCGATTAGTGAAGGAAAAAAAAAAAAAAAAAATCTAATTAGAGAATTGTGTTATAGAGGGGAAGAGAAATATGGAGAAAAGAGAGAAGAGAAATGGTTAGAGAGAGAGAGATCTATGGGAAGAGGAGAGACTAGAGTTAGTGATAGTGAGGGTGTGAGGAGCGAAAAAGCAAAGGGAAGAGAGAAAAAGTGAGAAAACTTACCATGAGAGAGAGAAGGCGCCAAAAAATTATGTTTCCCAAGGCTATAGACGAAGATAATATTTATAGGAGATGCAATGCGTGAGAGAGAGATCATTTTCCAAAAAACAAATTTTGGAAAACATCCTATAGAAAATAAGCCTCATTTTTATTAGCGTTTTCCATTTACCAAAGATAGTTTTCCATTGACCAGGTTTTTTTTTTTTTTTTTTTGGTGCTACCAAACACTAGAAAATGTGAAAAACTATCTTTACAAAAGGTTTTCCATCGAAACAAATAGAGCGTTAAAACCCATGGTAAATATTATTCTTAAGAAATATTGGAGGTCATTATTTAAAATCCCCAAAGAAAATATTGTGAGAGACCGCGCTTCTTGAGGGGTGCTCTCCAAAAAGAGATTTGGGTGCCTTTAAGGGCACCTCTCTTTTGGGTAGTGGTGTGGAGTCGCCACTTATTTTTTATACGAAAAAATAAGAAAAATAAATACAAATTACATGTTCAAAATATTTTGAATGTCATTGATTGAATAAAGACAAGTACAATTTTGGTAAATTAAACCTTACAAGGCTTTGGGTCCTAGTTACAATTTATGCAAAAGAATACAAAGTTTTGGTCCTAGTTACAATTTACCAAAATTGAAAAAGACAAAACACTAATCTACCTATCCAAAAATCCTAAGGTTGGGGGCTAGGTTATGGAATGGGAAGGTGTTAGACACCTATTTCGTCGAGACAGAGTCTGGTCTTCTGGACTTTAATGACTAATATACCTTTTTTTGGATGATGTTGAATGATATGTTGAACACACATGACAGACACTTGAAAAAAATTAATTTAAATAAATTTTCCTTATGGATGTGTCCTTTTTTTTAAAGAATATTCGGATTTGTTTTGTGAAAAATTTGATTTGTAAAGAAAAATCAGATCTATTTTTATGTAAAAGAAAGAATAAGATTTTTGTAAAAAAAGAATCAGATCTATTTTTGTGTAAAGTTAAAACAAAATGTGATTTTATCAAGCAAAATTAAATCTGTTTTTTATGTAAAAAAAAAAAAAAAAGAAGACCTTTTTTAAAGAGGATCCACATTCATGAGATAAATTTATTATACATGCATCACATATTAAAAAACTTCAACCTAACTTTCAATTTCTTCTTTTAAATTTCAAAATCTGCAATTTTGTAACAAAGAAAACTTTTTCTAAAAAAATCAGATTTGTATTTAATGAAAATGTAGATCAGTTTTGTGTTTTGAAAATCAGATCTGTATTTAATGAAAATACAAATCAATTTTGTGTTTTGAAAAAATCAGATCGGTATATAATTGAAATACAGATTAGTTTTGTGTTTTGAAAAAATCATATCTGAAAATAAAGATCAGTTTTTGTGTTAAAAAACTATTAGATTTGAAAATATAGATCAGTTTTGTATTTAAAAAATTAGATTTGAAAATATAGATAAGTTTTTGTTTTAATAAAATAATTTTGTTAGTCATTGTAGATTTTGAAACTTAAGAAAAAAATTACAATAAACAATCACCTAAGCACATGTGAAAAAAAATTCTAGCAACATATTTAAGCATGGTAATCATATATCAAGAACAAAAGATAATAAATAGATGCTAAACATATTCATGCATCAAACAATTACAATAATTAATGGAAGAAGAAAAGGAAGAAGAAAAACAGAATACCTCTTCCATGAGCATGCTCTTCTAATGAAAGAATATTTTAGAGTTCAAAGAAGTTTGTTCACCTCTTTGAAGACTAAAATACTTTACTTACAAAAAAGAAGTTCCTAAAGCAAAAGCCTCCAGAATGTCTTTAATGTAAGGAGAATTGAAAAGTCAGAAGAGAAGAGCCCCTAATTCTAATTTGTTTCCTTTATTTACAGAGGTTGGGATGCTTTAATGAGATTAGATATGAACTGGAACGCGACCTTATTTCTAAAAAGTCGGAAAAAAATAGGCCTTATCTCAATTAGGGAGTCCTCGGGCCGAGCCACAAATTTGGGCCAATAAGCACTTTTCAAATCGGCACTCCAAGAGTGCCAAATGGCCCTCTTAGATGCTGAGTCCACGTTTGAGTTTTGGTCTAATTTGGACTCATTTTTTGAGGATTTTTGAACCAGGAATTGGATTTAGACACATTTTTAATCCGTATTCTAAAAATTAATCCATTTTCCAGATATTCAGGTCTTTAAAGTGATAATTATCTTATAGATAAACATTCCAAAAATAGCTTGATTATCCATAGCTTCTTTGTTATCTGATTATCCACTTTATTCCCAAGCAAGCAAGTCTATTTTTAACACTAACTAACAACCAATCACAAAATTATTTAATCAATTTTATTTGTCTAGCCAATTAAATTAACTTAAATTAATCATGCGTGGTCAGTTCAACCCAAACAAAGTGCATGTAGATCGTGCAAACTTGATCATGTGATATCTTTCAATTTGACAGTCCGATTTGGAAATTGGACATACCATCATGACCGTTAGAATCTCAAGATCATTTTTATGATATGCAATGAATTAATTAATGCATATAATGGAACTCTAAATTTTGGGTATATGAATGGTCACTTTAGCGATTTTCCAAGATTAAATTATGAATGCAAAATCGAGTGTCTACAAATATCATTAACAAAATAATCCATGGCAAAAATTATGAGAAACTATTCAAATTGTTATTTAAAACCCATCAAAATTAATACCCAAAACCTATTATAAATATTTATTAAAACTCATGAATATATTTCATTTTGACTAACAACTAAAGCCTATGTGGAATAAAAATCCATGGCAATATATAGTAGCTTTGTCCATTTTGTAGGACTCACAAAGAGAAAGCAAAAGGATAGGCCCAAGTGGAAAGAACCACCAAGTTAGAGACCCACCAAAATACCTAGCCTTCATGGCCAAGCCCAACATGAAATCTCAGCCAAAACAGCTCATGTGTGCAAACTGACCTAGTTGGAGAACTCCCTCCAGTTCTGCTTTCCACTGGAGAGCATCTCAAGAAGCAACCAAGCTCCCAAACCAAATTAGGAGTTGGTCACCTATCCCACTACCAACTTTGACATGAACAATACCAGAGGCTGACACCTTAAGGCTAATGGGCAATAAATACCCTTCTTCCCTAAGTTTTAGTCACAACTCAAGGAAGCCATAACCAAGACCTCCAAGCTCATGAAATCCTCAACTAAATAGTTTATTTTATTACTAAAAATGTATGTAATTGATTCATGAGCTAAGCCCATGAATCCTAAAGGGGAAAATTTGGGAACATGTGGTTTGGAGGGCATAAAGGGATCTTTAGCAGAACTATCTGAAGTGGGCTTGACACCTGGCTTGGGGTGTTGAATCCTACTTCCTAGGGTCCAAATCTCAGTTGCAGCACTAGGATTCCTCCTTAATACCTGCCTTAATCCCATTAGCTGAACACAATCTTAGAAATCTTGACATTTAATGCAAAATTACCCCAAATACTCACCATGTGTCATATTACCCCCAAAGTAGCAAAGCAACCCCAAAGGAAAATCTCCCATTTATGGCCAAATCCTAGGATAATTAAGTCAGTTATTCTGCCCCCTTATCAGTCCTACATTTTTGAACTTTTGCTAATTGATACCTCCCTAAACTCCACTATAAAAGGACAAGCACATCAGCTCACAAGACACACCAACCCCTCTAAAATTTCTGATTTTCTTGTCACTTTACTTGTAGTTCAACTCTCCCCAAGCTCATAAATCATTCCCCTTTAGCCCACACTCACTTAGCCTCAGACATTCCTTTCCCTTTTCTGTATATCCTAAGCCCATAAATGCTTTCTAATCAGTCATAAACAACCCTTTACCCATTAAAGACTTAACTTCAACATTAACTCCATCATACCACCACAAGTTTACATACCCACTCACTCAAAACAGCCTATACTACCCCATTCATGCCATATATATATATATATATATATATATATATATATTCCCCATGAATCTTAGTTCAATATTTGTTGCACTGAGCTGGAATCTTTCTCTCCCTTCATTCCATCCTATTTTTTCCTCTTTTACATTTAATTATAAAGCCTTTAATCCTTTCTTATTGCTATTATAATGAAGACCATAATGTCTTGGATACTATGGAAGTTTTCCCTTATGTTGACTTAATAATAATAAGGAAAATATATGATTTTTATCATGTAAACACACTTATTAATCTGTCAGACGTCTACTATTGGAGGTTTGTCATATTCACGGGCTGGACCATTTTTCCTCTTGTGTACTTGTTATAATGGGCCCACTTTTATATTAATTGACTATGGAGGAAATGCATAATTTTTACTATGAAAATACATTTATTAATTTTCCAAGTATCTACCGTTGGACGTTTCTCTTATTTATCGCTGGACTATTATTTATGCACTTGTAGTGGTGGGTCATTCTTTGTGCTAGCTTATCTATTTAGGAGATATTATTGAGGCCTTATTATAATTTTTGTTGGATGCAACCCGGTCTTTGAGCAAAAATGGGCCTTTCACACTTCACCGATAGCCTTTGGGCAATATTCCAAGCTCAAAGTTGAGTCTCGGTCTTGACTACCCAAATATCATGTGGGCAACGAACAACCACCCCCCCCCCCCCCCCCCAACAAACATTAATCTTATCAGCTGTAATTAATTCATCCTATTTAAGTAGGGGTATTAAAGGTTGATTGGCATCCCACCTCTATAAATCAATTGTGTGGGCAAAAATAACAAGCCAGATAGGCTCTTTTTGCCTTGACTTATTTCTGCTTGCCATACTTATCAATTCCATAACTGCATGGGTTTGATCTGTACCACTACCACAACCACAATAGCCACCAACAACAACCACAAGAAACCAACACCAGCACCAGCACCACAACCACTTTATTTTTATATTAATTTTAGTCTCTCTTTCTCTCTCTTCCCTCTCTCTCTTAGCACAACCTACCCACACACAGCCCACCACCATTCACAACCAACCACAATAGCCACCAACAATAACCACAACAACCATAAGAAACCACCACCACCACCACCACCATAACCACTTTATTTTTATATTAATTTTAGTCTCTCTTTCTCTCTCTTCCCCTCTCTCTCTCTTAGCACAGCCACACCCACACACAACTTACCACCACCACCATACACATCTAACCACCCACCTTATTTAGATTAGAACTCACCAACACCTTATCAGATCGAAACCCATTACCACCTCTACACCCACCATTACCGCAAACCCATAACAACCAGCAACTGCCAAAAGTCAATTGCTGATCGCGACGCCCTATGCCCTAACGCCCATCACCACGCCACAATAACCAACCCAACGCCCATTGCGATGCCCAAATGCTGATCTCCACGCCAAACCCTAAATGTTTATCTCCATGCCACCACGCCAATCAGCAATGAGAGAGAGAGAGAGAGAGAGAGAGAGAGAGAAGAGAAGAGAAGAGAAGAGAAATAATGAGAAACAGTGGATTTGGCCATGGTGTGGTGGCTATGGGGTTTTGGGTTTGAAGAGAGGAGAGAGTAGAATGAGAAAGAGAGAAGGAAGAGAGAGAAGATAAGAGAAATAATGTGTGTGAGAGAGAGAGAGAGAGAGAGAAATTTTGTTGGAATTATTAATAAAAAGTAGGAGAGAGAAAATTAAAAAATAATTTTTAAAAATACCACTATGCTATAGTAACATCATATAAATAAGATGCTACTGTAGCACAATTGTAATTTTTTTTTTTACAATTACAATACTGATAATGCACACTTTTATGGTTTTGATGCTAAAATCTCCCAACATATACCATTTGTAAGACCCAATGTGAATGCTCTGAAGTACTCAAAATGCTTGATCAATTTAGAAACATCTTACGAGGACCTTTTGAACAAAAGCCAAGGATTGGGACACTTCACACTCGTCATCTGATTTTTGAGCCTGTGTGTTATACATTCTTTTGATTATGTATGTGCATGCTTGTAAGGGATCCAACTTAGTGGCTTCCTTGTTAGAAATTGGATATGAGATATGGATTATGAAGTGGAGACTATCGGTGTTTGGATTAAGCATCATCCATAACTCATGACCCATAACTCAAGTCTCATAACTAATTTCTCTAACTCTATTTTTTCACCCACTCAAAATAAAACTTGTTGGTTTTATATCTTGGTTCCTATGACTCAAGTTTTTGTACAAAATAGTGGGATCCATTTACTATATTGCGTCAAAACTTGTTAAATTGGTTCTTGTTAAATTTTTTAAATTAACGCAATCATTCTTATTGTTAAATTGGCATATCCATTTCAGCATCTTCTATAAGATGGCCCGTAATGGATCATGCTTATGGAATCTCCCTCAATGAAAACTTCTTGCAATCCTATCCTATCCGCTCTCTGTTGTCTTGTAGATATTGGTTTTGCTTCGTCTAGCTCAAGTACCATGTTACTTCTTTTGCTAGCAGCTGCGCACACACACACACACACACACACACACACACACACACAAAACCTTACATTTTCAAATATTTCCCAGTATTGTGAAGTAGATAGCAGGAAATAAGATTTAGATAGAGCACACAAGCTACAAACCCAGTGTGGTCATACATTTTGGTACTCAACAAAGTATTGAAAAATAAATTTTAACAGAAAAAAAAATCATAGAGCAACATCTCAACAAATACAACAATGGACATGGAAAAGAGAGAGGGAGAAAGTGAAGAACAGACCCAAAATGGAAAAATTGGCAGAACAGACCGCCAGTGACAGATCGTGTCCTTCTATGGTCAGCTCGTGTCTTCAGCTGGACAACTTAACTACTTCTAATGCATCGGAATTTTTAGGGGAAGAAAAGTGAGAGGATGAAGATAGAAGGTGGAAGAGTAAAGCGAAATGTGGGTGTGTGATGCTTTGAGAGTGAAGAGTGTTGTGTTTGAAAAGAAAAGCAAATGAAATGAAGCAAATAGAGTAAAGCCAACGGTCTCAATGGTTCTGACGTGACCGCTCACTACCACGGCCCCCACAGTTGCTGAATAATTACAACTTTGCCATTGAAACTCAATTCTCATAACTTGAAAACACATAAAATGTGTTTTAAATTTCTATAATTCATAACTCATATTTATGAGTTTTGAGTTATGAGAATTGAACTCAAGAATTTTTCCAAACAAACTATAGGTCAGTGGACCCCATATTTTATGAGTTTTTGGTGATGAAAACTAAGATATGGGTGATGAAAACAACAAAACCAAACAAGACCATCCATTTGCTCAAGCAGACTTGGGTGTTCATACCCTTACTCTAGACCTAAGATCTAGTTACAATTTGACTTCTGCTTAAGGGTCAAAATAAAGAGCAATTCTTAAATCTAAACTAACTGGTGACTCCCTTCTTTGCCTTAATCTTGAGTTAGTGGCATATTCTTAGACTCGAGTGTAGGATGAATTTACACTGGGATAGCCTTAAAAGGAGTAATGTAGTTGGCAGATATAGTGGCATTCACAAGCCACACCTTGGAACGCTTACATTTATGGACTATTAAGCTTTTGTATTCTTGGTTATTCAAATTAATTTGAGTGGTTGAGGCCCTTGACAGAGCCATGAGTAGCTCAATGTGAGTCTATCGTATAGGATACGCCACTAGCCTCATGGTTTAAGGCAAAGAAAAATGAGTCACAGCTTAACTTTGAACTAAGTTGAGAATCACTTTGACCCATTAGAAAATGTTTTACTCTTCATCACCCAAATTAAGCTCCAAGTTAGAATATATAAATGAGAAGATATTAGACACTCATTCTCACTTCCTTAAATATCGACGTTCACTAGTGTTTATTCATCACGGACAAAAATGGCATTTGGAAATAGTAATGTTCATTGGATGATGCATTTGATTATTGGAGAGATGTTTGTACGTACTACACTACTGGAAAGGGGAAATAGAGTTGCATTGGGATTGGCTTTTCTAATTGTGCGGTTGGTTTTATCAGCCCCTTAGTCACAAACAAAAACAAAAACAAAAACTAAAATTTTAATCAAATTGAGTAATTCTAATACCATAAACTAAATTACAACTTTGTTTCCACCAATCATGGACTCATGGTCAGACGCGTAAATGGCTATGGCAAAAATTGTGGCTTAATTTGTATCTAGAATTTGTTAATCAAATTATGCGTAATAACTCTTGCTGCATTTGGTTGCATGATCGGGGTTGAGAGGAAAGTTGGAAAGCTACTCTGGTCTCCCCCATATACAGGTACTCCAACACCAATGGCATTATTTGTGCTTTTTTTTTTTCTTTCTATTTTGAGAAGGTCATTATTTTGGATTTTAAGGTTTTGTTTCTTTGCTTAATCTATAGATAATATTAACATAATGCCATGGCCTTCGCTTAATCTATAGGCAATATTAACATAATGCCATGGCCTTTGCTTAATCTATAGGCAATATTAACATAATGCCATGGCCCAAGGTGGAGGAATGTCTTGACTTGTTAAAATTATCGAATCTGTCTTATTTGCCCAATTTGAATATTGAACCAAGGCCAAAATGTAGCTCGTTAACCCAGTTCGCATTGTCCCTCAATTATCTCCCCATTTAGGCCCAAACCCAATCTTAGCCGAATTTCTAGCTTGATTATAAAGGACAAAAGGCTCTCAATCCAACACTACCGTCTACAAATCTTCACCCCATTTAGGGTTTGTTTAGGATCAGCTTATTTGCTAAAAGTGAAATTTTTTTGTTGAAAGTACTATAAATAAAGGTAAAAATTAGCTAGAATAGTACAATGGAATCCATAAATAGTACCAAAAAGTGCAGTGTGACCCATGGATAGTAGCAAAAATAAGCTGAATAGTAAAATAAGTTAACTTTTTAATTAAGAGGCAAACACACACTTAGTTTATGCTGTGATAATCCAACTTTCGTGAGGCCACAATTACATGACACTTCTCTAAGCCCACTTTAAAAAGCAAATTTTTTTATAGTAAACAATATATTTTTTTCCCCCTAAACTTTACTTAAAAGTCTTTTTTTTGTCCCAAAATTTTGAAAACTTCATTTTTTTTCCTAAATTATTGAATAGTTCACCTATTGTCTTTAAATTATTGGAAATATTTTATTTTCTATCCTTAAACTTTTAAAAATTTTGTTTTTCATATTTATTTTTATCTCTAAACTATTAAAAGGACTTTTTATAAAGTTTAAGGATGAAAGAAAAAAAGCATATTAAAGTTTAGGGATGAAAAAAAAAAACATATTAAAGACTTTATTAAAAGTCTTTTTTTTCCCAAAAATTTGAAATTTTCATTTTTTTTATTCCTAAATTATTGAAAAGTTTGTCTGTTGTCCTTTAATTATTGAAAATGTTTTATTTTCTATCCTTAAACTTTTAAAAAGTTTGTTTTTTATTCTTATTTTAGATAAAATTTAGTTACAAAATTAGTTGTAGCCTAAAACTATAACCCTATTCAATAAAATAAGTATTACTACATAATTTGAAAATCTAACTATTGAATTGCATGTATTCAATAAAATAAGTATTACTACATAATTTGAAAATCTAACTATTGAATTGCATGTTCTTTACACTCTTAATACACATATCAATTTTGTGTTAATCAAATATTATTTACTGTATGATATATGAGCTTATATTTTATACATAATTTTAAACTACAAAAACTAGCAATTTAAACAATTTATTAATGGCATAGCAATTAATCTTTAATTTTCTAGAAATTTTGCAAGTATAAAGGATTTAAGAAGAAGACGTAATCTAATGGTGGAATTCTCAAAATTCACTTCTAATAAAAAAATATTGAGTATGGTTGTAGTTTTAACCTATAACCAATTTTGTAATTAAAATTTATTCTCTTATTTTTATCTCTAAACTATTAAAAAGATTTTTTATAAAGTTTTAGAATGAAAGAAAAAATCATATTAAAATTTAGGAATGAAAAATAAACTTTTGATAAAATTTAATAATCAAAATAGAATTTTATCATTTTTTTAAACAAGTATTTAGCAATAATGTAAAAATAAAAAATAGGCAACCTAGCACCCCATAAACTTCAGACTGATAAAAATTGGCCAATTTATAGTTAAACTCAAATGGATTGTGGATACAGTAGCTTAAATAATATATTTACACGTGAGCAACACAATAATTTATTATTATCATTACACACTTATCACAATCACATAAACGTACATATTCAAATAGAACAACACGTACAACACAAAACAAACAGCAAACAGCAAACAGCATGGACATCTATCCACACCTATATATACGTATCTTCCATAAGCAGCCCAGGAGAATCGAATACTTAATTTATGCACTATGAAGTATGAAGCCAACCTTTCCTCTCACGCCTGTCAAACACATCAGACAGTTGATCCTCCTTATTTAACTATTAATCTACAAAAACAGCATGGACGTTTCTAACTAATAAGAACTTTATATAACTTCATATGCATGAACATAATATTAATCCGCACGTAAAAGCTCCTAAAAAAGAGAAGACTTACACGGTGTGTACGTTGGTGGTGATCACACAGTGACAGAGACTGAGACGAAGCCGTCGTCGGTAATCATATCTGGCAGTTGAATACTGGTTTCGGAGCTGGTCCTGCAATGAACTCCGTTAACGTGGCCGCCGCCACTGCTGGAATTACACTGGCATAGTTTAGCGATGAGTGTAACAAAGAGGATCAGCAGGACAAGTACTGCCGCAGCGACCTTGAAGGCCAATAGCCACCTTTCTTCTCTGCTACTTACAAAAAGAAGTTGTATTAATCAATTAATACCTGGAACAAATATATATATATATATATATATATATATATTAGTTGTCAGTGATTTAAACTATTGTTCGTTTGTTACCTATTCAGAGGAGGAGACAATAAGGATGACTGAGCAGAAGTGTGAAGTGTAGGAAGAGGTGGAGAGTTTACAAAGGCGCAAGAGGGGGAAGGAGGGGGAATTGGTTTGGCCATGGTAACTGACATTTTTTGGATTTGGATATGTATCTGCAAGGCTTCAAGTAAAGAGCCTCACAAAGTGTTTGGAAGGCTTTGTGATCTACTGTGAGTTGTAAATTGTAATTGAAGGAGAGAGCTGCCTTTTTATATGGTCAGTCTTTAAGGAGGCGCGTAACTCACGACTTGCGAGTGGAAACAAGAAGGTACTGTAGTTGTGTCACAACTCGCCACATGGCGAGTTGTGATTTACTCATAGAATAAGACATTACACATAGTAATCATGTCACAAATTTTCTTCTTTAGAACACATAGTAATCATGTCACCCAAATAAAAAGAAAAGAAAAAGTAATCATGTCACAAATTTTCTTCTTTATTACATATAGTAATCATGTTATAACATAAAGTAATCTTGTCACAAATTTTCTTCTTTGTAACATATAGTAATCATGTTATAACATAAAGTAATCATATCACAAATTTTCTTCTTTATAACATATAGTAATCATGTTATAACATAAAGTAATCATATCACAAATTTTCTTCTTTATAACATATAGTAATCATATCACAAATTTTCTTCTTTATAACATATAGTAATCATGTCACAAATTTTCTTCTTTATAACATATAGTAATCATGTTATAACATAAAGTAATCATATCACAAATTTTCTTCTTTATAACATATAGTAATCATGTCGCAAATTTTCTTCTTTATGGTTTTAGATGGTCAAAATTTTTTGTCAGTTGTTATACAAAGTTTCTACTTTCTCATAGCCAAACGGGGAGACTTCAGCGTGTTGGGGGAGAGTTTCTGAGAAGGAGAGTATGACTCTAAGAATCTCGATCACTTTATGTACCTTTATAAATATGCTGGAAAGGGCATTTTTGGGCATATATAAATTAGAAATTTTCCCTATCAAAAAAAAAAAAATATATATATATATATATATTTTCTGAGAATGAGAGTTTGTTATGTACTGTTTAAAGACTATAAAGAGCATTTTTGGGTATATAGAAATTAGAGCGTTTCTAGAGGGAGAGACCATTTCTATTTGTATTAATCTATTAACTATGTAAAAAGAGCCAAAAGGCTCATGAATAGTGTTTTTGGTTTATTCAATTGGTGAGCTACACTTTTTTTTTTTTCCCTTCAACCACACAGTTGGTTTGAGCTTTGATTTTGTTTTTGTTTTTTAAGGATCTTTATATGTTTATTTTGTACTTGCAATGTATGCTTCCATTGTAGACATAAAAAAAGTGGCAAATATTATACACATTTGCAAAAAAAAAAGGTAAATATTGTTCAAATTTTGCAAATGTGTACAAAATTTGCCAATTTTTATGTGTCTAATAATATAAATTTACATTATAAGTACAATGTATATATAGAGATATTGTGAAAATGTTGTGACGCGTGTGTCAATTTCTTATGAGTCAAAATAAAATAAAATAATAAAATATCATACCGAGATCTAACACAACTAAAATAAAGGTATTGTATCATAAAATTGTTGTTACATTTTATTGTTATCACAATATTTTTACAACTACTGATGTGTAAGCATGGTTTTAAAAAGGGGATCGGATTGGCCAGTCTGATCGGTTCAATCGGGAATTGAGTACTAGTTTGGTCCAGTAAAAATGCCTAAAACCAGCCAAAACTGATGAAAACTGAGAACCGGAGGCAAATTCAGTTTTACCCCCAGATCGGTTTTTAAAACCATGGGTGTAAGTTCCTGATAGGTGAAAATATGGTAATAAAGCATTAGACTGAGATCCACCATGGTTGAAAATAGAGATATTGTGAAAACGTTGTAATATTTTGTTGCATTCATAAACTTTTTCATTTTTTGGTTTAGTCAAATTTAGTGTCTATATATAAAAAGAGTGAATGGGAAAAGGTATTTTAGCTTCACTACTATAGTTTTGGCTTGTTCAATTTTCACTGCTTTGCTGGCCTTTTTTTTTCTTCTCTCTCCTTTTTTTTTTTTTTTTTTTTTTTTTGTGAATGCCTAAAGCTGTAGTAGATTTGCTATATTATTTTTGGTTTGTCCAATAAGCACAATATTTTCACAATTGTTGATTAATTCTTTAGAGGTTGAAATAAAATAATAAAATATCATACTGGAACCAACTACAACTAAAAATAAAAGGTATCGTGAAAAAGAAAGTGCTACATCCTCAATATTTTTCACAATACTTTCATAACAAATCATAAATGGTAAATTGTTTTTGGTTCTAATTTAAACTTACGAATGAAACTATTTCATTGCCCACCAATAACATGTAACAACCTACTACTTATGATTTGTTGTGAAAATATTGTAAACAAAACATTTTTTTGTTTAAAAATATTAAGTCATTTTGTTGTCATCACAATATTTTCAAAACTTTGAGCAGTCAATTCTTTACAAGTTAAAATTAAAAAAAAAAAAATTATAATTGTGTTATGAAAATGTTGTGTCATTTTGTTGTGTTTTTAGAAATTTTTTGTTGGTTTAGTTAGTTTTATTGGGCTAAAATTCACTGTTTCACATACAATTTTCTTGAGTTGACTTTTTGTATTTCTTTTCTTTGCGCACCATTTTAACTTTTTAAGTAAAATCACATAGTTTTACACACAAAAACAAAAACCAAAACCTAGGATAAAAACACTTTTCCCCTTTATATTTGGGGTAGTTTACAATTCCTCCTTAAACTTTAAATTCAAGCAATTTTTCCATTAATATTTTTTAAAATAGAAAATATGTCATATTGTTATTCTCTCAGTTAAATCTTAATGAAAGCTTATAATTCTTTGAATATTTTATTGTGTAATGTCTAAAATACTCCTACTAAATTTTAACATTTCAAAAATTTTCTTCACATATTTTGAGTTTTAGATGGTAGTAATTCTTGGAAAGTTGGAATGATGATATAAGGTGTTTTATTTTTATCTGAAGAACATTAATTTTCTAGGTTTAAATTTTCGAAACTTATAATTTATCTAATGGAAAATTTGATGACACATGTTTTTTGTTATCTTTTTTAATTTTAATTTTAATTTTATTTTCTTAGCAAAACTCAGTTGTTTATTGTTGGAAGATGATAAAATTTGTTATCATTCTTAGAAGTTAGTGAGTGGATATATTGACTTTAGTGATAGGGAAAAAATGGATTGACCCCTTTGGATAATTAATTAATTAATTATCCGAGTTAATTAATTAATTCAATTTAACATGCAATGGTATGGTAGCATAAACAAATCATCAACTAAACTAAATGCAGCAGAAAATAAATTTGACACGGGTGATTTGTTCACGAATGGGGAAAAACACCGAGGCAAAACCCCACCGAGTGAATTTAAGGTCACCACTCCTGAGAATCCACTATTATTAATAACAAGCAGTTACAAGTAAAATGAATCTCAGTATCCAATACCAACCTACAGTTGAACCCTTACCCCAATACCCAATTGGACTTGTATTATAGCGGCAATCTCTTCGTTCAATGCATAAATCCCAGTACGTGACTAACACACCAACTTGAGGAAGATGTTGGCTGCAAAGTTCTTTAGTTCATCAACAATGAAGATCAGTAAGCTCCTTTGTCACAAAATCTTTGGCGTAAAGACGCAATAGCTTTTACAGAGAATATGATGAACTAGAGCAATTTCTGCTTCCGGTCACAATATGCATGTATTATCACTTTACATCACCTGTGATGGCTCTTAAAATAATCCTTATATATGTTTAGGGTTGTGAGAAAAGAAATCCTACACAAATACTCAAGGATATGCGTGTAATCAGATCTGGAAAACCTGATTTTGTAATTCTCGACAGATACAGCTTGTGTCGAGCTTCTATCGAGCTTTAGCAGTAACTCTCGATAGAAAGAATTTTGTTGAGACTTCTATCGAGTTTTAATGAGCATGACATTCTTCACTTGTTTTTTGGTCAGATTTGCATGAATTCGATACTTAACTTGAACACTTGTTTTTTGAAGTACTAAACCCATCCTAGATCTACCCAATTATAAGTAAAGTGCGTTTTGTCAAAAGATTAGCCAATTACATAAATATATCCCTAACATTTAGCAAATAGGTACTAAAAAACTATTATAGTAAATAGCTACCATAATTTTGTGGTTGATCAAAATTCATATACAAATGAGATTAACTTTTTATGACATAATTATCAAAATTCTAAAATTAATGCGCTAGTTGTATGGTAAAGAAAAAATAAAGTGACCCTGAAACTTTATGGTAAAACCATATCTCCATTTGAAGTATAGTCCTTACTTTTGAATTTTTCTATCCACTTGAAAGATTACATTGATTTTTGTCATGGTAGAAATTGACATGCAAATTTTGACTATATAAATAAATACAAAATTTGAAATCATAAATTCACTAAGGCTGTGTTTAGACTTTAGATTCGATGATTTAAATCCAAAGAATTTTAGGATCAATTACTAGCATACATTACTTGATAGCTCCATTTGATGTATAGTCCTTACTTTAGACTTTTTCTATCCACTTGAAATTAATATTACATTGATTGTTGTCATGGTAGAAATTGACATGCAAATTTTGACTATATAAATAAATAAATAAATTTTGAATCGTAAATTCACTAAGGTTGTGTTTAGATTCAATGAGTTAAATCCAAAGAATTTTAGGATCAATTATATTTTTGTTTAGTGATACAAATAAAATTTAAAATTGACCTTAATCATTATTATTTTTTCATGACAAGCACGTGTCTTGCATGTGCGGCCATAACTAGTCCCCAAACAAAGATTCAATATCCTGTTTCTCCCTATCAAAAAAAAAAAAAAAAAAAAGAAGGAAAAAAAATGATATTCCTCTAAGGTAAGGGTATGTAACATTTCTGCTAGGGTAAGGGTATCCAAACCCACTCACTCTAATAGAACCCAAACCTATCCAATTAATATTTGGGTCAAATGGGCATTGGCCTAATTAGACCAAGTGAGTTTAAATAATAATTGGACCTTGATTAAAAACCTAATTAACCCAAAGATAATAAACCCAAATTTTAGCTCAGCCCTTTAACCTTCTCTCAGTCTCTTGACTCTGTCTCCCTCCGTTACTTTTCGTTTCTCTCTCTTCAAGAATTTGGGTTTTCAAGTCCTAATTTCAGTGATCTTTCTTCCTTCTCTTTCATTTTCTCATTGCCAACACATATCTTAATTACTATTGTTGGTGCAAACACAATAATATTGGAAATAACACAAAGAGAAACGAATAATACTTCTGAATATTATTAATTTGAGATTAGAAAATACACAACACCATTTGGACTAAGGCGTGGCACTCGCTCTTTTTAAGGAGACTAAAGCCCTTAGTTGGCTAAACTTCGTAATTAGTGCAAACCTTCTCTGACTTGTCTCCCCTAAGATACAACAGCCCAACAAATGTCGTATGGCTAGAACAACCTCTGCACGAAGTGTTCAAGCCCAAAGCTCCATAAAAAAGAACACCCTTCCTTGCTAAGAACCTCCCTTATTTTTAGTGTATAAGAATGCTTGCAATTTGCTGGATTTTTTGGTGAACTAATGTTGTAACTTGTATTGGGTCAGAATGAGTCCATTTATAGGCTCAATGGGCCTCATGAAATTATTACCCATACTAATCTGATTAATTAGGTCCATTGTTCCGATGTAGTGGGTGTTACTAATTTAATTGCTAGACATAAATCTGATGGGCTGGAGTTATATAATTAATGGATGAGATAAGGAGTTTTTGAGGAATGAAGGCTCTGTTTGTTTTGGCTTCAAACCATTTTAGGAAATCATTTTTTGTAAAACCGTGTGTTTGGTTGTGCTAGAAAATAGCATTTTCCGGATTTGCATTTCAGTTGACTGAAAAAAACAAGCCTTTGACCCGAAAATCATTTTACAATTCTATTTTCACTTCAAACGACTTCCGGACTAAGAGAGAGAGAGAGAGAGAGAGAGAGAGAGAGAGAGAGAGAGAGATTGAGAGAGAGAGAAACGGTGAGCAAGAACCAAATGCAGCTACTCGACAACCACAAATCGAGCTCCACTTCGACGACTATAGACCAAGCAGAGAATCGACGACCACAGACCGCGCCTCCACAGACCAAGCTCTGATCCACCCACAGTGAGTTTCCTTCACTCTGATCCACCCTGAGGTCCGATCCCTAACTCCAATCCACCCTTTATGTCCGATCCACCCTCCCATCTACCCAAAATCCACCCTCAAACCCATAAACAACCCATCATCCGACCCACCCTCAAACCCATAAACAACCCCTCCTCAGTCCGATCCTTATATATATATATATATATATATTTATTTATTTGTTTATTTATTTAATTATTTATTTATATAATTATTTAGATCGGATAATTATTTATTTATTTATATAATTATGTATTTATTTATTTATTTACTTTTTTTAATTATTCATTTTTTATTTAATTATTGACTTAATAATTTATTGTTGTTGGTGTTACAATTATACAGAAATTGAATTCAATGTGATTTGTTGGTGTAAATATTGATTGTGATGGTGTAAATATTGATTGTGATGATATTATGTTGTAACTGTTGTTGGTGTTACAATTATACAGAAATAGAATGCAATGTGATTTGTTGGTGTAAAGCATTTTCCGTAAAATGTTTGAACGAACCAAACACCGGAATTGATTTTCTGTAAAACGAATTCTGAGGCAGCCAAACAGTCCGAATACATTTTCCTTTCCAAAAAATAGCATTTCCGGAAAATGGAAGATTTTCCGGAAATGCTTTTACATGAACCAAACAGAGCCGAAAAGACCCAAATAGATAATCCATTAAGTGGGTTAATAGCTCTTTATTTTCCGTAATAAAAATGGAGTATTAATTCGGGTCATTTACTCACCAACGGATATGGTAATTATTCTGAATGGGTTGTTAAGTAGGTGGATCCAATAGGCTGATTCATTTCCATTTTTGACATCTCCTCCCTTCACCTCCCTCTTGTGCATGTATCTAGCCTAATATTTGAGTCGATTCATATTAGCCCATTAATCACCATAATTAAAAAGAATAAAACAGTCTCTCTCATTTTCAAAGTGGGATTAAACATTTTGACTAATCCCTCATCTTCCATATTCACTCCCACATCTTTACATTTATGTTGTAATATTTATTCTTTTTAATTAATTAATAATAAAATGCTTCAACAATCCCCCATTCATTTTATTATTAAATTTTTTTAGTTAAAGAGAGATTACTAGGCAAAGACGGGTCACTATGCATCATAAAGGTGTGCTCTGCATTGAACTTTCACTTAGTAAAACAACGATCTCAAGTCTAGAGTCTTAGTGGTCTCCAACTTGAACTAGGATTGCTTTGGGGAAATTAAGCATCACTGTTTACACATAACAACCTAGATGTTGACATGAGCTTTTGTAGCTAGCACTTTATGGCCATGTGTTGATCCCAGTTTCATGAGTGTATTTGAGATTAAGTCCAAATCTCATATGGAGTTGCCCCACCCCTACACTCACATAGGTAAAAAATTTTCAAGGGTGTTCCTATAATTCTAACACCCCACTCATATGAGCTGCAAATTTCTTTTTGAGTTTTTTTTACTCAACCTCTCCACAGTACAGGATAAATGCACTTACATCATAGGGATGAACAATTAAAAAATTATTTACAAAATAAATAATTAAAAAATAAATGGTACATTTCTTACAACCATCATATGATTCGTTTTTCCCATTGAACCCAATTCTTAGGATCTCTAGTCCTTCAGTTGGGTATCCTCATACATGGCTCATGAATCTATGGACTTTAGTCCCATCCCTCTCAATGTATTCTAGAGTCTATCTTTTGCCAAGGCCTTGGTGAATGGATTTGCAAGATTATCATTAGATTTAATATAATCCACAATTATGATGCCACTACTCAAATAAGATCATATGATACTATGCTTTCTTCTTATAGGATTGGATTTACCCTTGTAATAACGATTTTTAACTCTACTAATTGCGGTCATGCTATCACAATGAATTAATATAGGTGGAATTGGCTTTTCCAAAGTGAAATTTCATCTAACAAATTTCTAAGCCAATTTGTCTCTTCACTAGTTGAAACTAATGCTATTAATTCGGCTTCCATTGTTGAATTAGCAATTACTGTTTGCTTTTTATATTTTCAGCAAATAACACCACTACTTAAGGTAAAAATGTAACCAATAGTAGAGAGAGAATTACTTGACAAAGTATTCCAATCGGCATCACTAAAAGCTTCAATCATAGCAGGATATTTTTTTATAAAATAAGTCATAACTTTAGGTACCAATTAAATATCTCATGACTCGCTCAATAGCTAGCCAATGATCTCTATTAGGCTTGCTAGTAAATCTGCTAAGCACTCCTACTGCATATGCAATGTCAGGTCTAGTACAATCAGTAGCATAATGCAAATTACCAATGATACTAGCATAATCCTTTTGATTAAAAATTTCATCATCATTATTCACAAGAAATAAATGAATACTAAAATCAAAAGGAGTAGCTACACTTTTGTGATCATGAAAATTATATTTTCTCAATATTAAAGACATAATAATCAGGACCAAAATCCTTTTCAACTCTAGTTCTTTTACTCCTTCTAGGTTCCATTTCAAAATTTTCTTGATTTTGTAAATGAGAAGTAGAAGAACTAGGTTGTGACAAAATATTTTCTTCACCTCCACTATTTTTCAATTTAAAAGGAAATTTTCTTCATGAAAAATTGCATCACTAGATTCAAAAATTATTTTGTTTTCAAGATCAAAAATTTTATAGGTTGCACTATTAATCGCATAACCAAGAAAGGTAGGTAGTAGCTCTTATACCTAATTTAGGTATTTTAGGGTCAGTAAGCTTTACATAAGCAAGACAATTCCATACTCTCAAATATCCCAAATTTGGCTTATATCCTTTCTACATCTCAAAAGGTGTGGTATGTGACTTTTTATGTGGCACCCTATTCAAAACATGACATGCAGTTAAAATAACGTCATCCAAAAAATGTAAAGGTGCACCAAATTCAATTAACATGGCATTTGTTAACTCAATTAGAGTTCTATTTTTTTCTTTTAGCCACACCATTAGAAGCAGGTAAATATAGTGCAGTAGTTTCATGGATAATTCCCAAAGACTGAACAAATGAGTTGAATGCACTTAATTCATAATCATGGCCTCTATCACTTCTTATTCTTTTTATTTTTCTACCGAATTGATTTCCAACTTCTTTTAAAAAATCTTGAAATTTTTTAAAAGAATCACTTTTATTTTTCAACAAATAAACAATTGTATATTTTGAAAAATTATCAATAAAAGTGATAATATATCTATTTCCTCCATGAGCTAAAATTCCCTCAATTTCACATAAATTGGAGTGAATTAATTAAAGCAATTTAGTATTTCTGACAACACTTTTATGAAGCTTTTTTGTAATCTTAGCTTGACTACAAGTTTCACATTTTACAAAATCTTTTGACAGTTTTGGAATTAATCCTAAACTACTCATGATTCCCACATATCTACTATTTATGTGACACAAACGAGCATGCCAAAAATTAATAGAAGAAAGCATATAAACTGAATTGGTAGATGTTTTATTATTCTCAACATTCAATTTAAACATTCCATCACAAGCATAACCCTTGCCCACAAATAATATCGTTTTAATGATTACATAATTATCAGATTCTATAGATTTCTTGAAGCCAGCTTTGTTAAGCAAAAAGCTTGACATTAAATTCTTTCTCATGGACAGAGTGTAAAGTACATCTTTCAATGTTAGTACACATCTAGAAGTGAATTTCAAATCAACCTCACCACTCCCAAGAACCTTGACTTTGCTAGAGTCACCAAGAATAACAGTTTTTTCTTCTTCAAAGGGAGTGTACAACTTGAACCAATTTTTTTCATAGCAAATGTGCCTATTAGCACCAGAATTTGCCCACCACCCTTCAATATATTGCACCATATTGATGTCTGTAATCATAGCCACTAAAGGCTCTTCGATTATGTTAGCCTACGAGACAGATTAACGTTTCCGAAATTTGCAAAATTGAGCAATATGCCCACTCTTGCCACAAACAAAACAGGATCTATTAAATTGATCTTATGAAGGGCGTCCTTGGTTCTTATTGTAATTTTTATTGGGTTTCCCCTTCCTTGAGGTCTATTATTATTTTTGAAGGCTCTTTTTTTATGCTTCAATTGACCATTTCTAGGAAAATGACTTTTGGGCATATTATTATTGGCTGAAATAAGGTTTACCTTTGTGGTGGAATTACCATTGCTCTCTTGTGTCATAAGTTCATCTTGTCCTTTATCCTCCTCCTTCATATGGATGCATGTGATCAAAGTCTCCAAGGATGTCTCCTTTTGTTTGTGCTGCGAAGTTTTTTGGAACTCCCTCCAAGATTGTGGTAGTTTATCAACTATGCCAGCTACCACCAAATTATCTCCAATCTTTATGCCTTTGAATCTCAATTCTGCCATGATCATTTGGAAGTCATGTGCTTGATCCACCACTGAATTTCCATCCACCATTTAGTAACGGAAGAATCTACTAGTAGTATACTTCTTTGCATCAGCATCCTCGGTATCATACTTGCTTTATAAAGCTTTCCATATTTTTTTGATAGAATTATAAGTTGTATCAAAAGATAAGAGCGATAATTGTATTCATCTTTTGTATACTTATCTATTTTTTCTTGATGGAGATGAAATTCTTCCTCACTCATCTCATTGGTAGAAACCTTTAAAGGATTCTTGTCAGTGAGGATGTAGGTGAATTTGAGAAGACTCAAGTAGATGAGGACTTTTCCTCTCCACTTCTTGAAGTGGGCTCCCTTAAAGTGAAAGGGCTTATTGAGATCTTTGAAGTCTCATTTGGTTTTTCTTGTGTAGGCTTCATGATTAAATCTCCTTAAAATTGTTGGTGCAAACACAATAATAATGGAAATAACACAAAGAGAAACTAAATAATACTTCTAAATATTATTAATTTGAGATTAGAAAATACACAACACTATTTGGACTGAGGCACGACATTCGCTCTCTTTTAGGAATTTCAAGCCCTTGGTTGGCTAAACTTTATAACCGGTGCAGACCTTCTCTGACTTGTCTCCCCCAGGATACAACAGCCCAACAAATGTCGTATGGCTAGAACAACCTCTACATTCAAGCCCAAAGCTCCATTAGAAAGAACACCCTTCCTTTCCAAGAAACTTTCTATTTTTTAGTGTATAAGAATGCTTGCAATTTGTTGGATTTTTTGGTGTACTAATGTTGTAACTTGTATTGAGACTGAATGAGTTTCTTTATAGGCTCAATGGGACTCACGAAATTACTACCCATATTAATATGATTAATTAGGTATATTATTCTGATGTAGTGGGTGTTATAAGTTTAATTGATGAACGTATATCTGATGGGCTGGAGTTACAAAATTAATGGATGAGATAAGGAGTTTTTGAGGAATGAAAAGGCCTAAATGGATAGTCCATTAAGTGGGTTAATAACTCTCCATTTTCCATAATAAAAATGGAGTATTAATTCTGGCCATTTACTCACCAAAGGATATGGTAATTATTTTGAATGGGCTGTCAAGTAGGAGGATCTAAGAGGCTAATTCATTTCCATTTTTGACACCTCCCCCCTTCTTGTCCCCCTTGCACACGTATCTAATCTAATATTTGAGTCAATTCATATTAGCCCATTAATCACCATAATTAAAAAGAATAAAATAGTCTATCTCCTTTTCAAAGTGGGATTAAGCATTTTCGCTAACTCCTCTTCTTTCATATTCACTCTCACATCTTTACATCTATGTTGTAATATTTATTCATTTTAATTAATTAATATTAAAATGCTCCAACAACTATTATTAAGAGGTGGCCTGTGAAGGAGTTTTCCTTAAGGAAATTTCAAAATTTGAAACCATAGTTTGTTCAATTCCCACTTTAAGTCTAACTTAAATAGATTTTCTTTCATTTTCTCAGCTGCCAAACAAATCTAATACTCTCTCTCTCTCTCTCTCTGTGAAAAACCTTCAGATAGTATTGTCTTTTGCTTTTGTTTCAAGTAAGTCTCTTTCAAAAATTGGCTCTTTCTCTCTGTTAATATGTAATTCTAGTTTATGGGTTCTTGTATATGTTTTATCTTCATTGTATAGCTCTAGTGTTTGATGATTTGCTTTAGTGATTTATTTCCTCTTTTGCCTTTTATGTTATGCAGAAATTGCCCTTTGGATTCTATTATTCTTTTATAATTTTGTGTGAATTTGAATGGTATATATTTATTTATTTATTTTTTTTTTGAATTTTCGTATCATGATAGTTTGTTGTGAATTAATTGAATGAGACTTTTTGTTATATATATGCATGATGTTATTGTGCTCCTACTATGGCTTTTTAGGCTTGCTAATCTGCATATAGTTAACAGAAGATCAAATACACGACAAGTAAATGTACATGATGTTATTGTGCTCCTCTGTTCTTTTCTTCCCCCACTGAAATTTCAACTTTTGTTTTGAGTTTAATGGAATGCAAAATAAAAAGTTGTTAGTTCTTCATGATTGAGAGTGTGCTCATCTCGGAGGTAATTAGTATATTCTGATAGGCCAAGAATGTATTGACTCCTTGTGATAGATTAATAAATTGATTTAGCCAAGTTAATTAATTAATTCAATTAACATGCAAATTGCGTTGTAGCACAAACAAATCACCAATTAACTAAAGTGCAGCAGAAATTGAATTGATATGGTGATTTGTTTACGAATAGGGAAAACCTAATCGGCAAAAACCCCATTGGGTGATTTTAAGGTCACCACTCCTGAGAATCCACTATTATAAAAACAAACGGTTACAAGTAAAGGAATCCCAGTACTTTATACCAACCTACAGTTGAACCCTTACCCCAATACCCAATTGGACTTGTTCTGTAATGACAATCTCTCCTTTTCAATGCACGGCTCCCAGTACGTGACTAACCAATAGATGCGTGGATCCTAGTACACGACTAGATCACCAACTTGAGAAAGATGTTGGCTGCAAAGTTCTTCAGTTCATCACACGATGAAGATCACGAAGCTCCTTAGTCACAAAACCCTATGGTGTACAAACATAGTAGCTTCTTCAAGAGAAAGATGAATTATGGCAAATTTTGTCTCCGGTCACAATTTGCATGAACACAACTTTGCTTCACACTTGCGCAACCTTTTTCGGCCCTTAAAATGATCCTTATATATGTTTAGGGTTGTGAGAAAAGAAAGCCTAAACACATACTCACAGATTGGAGTGAAATCAACTTTGAAAAACTGAAATCCATAAACCTCGACAAATAGGGTATCTATCGAGCTTGCTGTTGAGCTTCGGGCTTTAGCAGCTTTTTAAACCTCGATAGATGCCAGCTGTCGAGCTTTAAAATCCAGCACTTTCTCACTTGTTTCTTGGATAGACTTGCATGACTTTAACACTTTGAACTTGAAACCTTGTTCCTTGAAGCATTAAACACATCCTAGATCTACCCAATCATAAGTAAAGTACGTTTTGTCAAAGGATTAGCCAATTCTAAATTGACATATGTTCCTAACATCAAATCACATATGTCCTAACATATTCTAATCCTTAAGATTGATTGGCCAAAAGAGTCATTTGCACTGTTCTACTTTAAGTGACACAAATAAATTTTTAAGGATAACGTCATTGTATGATTCTATAGTTTTGTGAGATATTTCTTAACTCTCTTTTTAATTTTCTATTCTTGCTAATTTTTTAGAATTTATATTGTTGAATCTGTAAAGTTGAATTTATTCAATCATGTGTTGGCTTTAGTCTGTACCAAATTTGCTTGTAATTTAGCAATTAGATACATTGTAATTAGGTGGGATTTATGTAAGGGTAGTGTGTGAGAGAGTGTGAAGAAAACTCAAGATGTGTGCAACTCAAAGGAGTCTCGCAATTGGATCTCGTGACTGGCAAGTTGCTAGAATGGCACACATGTGAAGCGTCCAGGGGAGCTAAAGGATCACAATAGCTGGAGCACTAGAGGACAAAACTTCTAGTCTAGCCAAGCAGTTAGCTCACGACTCAGACTCACAACACGTTCCAGTCGCGAGGTTGAGTCGCCAGAATGCCCTGTTTGATGAAAACTGACTTTTCGCATTTCTCATACACACTACTATAAATACCCTTATACCCATGAAATATAAAGAACTTTTAGAGAGAATTTTGAGAGAGAAACCCTAGAGAAAAACAAGATTGACTCATCCACAATTTTCATCACTTGATTCTCCAAATTCCTCTACTCTCACTCTCTCCACTAACATATTCTTGAGAGGTACATTTGCCAAATCCTTATCTCACCATACTCATATCAGTGAGGAGGTGTTTTGGTGTTTGGGAAGCAGTTCAGAGAGGACTAATTCATTTGGTTGATGCAATGGGCTTATTGCGGGATCCAGTAAGCTAGAAAAGACAAGGTTCGGCGTAACACTATTGGAGCAAGAGGCTTGGCGGGCTTAGGTGCATCGGTTAGATTAGGCTTGAAGGGTCTATTGCTATTCATGTATCTCAACTGATTTTCTAGTGGATCATTTACCGCTCAGACGACTTGACATAGGGGACCTCGTCCTACGCAAAGTTACCCCGACGACTAGAGATCTTGCCCAAGGGAAGCTCGGCCTAACCTGAGAAGGACCCTACCGAGTCGTCTGTTACTTCAGACAAGAAAGCTATCACTTGGAAACCTTAAATGGGAAGAGACTCCCATGACTATGGAACATCGAGCACTTGAAGAAGTACCACCAACAGATGTAACAGACAATTGTATTCATTCTTGAAAAGCAATAAAAGAATTATTCAGCCTATGTCTTAATGCGAGCAAACCTAGCAACTTAAAAGTCACAAAAAGAAAAATGGCTCAGTAACAAGATTCCGTCTAGACGGATGTAAGTTACTGACGAAGCCAAAAAAATGACAAAATCCCTTCAATGGGTGTAAGTCATAAAAATGGATAAGTAACAAGATTCCACCTAGACGGTTGTAAGTTACTGATGAAGCCAAAAAAATGACAAAATCCCTTCAATGGGTGTAAGTCATAAAAATGGTTAAGTAACAAGATTCTGCCTAGACAAATGTAAGTTACTGACGAAGCCAAAAAATGACAAAATCCCTTAAATGGGTGTAAGTCATAAAAATGGTTAAGTAACGAGATTCTGCCTAGACGGATGTAAGTTACTGACAAATCCAAAAATGACAAGATCCCTTGAATGGGTGTAAGTCATAAAAATGGCTAAGTAACAAGATTCCGCCTAGATGGATGTAAGTTACTAACGAAGTACAGGTCAATTCTCTGCCTAGATGAGTACAAGTTATAGATGAGTCATTCCTCCTTCGAAAGGGCAGGTCACAACATAAAATTTAAACTAAGTACAATGTACCAATGCAAATGAAGCAACTAAATTGACGAAGCAAGCAAAGATCGCACTAAAACAAGAATACAGACAAGTAAGTATACTATTACGAATATAGCTAAGGGCCAAAAAGTAGTGGGCAACCACCATTGTCTCTACATTGAAATTTAAAGCCAATAAATGCTGGGCTATAAACATTGTTCATAAATTAAAAATATTGTTTTGAAAGTAGAATCAAAAAGCCCAAAACACATTGGGCAACAAAAAATATATATACAAATGAACATAAGACTAGTTCAGGTAGTAGTTGCATCATCACCAATGGGAGGAGGCAGGGGAGTATCCCCAGGAAAAGCCTTTGTAGGAGCAGCGGATTATGAATCCTTGTCTGTCGCCATCTCCAGGTCGACAGCCTCCATGTCTAGATTTTCAAGGTCCACGCCAGAGGGATGTTTGATGAGATAGCGCCTTAGGAGTTTGAATCCTTTGAAGTACCAACTGAAGTCTGCTGAAAGGCCTCGATGGCCTTAGCAGTGATTGTATTGATCTTCTCCTTGGCTGCTTGGAGCTTCTCGTCTTTCTCCAACGTCAATTGGCGCTTAGCCCTGAGGTTGTCCCTCATGACCTTGAGTTTCTCCTTTATGGTGTTGATCTACCTCTAAGGCCTCCACCCTCGACATCGTAGATACGACCTTGGTCTCCTAAGCAACATACTCTGAGGTAATGTGAAGGCTCTCTCCCAGCACCTAAACGAGCTAGTGGAGATGACGACCCACAACCTCGTTGGCAAATACCTCCAAGAGCACTTTCATCTCCTCGGTAGTGAAGGTATCTTACGCCTGAGCTAGCGCAACTTTAACATCGTCCCAGACGTTGGAAGGTCAGGAGTCAGCCTTTTCTTTCTGCTTATCCCCGGTTCGCTGCCTTTTACTCCGTTGACGAGTCACCTCCTCAACTGAAGTGGCCAGGGAAGCAGTCCTCACCATCTCGGGGCCTGGTGTAGACGGAATCGCTGTAGTGACGAGGTCCCCCTTCTCCATCACATGTACAGTCTTGGCCCTAAGATTAGATAGGTGCTCATTCTTCTTAGCCCTCATCAGGGTGTAAATCCTTTGGTTAAATTTAGTCGTCATTCTTGCAAGAGGAAAACTCTTGTTAAAAAAAAAAAAAAAGCAACAAAAGGGAAATGAGGCAAGAGAATCAACATGGACAAGCCTAACACTTACTATTTTTCTCTTCAATTTCAATATTTCGCAAGACGAAGGCAAACATTTTTGGACTAAGACAATAAAAGGCAAGAGTTCGAGGATCCACCAGGTTGTCGAAATCCTTGATTGTCCTTGCTTACTCAATGGCCTTCCCACGCATCCCTTGTACCTGCTTTTAAGCTTGGGCCATCTCTTAACTGCACACGACAATGGGCAAAGGAGTTAGTGATGGTAAAACAAACACGATAAAACTTAAGAGATGAGGGGAAATAATGATGCACCTAAGTTTGGGGACAGAGCATCCTTGGGAGATCACCCCAAACTTCGTTAGAAGGAGTCTCCCAATCGTCCCCAGACACAAAAAGGAACCGGGACTTCCAATATCTGAAGGACGAAGGCAAATCCTGGATGATCCTAGTCATCCTCTCCCACGGTACCAGCTCATAATACCCAAGCTCCTTAGACACCTTTAAATGATACAGGTAGACGAGCTCGTCCATTCTGATCATGTTTTCGTCCATAGCGGCTAGCCATATCCCCATACAACTGACCACTATCTTCCATGAATTGGGCATAAGTTGCCTGGGAGCAATACCTAAGTGGCCTAACAGCTCCATAATAAAAGGGTGGATAGGGAATCTAAGCCCACACAGGAAGGCAGCCTTGTAGAAGCATACCTCCCCAAGGAAGAAGTGGCAAGCCCATTCCTCCTCACAGGGTAGACGAACCCTAACCCTATCTGGGAATTGAAATCTGTCCTTAAACCTAGAAAGTGTATCACCATCCAAACCACACACATCCTCAAAGGCATGGAAAGCCCTAACCTCTCGAGGGACAGAAACGGTAGTATCCCCCTCCATGGGTTTGTCACTGGACGATAACCCAGTCTCTGCCTCACTTGACCTCACCATAGACATCACTTCCTGCTCCCTTATTAAACCCTCAAACCAATCAATTGACTGACGAAGCAATGGTAGCAAATCACCCAATGCAGCGCTCAAGCCATTACCCTCTAATACAAAATTCTCAAGATATGGAAAAGCACTTAAGGATCCCCCTAAACGTGTGAAAAGGAAAGAGACAAAGGGACAAAGGGCCATAACCTTAGAACTACTAAGCATAGGACTCAAAAAAGAGAAGAAGGGTAAAGTCCTAAAAAGAGCAAAAACACAGAAAAGAAAAGGGAAAATAAAAAATTTATGTAGAGTTATCTACTTAAAAAAGAAAAAGAAAAGTAGCAGGAGGAAGAGGCCATACCTCGAAAGTGCTAGAGAAAGGAAGCAAAATGCAGAAGATTCACAGCAACAATGGCAGCACAAGAACAACAACGGCAACTCGGAAAGCACAGAGCAAAAGGGAAAGTGAAAAGTGAGGAAGAAAGAGGAGGAAGGAAGTTTAAAAAGCTAAGCACAGAAAACTGAAAAAACAACGGGAAAACTGAGAGTCACATGGAATGGAGCATTAAAATCACCCCTCAAGTCACGCCACTTGGCCATAACATACCCAGCACCGCAACTACGCATCTAATACAGAGGGAAATCCCAAGAGACATGTCAAAAAAAAAAAAAAAAAAAAAATTCGCCTTTTAGTGATCATCACTACACGAATGACCACAGAGCCAAGGAGGCAGCTAATAGGATCGCCGATCTCTCTTTCATAGACAAGAAAACCAAATATCTCCGTCAGTATATCCACGTCATTGGCGAAGGTAGGGAAGCTATTCAAAGCAGTCAATGACATCTCAGACTGTTACAAAACTAGCTGTGTAGACCGTTGGGAGCTCATCAAGGCTCACATTACTAAGCATGAAGCGTTACCAAGAGAGGCATTAAAACCACAATAATGGACACAACGGCTAGGATGTGTGGAAACACATATAAAGCCCTCACAAGCACCAACACAAGGTACATAGACACACCTAAAATCACTCATAGTTATTATGATATTTGGTGTTATTCTTTAAAGGTTTCCTTGTATTGACTTTGGCATCAGAGACATTGTAACAAGCACCACACCGGTGACCACCTTGAGGGAGCCATCTTACCATATTTACAGGGACACAGACGAGGACTCAGCTCCATCTAGACACACTTACAAAGATTGGCGATTTGCACTTCATCAGTTTGGCACCGTTTGTGGGGACGACATTTTCGTACTTAAGTGTGGAAGCGTAGTTCCCAATTTATTTCTACATTCAGATGGAGTCCAACCAGGATTCTGCAGCATTAGCTTTGCAAGTCCAAGCTCTTGCGGCTAGCATCGAAGAGCTCACCAGACAGAATTTGGAAATGAGGCTACGACTTCAACAGGAGGAGAACAGGTCTAGAGCCAATTAAGAGGATGAAGGAGATAGCCATAGAAGGAGCGACTGTCGAGGACTAACTACCCCAGATGAACAAAACTCGGATCTTCTTCGGGAGATGAGAAAAGGAGATGGACAAGCTGAGGAGCGCCAATAAGGGGAAAACAAAACAAAGCCTGGATAGAATGGTTGGGGAAACAGACTTGCCCTTCATTACGACAGTCTTGGAATGCCTAGTGCCGCCGAAATTTCGGTTGCCTTAGCTTGAGCTGTTTGACAAACTTGAGGACCCCCAGGACCACCTCAACACCTTTAAGATGACATTAGGCCTTCAACAGCCTTTTGACGAAATACTATGTCGTTCCTTCCCCACCACTCTCAAAGGAGCTGCAAGGGAGTGGTTCACAAAGTTGCCAACATTTTCCATTGATAGCTTTGAGCAGTTGAGCAATGCCTTTTTGAACCACTTCGTCGGGGGACAACGCTCTAAGAGGCCAGCAGACCACTTACTCACCATTAGGCAAGGGGAGAAAGAAACCCTGAGGTCGTACGTGAAACGCTTTACTTAGGAGACCCTAGAGGTAGACGAAGCTGACGACAAGGTACAGTTGATGACCTTTAAAGCGAGGTTAAAGTCCAGAGAGTTCATGGTCTCACTCGCGAAGAATCCTCCTAAGATGATGGCAGAGATGCTCCTGAAGGTACAGAAGTACATGAGCGCTGAAGATGCGTTGATCGCCATAAAAGACGTGGAAAAGCCGGGGACAAGGGAAGGAAGGAGGATGATCGTAGAGGACAAAAAAAGGAGCGTCCAGATCGTCGGACTAATGATAGGGGTAAAAGGAAAGACGAAAAAACAACTCGAATGGTAAAATTCACTCCTTTAGTTATGCTTTTTGAAAAAATTTGGCGCAGATTAAGGACGAGCACTATCTCAAATGGCCAAGGCCATTACATTCATCCCCCAACATCTATGACAAGAAGTATTGCCAATTTCACAAGGAACACGGCCACTACAAAGAGGATTGCAGGGACCTAAATGAGCAGATAAAAGAGCTTATACGGAAAGGGAAACTATAGAAGTATGTGAAAAAGGGGGAATCTAGTAGATTCAAAGGTGACAACAAGAACCAGTGCGAATTTTCACCCAGTGACGAGGATCACACGTCCCAGCGCCCGCCAAATGTGATCAGGGAGATAAAGACAATTACAGGTGGCCTATCCACAAATGGGTCATTCAAATCCCCCAAGAAAGCATATCAGAGACAGGTGAATAGCGTTCACAGGATGCCCCCCATTTAAGCAAAGACGGATGGACCGAGACATGTGTTTCTCAAAAGAAGATGTTAGGGGAGTGAAGCAACCTCATGACGATCCTTTGGTTATAATGCTTGTAATAGAAGGATTCAATACTAGGAGAATCCTCATGGATAATAGTAGCTCGGTAGACATCATCTACCTCTTCGCTTTCCAGCAATTGAAGCTAGATCTGGGAAGGCTACGCCCGTTTGACTCTCCTCTCGTTAGCTTTAGTGGAGACAGGGTGTATCCCAAAGGCATAGTGATGCTAACGGTTACAGTGGGGACTCACCTGTGGTAGTTGACTCATCAGTTGGACTTTTTGGTGGTAGACTGCCTTTCATCTTACAATGTGATCATCGGGAGACCCACGCTTAACCATTGGAAAGCAGCCATGTCTACCTATTGCTTGAATGTAAAGTCCCCAGCAGAGAATGGTGTGGGCGAGGTGAAAAGAGATCAAGTACTGGCCAGGGAATGCTACCCGGCTGTGCTAGTTGCCAAAGAAAACCATACATGAATAATCAAGGAGAAGGAAGAAGAGAAAGTGGAAGCCCTGGAGACAGTGGAGTTGGTTGAGGGAGAAACAGCAAAGATGACTAGGATAGGGACGACATTGAGTCTCGATATGAGGATGAGACTTGTCTAGTTCCTTAAAGAAAACCTAGATGTTTTCGTATGGAGTCACGAGGACATGCTAGGCATATCCCCAAGAGTCATCGAACACAAGCTAAATGTGGATCCCGAGAAGAAACCCGTCCAGCAGAAACAACGGGTCTTCGCTCCAGAACGGAATCAAGCAATTACAGTCGAGGTTAACAAGTTGCTTTCAACAGGTTTTATTCGAGAATTTTACTATCTAGAGTGGCTCGCCAATGTCGTCATAATGAAGAAAGCGAATGAGAAATGGAAGATGTGCATGAACTTCACGGACCTGAACAAAGCTTGCCCAAAAGATAGTTTCCCTCTGCCAAGGATAGACCAACTAATGGATTCTATAGCAAGGCATAAGCTATTGATGTTCATGGATGCCTTCTCGGGATATAACCAGATAAAAATGGCTGAGGAGGACCAGGAGAAAACTGCTTTCATCTCGAACCAAGGGCTCTATTGCTATAAGGTAATGCCCTTTGGACTAAAAAATACAAGAACAACTTACCAGAGGCTAGTGAATAAAATGTTCAGCGAGTAGATCGGGAGAAATATGGAGGTATATGTGGATGACATGCTCGTCAAGAGTAAAGAAGAGCTTGCCTATCTAGACGACCTCAAAGAAACATTTGCTACACTTAAACAGTACCAGATGAAGTTGAATCTTAGTAAGTGTACATTTGGAGTAGCCTTGGGAAAGTTCTTGGGATTCACGGTGTCCTAAAGGGGGATAGAAGCAAACCTAAAGAAGGTGCGAGCCATACTCGATATGGCATCGCCAAAGATGGTCAAAGAAGTCCAACAACTCATAGGAAGGATAGCAGCACTTAATAGGTTCGTCTCTAAAGCGATAGATAAATGCTTGCCCTTTTTCAAGACATTGAAGCAAGCTTTTGCCTGGACTGACGAATGCGAGGAAGCTTTTCAAGAACTCAAGCGTTACCTGAGCAATTCGCCCCTCCGAAGTTCATCCAAAGAAGGAGAAATCCTATATTTGTATCTGGTAGTATCAGCCACAACTGTGAGTGCAGCCTTGATTCGAGAAGAAGACAAGAAACAACTCTCAGTTTACTACGTCAACCAAGCTTTTCAAGGTGTAGAAGCCAAGTTCCCAAGGATTGAAAAGATTGCATTTGCATTAATAGTAGCTTTGCGCAAGCTGCAACCGTACTTTCAGGCGAACCCCATCCTGGTAATGATGGACTAAACCTTTAAGAAGTCCATGAATAAGCCCAAGGCAGCAGGAGAATGGTCCAATGGCTAATCGAGCTTAGCCAATTCAACATCGAGTACCACTCCAGGAGAGCCATTAAGGCACAAGCTTTGGTTGACTTCATCGCCAAGTTTACTCTTCCAGATGAGAACAGCCTCACCGACGAGAAAAAATAGTGGAGATACAGACTGATGGTTCGTCCACCCAAAAAAGGGGGGGAATAAGGGTTGTCATAACCACCCCAAACGGAGAGATGCTTAAATACGGAGTTCAACCAAAATTCCTAGCTATCAATAATGAGGCCGAGTACGAAGGAAAACTGACGGGGCTAAGAGTCGGGAAAGTACTAGGAGCTAAAAACTTGCTTCTCCAGAGTGATTCTAAGCTGGGAATAGGGCAAATAAAGGAGGAGTATGAAGTAAAGGAGGAAAGAATGCAAAAATACCTTAGGCTGACGAAGCGTTTGACACAGGAGTTTGATAGGGTGGAGTTCGTGCAGATCCCCAGGAGCAAAAACATGATAGCAGACAAATCGCAAAGCTAGCATTGTCAAAAGAAGGATCAACGAGCATAGGTTTAGAAATGGAAGCCCAGAAATACCCTAGCATTGAAGAAATCTCTACATTTTCAATCCAAAACACAAGTAGCTGGATGACCCCGATCGAATCATTCCTCCAAGACGGCCATCTCCCACAAGACATCGAGGAGGCCAGGAAGGTCAGGAAGAGAACAGCTAGATTTATGATCTTGAATGACACCTTGTACAAGAGGGGCTTTTCCATGCCCTACCTAAAATGCGTAGATGAAGAGGAAGCCAAGTATATTCTGAAAGAGATTCATGAAGGGGTGTGCGGAGACTATGCAGGCCCTAGATCCTTGGTAAGTAAAGTCATCAGAACGGGTTACTTCTGGCCTCCTATGCAGGTGGACGTAAGGGAGCTTGTCAAGAAGTGCGACAAGTGCTAGAGGTTTGGGAATGTCCAACGCCTTCCAGCCAAGAGACTGACGACAATAGCCTCCCCTTGGCCATTTGCATAATGGGGAATTGATATCGTTGGCCCATTGCCCCAAGGTAAAGGACAGGTAAAGTTCCTACTAGTCGCTATTGATTACTTCATGAAATGGGTTGAAATGGAGGCATTAGCAACCATCACCGAAGCGAAAATTCAGAGCTTTGTATGGAAGAATATAATTTGTAGGTTCGGGATTCCACGAATGATCATATCAGATAATGGACAGCAATTCAATAGTTAAAGCTTCAGGGATTTTTGCTCAGGTCTAGGGATCAAGAACCAGTTCTCATCCCCAGGACATCTATAAGCAAACAGACAGACGAAAGTGACTAATTAGACACTACTCAAGATCATCAAAGCCAAGCTAAACGATGCCAAGAGGGCTTGCCCTAAGGAATTGCCTAATGTCTTGTGGGCTTATAAGACTACAGCAAGAACTGTAATAGGAGAAACCCTTTTCAGACTCACTTATGGCACTGAGGTAGTAATCCCGGTCGAAGTGGGAATGTGCAGTATTAGACAAGAAATGTTCCACAAGGACAACAACGACGATCAGCTAAGAGTTAACCTGGAATGCCTGGACAAAGTCAGAGACAAAGCCACTAACAAGATGACGAAGTATCAGCAGAAGATGGCCGATTACTACAACAAGAGAGTGAAGCTCAGAAGACTTGACATAGGGGACCTCGTCCTACGCAAAGTTACCTCGGTGACCAGAGATCTTGCCCAAAGGAGGCTCAGCCCAACCTGGGAAGGACCTTACCGAGTCGTCTATTACTATAGACAAGGCAGCTATCACTTGGAAACCTTAAACAGGCAAAGACTCCCACGACCATGGAACATTGAGCACTTGAAGAAGTACCACCAACAGATGTAATAGACAATTGTATTCATTCTTGAAAAGCAATAAAATAATTATTCAGCCCATGTCTTAATGCGAGCAAACCTAGCAACTTAAAAGTCACAAAAAGAAAAATGTCTCAGTAACAAGATTCTGCCTAGACGGATGTAAGTTACTGATGAAGCCAAAAAAATGACAAAATCCCTTCAATAGGTGTAAGTCATAAAAATGGATAAGTAACAAGATTCTGCCTAGACGGATGTATGTTACTAATGAAGTCAAAAAATGACAAAATCCCTTCAATGGGTGTAAATCATAAAAATGGTTAAGTGACAAGATTCCGCCTATACGGATTTAAGTTACTGATGAAGCCAAAAAATGAAAAAAATCCCTTCAATGGGTATAAGTCACAAAAATGGTTCATTAACGAGATTCTGCCTAGACGGATGTAAGTTACTAACGAATCCAAAAATGACAAGATCCCTTGAATGGGTGTAAGTCATAAAAATGGCTAAGTAACAAGATTCCGCCTAGATGGGTGTAAGTTACTAACGAAGTACATGTTAATTCTCCGCCTAAACGAGTACAAGTTATAGACGAGTCATTCCTCCTTCAAAAGGGCAAGTCACAACATAAAATTTAACTAAGCACAATGTACCAATGCAAATGAAGCAAATAAATTGATGAAGCAAGCAAAGATCGCACTAAAACAAGAATATAGACAAGTAAGTATACTATCACAAATATAGCTAAAGGCCCAAAAGTTGTGGGCAACCACCATTGTCTCTACATTGAAATTAAAAGCCCATAAACACTAGGCTATAAACATTGTTCTTAAATTAGAAATATTGTTCTGAAAGTAGAATCGAAAAGCCCAAAACACACTAGGCAACAAAAAATATATATACAAATGAACATAAGACTAGTTCAAGTAGTAGCTGCATCGTCACCAACGGGAGGAGGTAGGGGAGTATCCCAAGGAACAGCCTTAACAAGAACAGCGGATTGTGAAGCCTCATCCGCTGCCATCTCCAGGTCGATAACCTCCATGTCGAGATAGCGCCTCCGAAGCTTGAATCCTTTGAAGTACCAACTGAAGAGCATAGTATTGTGCTCTTCAGTCTTTTGAAAGGCCTCAACGGCCTTAGCAACAATTGTCTTGATCTTCTCCTTGGCCGCTTAGAGCTGCTCGTCTTTCTCTAACATCAATTGGCACTCAGCCCTGAGGTCGTCCCCTATGACCTTGAGTTTCTCCTTTTTGGTGTTGATCTTAACCATGGCAGTGATCAAGTCCTTCTTTAGCTTTGAATTCTCTGCCTCCAAGGCCTCCACCCTCGACACTGAAGATACGACCTTGGCCTCCTAAGCAAGATACTTTGAGGTAATGTGAAGGCTCTCTCCCAGCACCTCAAAAAAGAAAACAGACCTCAAAAAAAAAAAAAAAAAGTGATGATTTTGCACAAGTACTTAAATGACCTTGTGGAGATGACGACCCATAACCTTGTTGGCAGATACCCTCAAGAGCACTTTCATCTCCTCGGCAGTGAAGGTATCTTGCGCACGAGCCAGTGTAACTCCAGCATCGTCCTAGACACTAGAAGGTCGGGAGTCAGCCTTCTCTTTCTGCTTATCCCCAGTCCACTGCCTTTTACTCCATTGAGGAGTCACCTTCTTAATCGAAGTGGCCGGGTAAGCAGTCCTTACCATCTCGGTGCCTAGTGTAGACAGAGTCATTGTAGTGACGAATGCCCCTTTCTCCATCACACATACAGTCTTGGCCCCAAGATTAGATAGGGGCTCGTTCTCCTTAGCCCTCATCCGGGTGTACAGCCCTAGGTTAAATTTAGTCGTCATTCTTGCAAGAGGAAAACACTTGTAAAAAAAAAAAATAATATTAATAAAAAAAAAGCAACAAAAGGGAAAGGAGGCAAGAGAATCAACATGGAAGAGCCTAACACTTACTTTTTTTCTCCTCAATTTCAATATTTTGCAGGATGAAGGCAGACAATTCTGGACCAAGGCAATAAAAGGCAAGAGTTCTAGGACCCACCAAGTCGTCGAAATCCTCGATCGTCCTCGCGTACTCAATGGCCTTCTCAACGCGTCCCTTGTACCTACTCTTAAGCTTGGCTCGTCTTTTAACTACACAAGACAATGGGCAAAGGAGTTAGTGACGGTAAAATAAACACGATAAAAGTTAAGGGATGAGGGGAAAAAATGATGCACCAAAGTTTAGGGTACTCCACCAACAGAGCAGCCTTGGGAGATCACCCCAAACTTCGTTAGAATGAGTCTTTCCTGGACATAAAAAAGAACCGGGACTTCTAGTATTTGAAGGATGATGGCAGATCCCGAATGATCCTAGTCCTCCTCTCCCATGGCACCAGCTCATAATACCGATGCTCCTTAGACACCTTTAAACTGTACAGGTAGACGAGCTCGTCCACTCTGATCATGTCTCCGTCCATAGCGGCCAACCATATCCCCATACAATTGACCACTATCCTCCATGAATTAGTGCATAAGTTGCTTGAGAGCAATACCTAAGTGGACTAACAGTTCCATAATAAAAGGGCAGATGGGGAATCTAAGCCCACACAGGAAGGCAGCCTCATAGAAGCATACCTCCCTAAGGAAGAAGTGGTAAGCCCGTTCCTCCTCACAAGGTAGACAAACCCTAACCCTATCTGGAAACTAAAATCTATCCTTAAACCTAGAAAGTGTATCATCATCTAAACCACACACCTCCTTAAAGGTATGGAAAGCCCTAACCTTTTATGGGACAGAAATGGCAGTATCCCCCTCCACGAGTTTGTCACTGGACGATAACTCGGTCTCTAACTCACTTGACCTCACCTCAGACATCACTCTCTGCTCCCTTATTAAACCCTCAAACCAATCAATTGACTAACGGAGCAATGGTAGCAAATCACCCAATGCAACGCTCAAGCCATTACCCTCTAATACAAAATTCTCAAGATATGGAAAAGCACCTAAGGATCCCTCTAAACGTGCAAAAAGGAAAAAGACAGAGGGACAAGGGGCCTTAACCTCAGAACTACTACGCATAGGACTCAAAAAAGAGAAGAAGGGTAAAGTCCTAGAAAGAGCAAAAACACAGAAAAAAAAAGGGAAAATTAGAAATTTTTGTAGAGTTATGTACTTAAAAATGAAAAAGAAAAGTAGCAAGAGGAAGAGGCCATACCTCAAAAGTGCTAGAGAAAGGAAGCAAAATGTAGAAGATTCACAGCTACAATGGCAGCACAAGAACAGCAATGGCAACTCGGAAAGCACAGACCAAAAGGGAAAGTGAAAAGTGAGGAAGAAAGAGGAGGAAGGAAGTTTAAAAAGCTAAGCACAGAAAACAGAAAAAACAGTGGGAAAACCGAGAGTCACATGGAGTGGAGCATTAAAATCACCCCTCAGGTCACGCCATGTGGCCACAACACACCCAGCGCCGCCACTGCGCATCGAATACGGAGGGAAATCCTAAAGACATGTCAAAAAAAAAAAAAAAAACCCTTTCGCCTCTTAGTGATCATCACTACACGGACAACCACAGAGCCTGGGGGCAGCTGATAAGATCGACGATCTCTCTCTCACAGACAAGAAAACCAAATGTCTCCTTCAGTATATCCACGTCACTGACGAAGGTAAGGAAGCTATTCAAAGTAGTCAATGACGCCTCGGACAGTTACAAAACCAGCTGTGTAGACTGTTGGGAGCTTATCAAGGCTCACATTACTGAGCATGAAGCGTTACCAAGAGAGGCATTAAAACCGCAATAATGGCCACAACGGCTAGGATATGTGGAAACATATATAAAGCCCTCATAAGCACCAACACAAGGTACATAGACACACCTAAAATCACTCTAGTTATTCTGATATTCTGTGTTATTCTTTAAAGGTTTCCTTATACTGAATTTGGCATCGGAGATGTTGTGGCAGACACCACACCGGTGACCACCTTGAGGGAGCCATCTTACCATATTTGCAGGGACACGGACGAGGACTCAGCTCCATCTGGACACACTTACAAAGATTGATGATTTGCACTTCATCACACATAAAAAGTGAAAAATTCAAAAAGTTTGATCGTATATATTCGAGCATATATCTCATTTAAGTTTAGTCTTCTACCTCCGTACTAATGGCTTTGTGCATTTATGAGCTTAGCTTGTTATGTATGCACATCTATCTTTGTGGGAAAAATCTTGACATCTATGTGTTTGTTGTAAATAAATCTTCAAACTTGTCATGAATGATTAGCCAATGGTTTTATTGATCTTGAGACATGCATAGACTTGTGCCTATATATCTTCCCACTCCTTTATTTTTGCTTATAGCTCAACAAATGTCAAATCTTGAAAAGAGATAATGAGCTGCAAGAGCCATCGCACATACTAGTATTTGACTAGGAAAAAGGGAAAACGACTTGTATTGAAAATGTATGATGCCCAAAAAGCCAAAGGCTTGTTCATCAAATTGAAATATCAAAAATTTCAAGCATTGATCTCAAAATGAGATGTATTGATTCAAAATGATCAAATGTTATGATGTGTATGAAGCCAAATGAAAAGCTTCAAAAGTATGTAATCAAGTTTTGTAGGAGGTCATATATGTATACTTCTATAATTGAGATTGGTCACTCTTCCTAGTGCTAAATGTGTATGTCTTGATTGAATTGATCATTGAAGCTTCATTCTAGACTAAGGAATATTTCACATTTGATGCACACACACAACACAGATGCCTAATGTACAATGAATGCCTTATTCATTTGTTCGATTGTACTTGTTTAAATATGATGTGTGTGTGCTCAACTATATATGGATCAAACCAAAAAGATTTTTGATCATTTTATATGTATTTGGAAGTGATTTTTATCACTCCTTGTGTTCATGTTTAATGCTTACTTTGTTTATCATTGTTTTAAGAAAGTTTTGTGTTGAAAAACAGGTGTTAGAATTTTTGGCTACTCTCATGAGTAGCGTGTTTTGTGTACTCGTTTTGGTGACTCGCCCAGTCGTGAAACGCAAGTCGCGAGTTCATCTAGAAGCTTTCGCAACTCATTCGCGACTTGCAAAAATTTTCGCGACTCATCTTGCAACTTGCCAGTCGTGAAACGCCCAGAAACAGTTTTTTAAAGGGCTTTTCATGGGAAATCTATTTTAAACCTCTCCCATCCTCTCTAAAACCCCTCTTTCAATATTTTTACATCAAAACCCAATCAATTTGAATATTTTTCATTCCATTAACATCTCTAAGGTATTTCTAAACTCTTTTCATTGATTTTGATCCTTAGATTATGTTGTGGAGAGTTTTTGTGCTCTTGGTTGGGATTTTCATCATAGGGGTTGGGAAAACTTAATTTTTCTCAAATTTTTGCATGGGATTAGTTTCTTTTGATGATTTGCTTTGGATGTTGGCCCCTTGTGCCAAAATAACATGTATTAAGGTGGATTTCATGATGTTCATGCATTGTTTCACATTGTTGTTCATAGTGTGCATGCTAGGTGTTTGATAAAATGCCTTTTAGGCATTTTCTCACTTGTTTGAACTCCGATGAGTACCAAACTTTGGGGTTTCTCATATTTCCTCACTAGGATCATATTTGGTGTTCGCGAAAAATAATCTGCAAGCGCACAGAATCGTAACAGGTAGTAAAGTGTTTTTAGAAAATGAATGTCGAACCCACAGGGATTAACTATGTTAATGAATACCGAAATTCACTAAATTAATTACTATTTGGAAAATCGAAAATAAAAGGAACGTTCAACTATCTAAATTAACTTAAACTATTTAATAAAAATAAATCTAGCAAATCATAAAAATCTAAAAGTGTAAAGAAAAAATATGATAAGAATGGATCTAGAGCGGTTGATTTCACCTAACAAATTCCACACAATTTATTCTTCCTAATTATTAAATTCTAATAATCTCCAATTGATGATTAAAAATTCGTCAACTATTCAATATCTTCTCTCGAATAATTTCAAAAATATCTTCAACTAATAATTCCATATCTCTATGTGAATTTAATTAACTGGAGACTCATTACGTACTTTGAATTTTCTAAAAAAATCACACTAATCGTGGTAAAGCATCTCTACTTTCGCTCAACTAATGGTGTTTAATTCTAGAACTAAAATTAACAAATCACCTCTCGGTCTCATTGTAATTCAATTGATCAAACAATAATTCATAAAAAAAAAATAGTAAGCATTAAGAATAAGAATTAAACACTTAATCATGGAAATATTAAAAATAAAGTAACTCAGAATATAAATTGTGTGTTCATTGATAGACTACATCAATGCTCTAGAAAATAAAATTTAGTTCATAATAAAATTGAAAAGAAAACAAATAAAACTTATGTCTTTCATCTGAATTAGTTGATCAACATGAAGCGGGGCCCCTTTGTTCTCAAAAAGACTCCAAAGAAGATTCTTCAAATGCAGCACACTAAATTTTTGCCCTAAAGAGCCTTTAAATAGGTCAAGGAATCCTATTCCCGTTTGGAGAAAATCCCAGATTTTTAGGCTTCAGTTAACCGACGATTTTGGCCCATTTAACGTCATAATTCCGACTTTTGGTAAACTACAAAGTTGTAGCCCTTTAAGTTAAATTTCCAGCCCAACTTGAATCACCTCGATTGGATATCTGAGCCGAAAGTTATGATGCCAAAAATACTAATTGATGTGCAGGCTGGAATCCTAAACCGAATTGGACCTGGATTTGGTACAAAGTTCCTATGATTCCTTGCTCCAATTGGACTTGAATTTAATTGGGTTGGTCTTCTCTTGAATTCATGCCTGGTTGGATGTAAGTTGACTTGATTCAATTGGCCTAGCCCCACTTTGCATGTAAAGTCCTTGTAGATTAATCTGAAATCTTCTCATTCCTTCAAAGCACAAATGAATAGATAAATATAAATAAAAATCAAATCAAAAGAAATAAAGGAAAAATAACAATTTTAATAAATAAGAGGATAATAAAAATCATGTAAAAATTACACTTATCATTTGGTTCATTGGTTGTGTATTTAACACACCTTGCCCCACATGTGCATTTTCAATGCTTTGGTCATGCATTGCACATAGCCACCTCTTGCACACACTTTTGCTACACTTGTCATGCATTGGTCTATACCTTGTTCCTTCATCCTAGCATGTCATATTTACCTTATGTTTTGTAGCATTTTGTTTTGTCTTTTGTTTGAGTTTCATTTCTCATTCATCTGGCACCCCTCATGCATCATTCTCCTTGTTCATACCTTCATCTCTTGCCCTCTTTTCTCCTTGACCCCTTTGTCTATTCGTGTCAAAAAGGGGGAGAGTATACTCTAGAGTGGTATACTGGAGAGTTTTGCCATTTCTATATGACTCTTGTGCACATTCTTAGGAAGAGAAATTCTATTTCTTGTGCACATTTGTAGGGGGAGAGATATTTCATAGGAGAGATGCATATACCAAGGGAGAGAAGACATTGTGTTAATAAGAAAACTTTGTTTTGTTTGTGTTTCTTTATGTTTGTTTTCTTGTTTGCTTTATGGTGCTTTGAGTTATGTTTAGTATCTATGCTTTATTGTTCTCATTATATTGTGTTTGTGTGTTGGACATGCATACATCTTTATGCTATTGTGTTTCATTGAATGCATGTTCGGATGATCATTTACTTTGCTATGTGATCATTGTAGTCATTTCTTTATGACTGTTTTGGTGTATGGTCAAGTTGCTCATATATTTTACATCATGTTTACTTGATCACAATTTACTTGTTACATTATACTTGTTCTTTTATTACTTGCTTTACCTTGAGGGTCTAGTGTGTTTTGTACAAGTGTTTCAGGTTACAGGTATATATATTCCAATTTCATCATAATTCCTATGATTCATGATAAGGGGAGTGATATGATAGGGGGAGAAAGAGAGAAAGAGCTTTGTGTTATATTAACTATGTTTTTGCTTTGCTCATAGTTCATGATTATGTTTAGCTGTTTAAACTATATTTTATATGTACCTTTGCTTTGTAGCTTAGTACTTTTTGTTAATGTTATGCATTTTTTTTAGTACATCACTCTTATGCCTTTGTTGGATTTATCCTTGATGCAACTGCTTTGTGTTTTTGTATCGGTTAAGTGTTGGACATGCTAATGATACTTTGCATTGAGCTTATTAGTTTGCATGTCCGGATGTTCATTCCTTGTGTGAATGATTATTGTGATCACTATTTATAGTGATTGTTCTTGTTTGGTCAAGCCATGCTTTATTGCTATATTCTTTACTATTTGATCGCATTATGCTTGCTCTATATGCATTTCAAGATTTCTGCTTACAATGATCGTCTTGTGTTATTGTTTTCAGGAAAAACTTGTTCGTATGATTCAAGAGTTTCACAGTTTCTAGAGTTAGGTGTGAGTGAGTTTTGGCAATTGTTTCCAACTCACATGTTAAGTCTAGAGTCTATTTTAGGGTTTTGTCATGAAATAGCCAAAGGGGGAGATTGTAAGGTTGAATTTATTCAATCATGTGTTGGCTTTATTTCATGCCAAATTTGCTTGTAATATAGCAATTAGATACTCTGTATTTAGGTGGGATTTATGTAAGGGTAGTGTGTGAGAGAGTGTGAAGAAAACTCAAGATGTGTACAATTCAAAGGAGTCTCACGATTGGATCTCGCGACTGGCAAGTCGCCAAAATGGCACACGTGTGAAGCATGCAGGGGAGTTAAAGGGTCACGACAACTGGAGCACTACATGACAAAACTTCTAGTCTAGCTAGGCAGTTAGCTTGTGACTCAGACTCGCGACTCGTTCCAATTGCGAGGTTAAGTCGCCAAAATGCCCTATTTGATGAAAATTGACTTTTCGCATTCCTCATACACACTACTATAAATACTCTTATACCCATGAAATGTAAAGAGCTTCTAGAGAGAATTTTGAGAGAGAAACCGTAGAGAAAAACAATATTGACTCATCCATAATCTTCATCACTTGATTCTCCAAATTCCTCTACTCTTACCCTCTCCATTGACATATCCTTGAGAGGTACATTTGCCAAATCTATATCTCACCATACCAATATCAGTGAGGAGGTGTTTTGGTGTTTGGGAAGCAGTTTAGAGAGGACTAATTCATTTGGTTGATGCAATGAGCTTATTGCTAGATTCGGTAAGCTAGAGAAAACAAGGTTCAGCGTAACCCTGTTAGAGCAAGAAGCTTGGAGGACTTAGGTGCATCGAGTAGATTAGGCTTGGAGGGTCTATTGCTATTCAGGTATCCCAACTAATTTTCTAGTGGATCATTTACTGCTTGGGGGGCGGCGGAGAGATTTTTTGCCGAGTTCTTCAATTTCCTCTTCGATAACACATCATCGTGTTATCTTTGTGTTTGCATCTCTCTTCCCTTACTATTTACCTTTTAATTACTGATGTGTTTGTGATTAATTTTGGTTTAGAGTGTTTTACCAATTTGGGTTTAGCTTATATTCATCATTCTGCACATATATTGTTTGTGTATAAGCTTGTGTTGGTAATTTTGATATTGGGGGTTTAAACTTTCGTAAGTGATTTATACGTTATTTGAACTTTCATAATCAAAATTGGTTGATAGAGGTATATTTTCCAACATAGACTACTAGTGAGCTATATTTTCCAACATAGACTACTAGTGTATGCCTAATCCATTTGAGTTGATCTAAATTGGAAAAGTTCTATCACGGATTGTGGGTTTTTTTTTCTTCTTTTTAATTATTAATTTTTATTTTGCAAAATATTTTGGTTTTTCTTTTTGTAAAGTGGGCCCCAACACAGTATTTTTTGAGAGTGAAGATTTATGTAAGATTGTAATAGGCAGTTACTGGATTTTATCATCTTATTAAGCCTGAATTAAATTTGGGCGTAGTGCCTTTGATTCTTGGTGGTGAATACTATTGGCCCCAAAAATGGTCTTTTTGTTCTTGATCTTCTCAACCAGGACCGTTGTTGTGCTCTATGCTATTTGATGGCTTCATCGTGTGTGTTTATTGTGTTGGGTTCTAAGACTTTAGGTTTAAATGTATTAGAACTTCAATTTGTAATGTTGGAAAACCATGATCAAAACGTTTTAGTCTTTGTTTTAGACTTGCTCAAAGTGTGTTTATATGTAAAGTTGGAATCAAGTGTTCTGCAGGATTTACTTTGTAAATCTGCCTAGCTCGATCAATTGAAAATTAGACTCGATCGATCGAAGCTCGTGCAGATTGTTTTTTTTGCAGAATTTTCCAACTCAGTCCAAACCCGTTTGACGTGTAGAGTTTTATGTTTTACCTCAAGTATAAAAGGGAAAACTCTAGCCACATTTTAGGTGGTTCCTTATGCTGTGTGTTTGAATCTTTTGTGAGATCAAGAGGTGATTGCCTTCACACATACTTAAGATTTCCAAGATTTAAGATTATGTCAAGAACTTGGTGATCAATTCAGTTGCTGCATTAAGAGCTTTGAGATACACAAGCGGGTGTGCTTGTACTTGCTGGGAATCTAAGAAAGAAGTAGTCTGTGGACTCAGAGCTGTCACGTGGTCGTGGTAGTAAGTTTCCTACTCGAGGTAGCAATAGGATGCTAGTGGTCTAAGTCACTATTGTGTAAACTTTAATTTTTCATAATAGATTCAGTTTTACCTTGAGGATAGCTAGGTTAAATCATCCCCAGGTTTTTTTACCAGTTTGGTTTTCCTGAGTTATCATATTGTTATGTTCTTTATTTTCCGCACTTTACAATAATATGATATATGTGTGTTAACCTAGATTTGATAATTTGACTAAGTAATCACTTGGCTAATTACCTAGGTTAATCTGGTTGTGTTTTAAGGGGTCTAGAAACAAACATATTGTATGGTTTGTACCTCCTAGGCCCAGCTCCCACAATTCCCAATTACCTTCCCTGGTTGGCTCAATCCTAGCCCAAATTTAACTTAAGCTAAACAGCTCAACTATAAAACCAACAAGTCACAAGCCTTACAACCCCAAATTTAATTTTTGGAGGTTAGATGCGATTATTAACAAGACTAGTACTCTCTTAGTCTTTGTAATTCTCGCCTGCAAATTTTTGCTTAGTTGGGAAGGAAGTATGGAACTGGGCATTCATGTTCCAACTTTTTTATTTTGGATTCATGCATGTTGCACTTGGAGTGGCACTTGAAATTTGGTAGGAATGGATTGCCAACGGTAGTATTGAAATTCTTCACAGAAAATTCCCATTACGGGCAACCTTGAAATATTTAATATTTTCAGGCAGAATGAGACTGGCTGAACTTGAAATTTGGCCACAACAGCATTCTTGATTTCAGACACGATGCTCCATTAGCAATCTCAAAATTCTCCATTGTAGTCATGTACCAACGACAGTCTTTCAAATTTTTTTGGACTGAAGCAAGTGACTATGTTGTGGCAGGGAGGGTGGAATTGCCAATATGGACCAAAATTGGACACCATGACGTCCACTTAGCTATCACTATGTAACATTGGACTCGAACTCCAGTCACCTATGAATAAATTACACCTACATATTTTAAATTGATTTCGTGTGTTCAATTAATTCAATTAATAAAGTATTGTATTTTTGTCGACTTTTACTTATATAAAAAATAAACATATTAATGACTCAACTTGTTAATAAAGAACAATACTCTTCAAACAAATGTCATAGTATCAAACAAAGAACCTTGTAACTTAATTAATTGACACATCTTAGAGCGTCTATGACATCGAAGATTTAAATTCTTCCTCCATATTGAATTATTTAAAAAAAAAAAAAAAAGCCACATGATCAAATTCTATGGTATTGACATTTACCATGTTGATTTATTTATTTTATTTATTTTTTATTTTTTTAAAGCTACATGATCAAATTCTATGGTATTGACATTTTAAGTATCTTCCTCGTTATTTTGTCATATTTAACTGCAGCATTTGTTGAGCCCAATTTGCATGTATATATAATCAATAGAAAGATGTTCATTAGTAGATTTAGGATGAAGAATAGATTGGCATCAAGCATCAAGTGCTTTTGCTATAGCTATAATTTCATAGTAGGTTTCCACATAACCCTTCCACCAGTCATCAAATGGTGCAGTAAACTCTGGAATTTGATAAAAAGGCCAAAACTTAAAAGCATTTGTAAAAACTAGGTAAGCTGGGAGCTTTCACAATGGAAGCCAGAGAGAGAGAGAGAGAGAGAGAGAGAGAGAGAGAGAGAGAGAGAGAGAGAGAGAGAGAGAGAGAGAGAGAGAGAGAGATATCTGAGATATTTGTGAAAATGCTTCTCGTATACTAGACTCATCACATGTGCTTTGCACGTGCAATAATGCTCTTTTTTATTTTATTTGTTTTTTCGGTTAAATGTTATTATATTTAAGAGTGATATATAAATAATCGTGTGTATTTTTTCTTTTAAAGCATGAGGTAAGGTAATGTAGAATAATATTTAAAAATGAGATAAAGAACTGTAAGAAGTTTAAACTCAATAATGCATTTGAATTTATTAATTGTGATAAAAATTGTGATAATTAAAAAAATTTGAGATTTGAAAAAAAGAAAGATAATATACGTTAGTGTGAATGGATGGGGATTCGTGATAACTATATAGAATTCAGATAACAAAAATTTTGGAATGTTTTAAATAATTTAAGAAAAAAAAAATCATAGAAATTTTGGGATAAGAATTAATACAATAGTTTTTACCTTTTGCGTGAGGTAGTTTTTTTATTTATTTTTTATTTTTTTAAAGCAATAATTTTGTATTTTTTTTATAAAGATAATTGAACTATTTGAATTCAAATAGATAACAAATACAAATATGAATTAGACATTTGAATACAAATGGGTGGTGAGAATAATTGTTTTTTTTTTCTTTTTTTCTTTTTTACGTGAGATGGTATTACTATTTTAACATTTTTTGCTTTTTTGTAGTGAAAAAAGTAAACTAAAGGGTATGCTATTTTAGAATTTGTATGAGGATATTTTGGTACACCAAAAATTGAAGACGAAACAAGGGAATCCTCTTATTAATAGTATAGATAAATTGATTATATATTGTTGAGGACAAATTTTTCATACCACATGGCTTTATTTCATTGGCAACCCGCACCACATCTACATTATTATGAATTTTGGGAAAATCTCTTTTAAAGCCCAAAAGAGCTCATATTTACACAAAATGACGTTGGAGCCCATAGTTCAAGCTCATGAGTCTTATCGGGGGAATTTTGAGAGTCTTGGTTTGGAGGGCCGAGAAGTATGTTCATTAAAGCTCCAGTGGTTCAAAGTTGATAAAGGAAAACATGTTGCTTGGCGTGTCTTCTTCAATTTCTGGAACTTTGATGGGTCAGTGTGCAATAGGTAACATTTGGTAAGCCTCTCATATCACATAACACTTAAAATGATAAAACTCCCTGTGCTCTTTACATAAAAATTAATGTTCATCATATAATGTAAGTATAAAAATGTAATTATATTATTTCATATAAATTATATTATTATTTTCATCTAAATCAATCCCAAGCACATGGCTAAATCTATATTAATATCTCTTATCTAGCATTAAATGCTCTCCAAGATTTGGATAAAACAAAAAGAGACCATAATTACATCTTTAAAACTTCATCAAATATCAACCAACTAGTCTATTAATTACCAAAATTATATATGGACTAAACATATAATTTTCCAAAAAATGAAACTTAGCCAAAAATACCAACAATGGTTCCAGCAAAAGCTGTAGAAACTCCAACAGAAACAACAACAATTCGAGCAGTAACTGCAGTAACTCCAACAGCAATTGCAGTAGCTCCAACAGCAGCAACTACAGTAGCTCCAATAGCAGCTTAGGCAATCGACACATGTCCAAAAGTAACATCATCAAACCATTAGTGCCCAATCCCAGCAGCTTGCTGCCATACCCAAAGAAGCAAGGGTCCTATAAAAGAAATCATACCATTTTAAGTTAAGATCCTTAGCCTCCAGCTGCAATACCAGAAATAGAAGGATCTCATAAAGGTTATCTTACTATTTTTAGTCAAACCATGAATTTAATGCTAAATATTTTCCTCTAGCAGAAGATGTCATTTAGATGACATCATCCAGCAGCTATTGCTGTAGAGCTGACAATTGTAACAGCAACTCCAGCAGCATTAAAGGCTCAGAATTTCTTCTTTTAGCTATAAAAAAAAAACTAAATAAAAAAAATTAAAAAAAAAAACAACTAAGGAAATCACTTGTCTTGCCAAAAGCCTTTCCTTATTTGCTGATCTTCCTTTCAACTAATTCAAACTTAGTTACATACTTGACTCTATATAAAGAGGACCAAGCAACACACAACGGAGAACACCAATATATACACACCATCCATCCCTCTCTCACCCCTCATTTTGAAACCTCATTCATTTTGTTGTCATATCTCTAAACATCTCCATATCTTTCTTCATATCTCTTACAAAATCTATCTTCTTAGATAACACCTATTACACACATTACTACCCATCTTTCCCACACTTTAATATTCTAAAACTTCATCATTTTGCTGCCCATAAACACATCTCCATCTCTTTCTCTAATTCTTTTACAAAATCTTTCTCCTTAGAAAGCAACATAACTCATGACATAACACAAAAAACCACTCTAGCAACAACTATAAGCTCATGTATTTACTATATTTAACCTTCATATTATCTATCTCATACTTCCATATATTTTACAAACACATTCCTCACAAAATATCTATACATACTTCTCATATATCTTTAAACTCCATGTCTCACAAAGTAATCATACACAAGATCCATATTCAACAAAGTATCTACATATACTTCCTATACATATTACAAACACCATATCTCACAAAACATATATATTTTTTACTATCTCTATACATCTCAAAAAGATATCAAACACTCTTCCAAGAACATGTTACAAAAGCCCTTTTCATGGAAGGCATATAATCATAATGCTAAAAGCCCTTCATATGAAAGGCACAAAGTTATAGTTTTAAAAGCCCTTCTCATGGAAGGCAACATCACTCATATTTGACTAAAACTAAAAGAGCATTACATGGAGAAAATCATTTAAATGCATGATAAAACAGATAAATTTAGCCAACCTATGCACACAACTGGACATATTCTCTCTTCTTCCAGTTGCACCAATTTTTTCCCTTCAATTGTGAAGTCACCATGAAAGGACTTATAATATCACATTGTATTGCTGGACTCATTTTATCATGATGCTGAAATATTATAAGTCCACTGATGTTATACGACTGGAGCCACAAACTATGAAGATAAGTCATTAAATTTTTACCTTCTGTTAAGGACAAAATTTTCACACCACACGGCTTCATTCCATTGGCGACCTGTACCACATCAACATTATCATAGATTTTGGGATAACCTCTCTTAAAACCCAAAAGAACCCATATTTACACAAAAGGAGTCAAAGCCCATGGTTTAAGCTCATAGCACATCATCTCATTTTTGGCTCATGATCCAAGCTCATGAGTCTCATCGGGGGAATTTTGGGAGTTGTGGTTTGGAGGACCAAGAAGTATGTTTGATAAAGCTCCAGTGGTTCAAAATTGATAAAGGAAAGCATGTTGCTTGGCATGTCTTTCCCAATTCCCTGAACTTTGACGGGTCAGTGTGCAATATGTAACATTTGGTAAGCCTCTCATATCACATAACACTTTAAATGATAGAACTCCCTATGCTCTTTACATAAAAATTAATGTTCATCATGTAATATAAGTTTAAAAATGTACTTATAGTATTTCATATAAATTATATTATTATCATCAAAATCAACGCCAAGCACATGGCTAAATATATATTAATACCTCATATCTAGTATTAAATGCTTTCCTTACTCTCCAAGATTTGGTTAAAATACAAAAAGACCATAATTACATCTCTAAAACTTCATCAAAAATCAACCAACTAGTCTATTACTTACCAAAATTATATATGGACTAAACATATAATTTTCCAAAAGAAGAAACTTAGCCAAAATTACCAACAGTAGCTCCAGCAGAAGCAAAAACAGCTTCTGTAGAAACAGCTTATGCAGAAGCTACAACGACTCCGGCACATTCTGTAGTGGCTCCAGCTGTGGTACCATAAATAGAAGGATCTCATAAAGATTACTTTACCATTTTTAGCCAAATCATGAGCTTAATGCTAAATATTTTCTCTCCAAGCAAAATATCTCATTTCAGATGGCATTATTTGACAGCTAGCAGCTGTAACAGCATTAAGTCTCTAGCTTTCTTCTTTTGATTAAAAAAACAAAATCTCACTAATGAAACCACTTACTTTGTCAAAGACTTTCCCTTATTTTCTGAACTTCCCTTCAACTAGTTATGATCTAGTTACATGCTTGACTCTATATAAAGATGACCAAGCCACACACCATGGGGGCTGATCCCATTTACTAATCCTCTCTCTCATCCCCAATATTCTGAAACTTCACTTTGCTGCATATATCCCTAAACTCTTTCATACTTCTCCATCTCCCTTACAAAAATATCTCTTCTTAGAGCACAATTATACACTATCCATCTCTCCCACAATTGAAGATTCTGAAACTCAATTCATTTTTGCTGTCATATCTCTAAAGATTTTCAACACATTCCTCACAAAATACCCAAACATACTCCTCATATATTTTTAAACTCCATGTCTCACATAGGATACATATACAAGATCCATATCCAACAAAGTATCTACATATAATTCCTATACATATTACAAACACCATATCTCACAAAATATATATGCTTCTTACCATCTCCACACATCTTAAAACATATCAAACACTCTTCCAAGAACACATTACAAAATCCCATTCTTATGGAAGACATATCTATATAATAACTAATAGCCGAAACGTTTGACTTTTTGTTGACCAGTCCTCATTGCGCCACGTGGCTACATAAATTAATGCCATGTCTACCATTAAAAACACAAAACAATGCATCTTTTCATTTGGTTCTTATACAAACCATTTCAATACAATTCTTTTGCTATTGTTGCCTGTTGGTGTTTAGTTGCATTGTTCCCGCTGGTGGTTATAAATTTTACACATTTCCTAATAAATTTCAGTTTATATTTCTTGAGACAAAACTCAAAAACTTCAAGTTCATTCTGATTCTTCACCATCTCTCTATGTACGGTGGAGAACCTTTGGTTTTCACAAATATATTTTTGGCAGGTTTTAACGCTATATTCCATTATAGGTTTTTTAGTTTTATTATTTGAATTTTAAAATCTTCCTCCACAAATCCTAAAGGTAGGTGCTCCACAAATTTTAAACGCATGCAACATAGTAACGTCTTCTCCTGTGTCTCCAGTCCGCTTTCTTCTTCTTAGAAAGTGTTACATAGCTTTTTCTTTCTTCATTTCTTTTTTCGATTAGGTTTCTGTGTGTGGCATATGGGAGATACTTTGTAACCATTCTAATTGCATATTTTATTTTAAAAAATTAGATGGTGATAGGCTTAATTATGTGAATTTGACCTTACAAGAGAGGTTTGTATTTTTCATGGTTTTCTGAAGTTCTATGGATTATATAATATTTATTTTGTTTTAACTATTGTATGGAAAGGAAAGATGTTCCTTATAATACCTGAATGAGGTCTTGAAAAAAAGTCTTCAACTCCTTGCAACAAGAAATACAAACACGAAGATGATGCTATTAAAAATTCGGTTAGCCCTCTCTTTTCAAAATATTTTAATTTTTTCCCTGTTTTTCTATTTTGTCGCTTCTTATAAGGTTTTTAATTGTTTCTAATTTAATTTCTATTCTTATATGTGTTTGAATCATATTATGATTATGAAGGTTTAGTGTGAATTATTATTGAGGATATTTCATGACTCTTGGTTTAGTGTGAATTATGTGTTTGAATTATATTGTCGCTTCCTCCTTCCATATGGATGGTAGGTAAACCTACTATTCAAAACTAAGTGAAGTATTGAATCCATATATATATATATATATATATATATATATATATATATATATATTCATTATATTTATAATTGCATTTTTTCTGGACAATGTCAAACTTATGACAAGGGACAAGGGATATGATTGCTCATGATTTTAAAGGTGATATTGAAGATATAAATCAAGCAGTTGCTACTTATTGCTTAAAATTACATATTTGGGAGAATTATGCTAGAGACATTATGTTAATCATTAGGTTTAAAACATAAATAATATTGGTTTAAGTTTTGATTCTTCTTTTTTTGCACGGAAGGTAAGCCATTATGAACAAGTATATATTTAAAAACATTGAACAGTTGTGACTTTTCATTTTTCAATAACCACCTTTTTAGTTAATAGGCACATTTTCATTCAATAGGCACATTTTCGGCCAAAAGACACATTTTGCAGTTAATAGGCACATTTTCATTCAATAGACATTTTTTCGGTCAATAGACATCTTTTGGTATATTCAAATATGAAGGATTATGACCTTTTAATAGATATCTTTTGGTATATCAGATTTAAAGGGTTATAACCTTTCAATAGGCACCTTTTGGTATATATATTACAACATATCTTATATAAATAAGGTTTTACAACCTATTTTAGTGAAAATCCTACCTATATAAAGTGACATCATTCAGATAAGCATGGGACAGTTTTTTTTTTTTTTTTTTTTTTAAATTATATAAACACCGGCCTTCAAAACCACACTACCACATACCCAAAAAAGGAAAAAAAAAACGTCTTTCGTCACCAATCCATTCTTATCAATTAAAAAGAAAATCATTCTAAACAAAAATAATAAACATCAAAATTTAGAAACCCAATCAATGATCGACGGATGTGCAGCATCACAGATTCACAATGTAAGTATTATATAAAGGTCATTATTCATACTGCGTGTTTAGTTCATGCGTAAGGAACATCAATTTTAGGGTCTTGGAGATCAAATTGGCTTCATAGATTGTTTTTATGAATTTTAATTTGCTTATGTAAAATAACATGTCTTTGATGACTTTATTAAACCCATGGGATGCTCCTTATAGAAGTTGACCGGGTACTCAAATCTGAAAGATATTTGTATTAACTTTCATCAAAGTTAAGTGAGTACGAAGATGAGAAGCATGTTAACACCAATGGGAGAATTGACCAGGAAATCTTGGTGCCATGGGAATTATTAGAAATTTTTGGATTTAAAAATTGTATTAGATTGTGATTTTAATAAACAGTATATGTTTATTTCTTTATTTCTACCATACAATCAAAAAATTATAAAAATTATATTTAAAAATAAAAGTAACAACAAGACAAAACATTATAAGAAAAAAACACAATATGAAGAAAAGTAATTAATCTTACATCAGTCATTATGTAAGACTCTTATTCCTTCCCACAAAAAACTAATAAATAAAACAATATTGCTCTCTTTTGCCTAACTAATAAAACTTTGTGTTATTTCTTTCAATATCCTTTTTTTTTTAAATTTTTTTTATTTCATGCATTTTTGCTTACAATTCCAACTATAAAAAAAATGACTTTTTTTTTTTCCTCGAAACTCATTCTGTAGCTATTCTCGTGCAACGCACGGGTTAGCGACTAGTATTTATAATGTTAAAAGCCCTTCTTATGAAAGGCAAAAACTTATAAAATTAAAAGCCCTTCTTATGGAAGGCAATATCACTCATGCTTGACTAAAAAACTAAAAGAACATTACATGGGGAAAATCATTTAAGTGCACGATAAAGAGGATGAACTTAACCAACCTATGCACACGGCTGGATATATTCTCTCTCCCTCCAGTTGCACCCATTTTTCCCTTTCAAACATAAAGTCACCATGAAAGGATTCACTTCATCATGTTGCTGAAATGTTGAGTCCACTGATGTGATACGACTGGAGCTACGAAATATGAAGATAAATCATTATATTTTTGTCTTCAAATTTATATTATTAAGTATATTTTATTCATTATCATTATACTACTTGACTAATGTTATTATACCGCTAGACTCATTTTCTCATGTTGCTGAAATGTTAAGTCCACTGCTGCTTTACGGCTGGAGCTACAAACTGTGAAGATAAGTCAATCTTTCTCCATCTTTGAAATTACATCATTAAGTATATGTTAATTCATTATCATTTTACCGCTAGATGCAAGTCATTTTAATATCATCTAACTATTTAATGAACATGATCTCACTAATAGTTCATTAACGAACATACATATTAATAAATCAATCTACCACCCTTGGACACATATTTTTTGGAAATGAACTACCATTTGACGTATATTATTTGGTCATAGACCATTGCCAGACATACCTTATTATGTTGAACATGAACCATGAATCGCAACTAGACATGGGCTATTGGACTCATCCCATTGTTGGACATTTGACACCTAATTAATTATTTTCTAGTATTGGACATCACTGAATATGCATAATGATAACGTATCAATTCACCATCTAATCAAAGCTATCATGCTAAGCATATCATTTATTTATTTCAACCATTATCATGATTCTAAGATTTTGGGCTTCATCTATTTTGTAGGCTTAAAAATACACCGGAAGCCATTGGTTTATGAGCCTGATGTCGAGTTCTGGGTTAGACTCCCTAAAAAAAATCCGAGCTTAGCAAAGTCACACATTCAGTAGGCAACATGTGGCTATGCACAAAAAAAGCGCCCCTGACACTTTCAAACTTATATTATTAAGTATATTTTATTCATTATCATTATACTACTTGACTAACGTTATTATAGCGCTGGAATGTTAGTAGCTCATTGACGCTATACAGCTGGAGTCACAAATCATATAAAGAATAAAGTGATGCTATACAGCTGGAGTTAGAAACATATAAGATAAGTCAATATCTCTCTATCTTCAAAATTACATTATTAAGTATACGTTAACCCATTACTATTGCACCACTGAATGCAAATTACTTTAATATTATCTCACTATTTAATAAACATGGATTTACTAATGCTTCATTAATAAACACATATATTAATAAATTGAATCCATCTCACTACTGGACATATATTATTCGGACATAAACCACCACTAGACATATATCATTTGGACATGAACTACCATTGGACATATATTACTTGGACATGAACCACAACTGGATATGTATTATTTGGACATAAACCATTGCTGGATATACATTATTTGGACAAAGACCATTGCTGGACATACCTTATTATATTGAACATGAACTAAACCACAGTTGGATATGGACTATTTTGGACTCATCCCATTAATGGACATATGACACTTAATTAATTACTTTCTAATATTGGACATCACTTAATATACATAATAATGATGTTCAACTAATCATTTAATCAAAGCTATTCAATTAAACATATTATTTATTTATTTCAACCATTATCATGATTCTAAGACTTTGGGCTTTATCTATTTTGTAGGCTTAAAATTGTACCGAAAGCCATTGGTCTATGTGACCCAATGTCGAGTTTCGGGTTGAACTCCCCAAAACAAATCTGGACCTAGCAAAGTCATACCTCCAGTAGAAGACACGTGGCTATGTGCAAAAACTGGCCTCAGTACATATGAATTGTTTATATACACAATTGCAGAGCAGGAGAATTAGGCAAATAACTAACTCTTAAAAATAATTTCCCGCTTTATGAGGAACTAATCAAAACTTGACACCTCTCAATTATCACTAACTAACTTCTAATTAAATATGACTAAAACTACAAGTAGTTTTATACAACTAATACTAAACAGCTACAGTTTAATCTGTCTTCATCTCCTTATCAAATTGACTTCATATACCAGCATCTCCAACCTTTATACTTTCAAGCTCCATGGATTTTAACACTCCACCTTAAGATGAAGCATAGATGTTGAGTATGCCCATATTGGAAAGGAGCTTGAAAAACTGTACATGCCCAATAGGTTTTGTTAAAATGCCTGCTAGCTGATGTTTAGCTGGAACATGGAAAATATTCAACATATTAATTTCAAAAAGAGGTCTTAGGATCCTGCAATTTTTAATGTCTTGCAGCCATTGCTTTCCCAGTGAATGAATGAGTTTGGTTGTAATAGGTCTGATCTTGAAATACTGGCCAACCCCATCCATAGTGCTTTAGCAAAGGAGCAGGGAAGGAAGAGATGATCTAAATCCTCTTCTTCTAAGTGACACAAGACACACACTTTATCTGTGACAATATTCCTTCTCTCGAAACACAATATAATTGGAAGAGCATTATTCAGAATTTCCCAAAGAAGGATTATAAGTCTGAATGGAATTTTTAACCTCCATAAGTTCTTCCAAATCTATTCATTGTTAGTACTTGTATGAGTGTAATAGCCCGAAAAAAAATAAATAAATAAATAAAAGAAAAGGAGGGGTATTTAAGTAAAGTTGTTTATGGGGTCAACTTTTATAATTAATATTACTAAGGGTTTTTTAGAAAATAAGGTTGAAACCCTAGTTTATATAGTCTAATTTTAAGTCAGTGTATACTGATAGATGTTTTGAGAGAGGAGGCTACCCAAAATACTGAAGTAGAGAAGATTTGACTGCACAATTGAGGTAAGAGCTTGCTTAAGAATTTCTTTCTTGTCAAATCTAAGTTTTTATTTAGAATTAGAGTATATTTTTTATGTGAGTATTTTGGCTAATAGTGAGACTTTCTTTAGCCATGGCCGCATGGGTGTGTTGTACGAAATTTTCTTGAAGGAATTGAATCGGATTGATGGAGGAAAAAAAAAAAAAAAAAAAGAAGAAGCAGGCTTGACGCAAAGAAGGAATGTCAATTCCTTTCAAATATATTATTATTTGTTTATTGTCTTGGTAGAGGAAGAATAAAGTTCAATCAAATCTTGTGTCAGTGATTTGTCTTCATGCAAAGGGAAAATTAGAGGCGGCAGTGGCAGTAGAGAAAAAAAAAAAAAAAAAGAAAAAAAAGAAAAGGGGAGAAACGTGTAGAACTATAGAAGGTGTTATAAGCAGTGTTATGACTCTAAATGATGTTAGCTATCCTAGGCTTTGTCAGTGGCAGTAGAGTATATAGAATACATGGATTTTTATTTTGAAATAATAGAGTGAAATTATTGGATATTTTGGTAGTCTCTTTGTTGGTCGGGTACCGTTATAAGTTATTTTTTTTATTTGATTATTGAGTAAAAATATTTAAAAATTGTTCTAGGTGATATCTAAGGATTTTAGAGGAAGTGTTAGGAAAAATTTCTTTTGGAATAACTTTTGGAGGTAAGTAACCTTATCCTAATTGGTTTTATCCTTGCTTATACTACTATATTTTAACTACTGAAATTTGTTTACAATTGTTACTATTCTATTTAATTGTTTAGCTACATTGATTTAAAGTAAAGAGTAGAGAAATTTCACAAATAAATATGAGCATTGAATACAAGATTTATTTTATTTAATTGTTTCTTTAGCTATATTGATTTAAAGTAATGAATATAGAAATATCCCAAATATATTGGATACTGAATATATGATTATATATGAATATATGTGTACTTGAATAAGATATATTTTTGTTAGAAACTATGATTTCATATATATGATTATGGACAAATCGACTATGAATAAATTCTGATACCCAAATCAATGGGGGTTATTCATTGGTACTCTGATATCCAACCAATGGGGGTCATTCATTGGTATTCTGATACCCAAACCAATGGGGGTCGTTCATTGGTATTCTGATACCCAAATCAATGGGGGTTATTCATTGGTACTCTGATACCCAAACCAATGGGGGTTGTTCATTGGTATTTTGATACCCAAACCAATGGGGTTTGTTCATTGGTACTTTGATGCCCAGTCACGGGGATATAGCGTGACTATAGTCATAAGATTGTTAATAATATGGATTACGTTTGAATATTTAATTATATTGAGTCATTAGAACCGCTTATCTATTTTTGAAACCTATTGTAAGTTATAGCTTTTGATATACGGAAAACTGACTACTTTCTGAACCATCTATGATATAATTGTAAGATTAAAGTATGTGATTTATTTGTAAAGTATTATTTTAAGATCATGAAGCTTCTTTAGCTATTTTGAAAACCCATAGCATATTATAACTTTTGAAGATTCATATTACATCTTATTACTTTACAGATCTATTGTTGGATAGAACTTATTTGGATTTTGGTTACTTATTAAGTTGTCAACTCACCCCCTCTTTCTCCTTTCAGATTCTGATCAGGAAGAGTAGCATAAGTTTGGGCTTCCGCTGGGATGTGCGCATGAGTGAAGTTTAGGAAATCAATGGAATAAGATTTGAACTATTATGTTTTAAGATTACCATTTGTGTAATCCTTTAGACTTAAAGATTTAGTTTATTTTTATTTGATGTTGGAAGATTAATTTTTGGAGATCTTTTGAAAATTGCTTATTTGAGGATATTTTTAAATTTAATGATGAATTTTCTTGAGGATAATTCTTTAATTGTTAAGAAAGCCTTACGCACTTGTAAGGTGTAAACTTTATAAGTGTGTGGCTATTGTCACGTGCCTAGCTCTTACTTGGGTTCGGGGCGTGACAATGAGTAATGTGTTGAGTGCCTTATGCTAAAAGCTGATATCTGCTTTTAACTTTATAGACTTCCCTATTATATAAAGGCCAAATGAGCATATCATCCCTATCTATTTTAGATATATATGGGGATAAAGCAAGTAGCTTTAGCATCCTCAAATTCATAGATTTGGTTTAAGAGCTGGGAATTCCAGGTTTTTGTTTCATGATTTAATGAGGTCTGAAAAACTTTATGGACACTTAATTGTTGAAGGAGTGAGGGGGTTATTTTAGTAAGGAACCAGACTTTATGGATAACAGAAATATTACTGCCATTTCCTACTCTCCATTTAGCATGTATCAAAGGGGAATTCAGACATGAGCAGATACTCTTCCAAATCTAGGAGTCTTGGGGTTTGAATTGTCCCTCAGTCAGACAAATTCCTCGTCTTTTAGCCATCTAGCAACTTTCTAGCTATCAGACATATTCACTCTTCAACCCCATTAAAATTGATCTTAAAAACTTTCAAGTACGGCCAACATCGTTAAAAACTACAAGAACTCTATTTAGGACCCATGATGTGTTTCATTATTGATATTTGTTGGTTTAGACTGTAAATTAATAAAAGTCATGATGTAAATCACTTGGGAATTTGTTTTGGTTCCATTTAACTATCCAAAAACATTTGTTTATTGGTTGGTTAGCTGTAAACAACAAACTCTCCACACGAGATAGAAATTCTCTTGAAATTAGAGATTGTCCCTCTTCTTTGAATGTACTTTCACTTGAAGAGTTTGGGATGACATGATGAAGTTGTTCCTAGTTTCAAATGCTCAATCTGTGTGATAAGAAGACTTGATTTGGGGGGGGGGGGGGGGGGGGGGAGGGGGGGTGGAAAGAGTTGAAAGGGAGGGCTAAGATTAATAGGCTACAAATTTACTTGGTGTTCAAAAGTCGACCACATTAAGCTGCAAAGCAATACCATAATTCATGAAGATAAAATTTGGACTAAAGAGCAACTCAAGAGAAGCATCAATCATTAAGGATGTCAAAGCTAGTTGGGGTTTCAAACCAAGTTCTTTTAAATGCTACCATTCATTGTAATTGGGGCAGTGATGCAAATGGTATTTTAATCTGATCCTAAAACTTCTGTGTTGCTGTGTTTTGTCAAAGTGTTATTGTGTTGTCCATCTATATAGATGTGTTGCTTAGTTAGTGCAATTTTTCTTTGCTACTTGCTTTGGCTTGTTTTGGTTTTACGGTTAGATTTGTAATTTGGTTGATGTAGCAGGGAGGTTCCCTATGTAAGTGCCTTCTCTTCTTTGGTTTGGGGTTTTCATATGTACTTTGTTTTGTTTCAATAAATAAAAGCTTAATTACCAAATAGATAAATAAGTCACTTAGGAATTATGAATATCAGTTAACCTAATTTTGGGAAAACTACGTCATACTCAATTTGGACAAAAAGGTGATAGACATGGTTGAGTTTTGATAGTCATGATATGAAATTTAGGTACTACCATGTTATACTTTTGAGGGCTACCTTAACAGGTTTAAAAAGTTAAGCATGAAATTTGAAGTATTGAACCAAGTACGCATCAATAGTTAAATCCTTATCTTGTTCTTACTGTCTAGTATTCTTTTATGTATAAATAGATATTAGCATGTTTATTTTCACTGAGTCATCTAATTTTGTATTAGGTTCTAGTTGATATTGTTTTGGGCTTTTGAAGCATAGATTGTTTGTCGATTTGAAGTAAAATGGACTTTAAATAATAATTCCTCTCAATAAATTATATTATTTATGTATAATTATAATCAAGCTTTGCTAAATAGTGAACCTTTTATGTAAAATTTCTTTGTATACCCAGACTTTATGTAATCTTTGCCAACACAAGGCTAAGATTAGGTCTTCGGTTTATTGTGGTGTGATGCATTGTTATTGTTTGCTCTTCAAAACCATTGTTATTGTTTGGTCTTCAAAGCTATTATTATATTTTACCTCTTCGAGGTTATTGTTTTCCATAGGATTCACCTACCAATTGTTAAGGATCTCTTAGTTGGCTAATATTTACATACTACTTATTGTTTATTGCTATTGACAAATTGAATGCGAAAAACAACTTTACTGTTAAGTGTATTATTATCAGTTATTATAAGTAGCTTACCCAATGATGAAGTGGTGCTCTTGTAACTGAACTATGACTTATTGAAATTGGGTAAATCTTTTAAGAGGCTTTTGTTTATTTAACAAGTTATATGTTTTTCATTGTACAGTTAAATATTCACATCCAAATAGTTTTACTGTTTCTACTGAATTTCATTCATACTATTGATAAATATTTTATAAAATTTAATACGTTGTCTATTATAATGTGCATTTTCACTTGACAATATCATGTTATGTAGTCTCTTGTTCAGCTGTTAGCACACTCCACTTTTTCCACAATTTCAAATTAGTGCAATGGACTCTCTTAATGAAATAAATTGGAGATCGTTGGAGCTATGAACTAAAGACTATATGTGTTTCCCTATGGCTTCATCTTATGTGTGTATTGTATTGTAGTGTTTTTATGTTGAATAAAATTTAGTATCATTCATCCCAAAAAAAAAAAAAAGTTTGAGATATGAGATTGTCAACTCTGCTTCTTGTTTTGTAATGTGTTGACTTGTAAAACTCTGTAATGTTTTGGAGTGTGTGGTTAAGTCTTAATAAAAGTTTCATTTCTATCACTGATTATGTGTATGACCAAACCATTTGTGTTCATCTAAATTGGCCAATTATTATCAATTATCACGGATTGTGTGGTTTTTTTTTGGGTGCAAAAGATTATGTCTCTTTTGTAAGGTGGGCCCAAAAGAATATTATGAGGGGGTGGGTGAAGATTTATGTAAGATTGTAAAAGGAAGTTGCTGGATTTTGTGATATTGTTAAGCCAATTTGGGCTAGGATTGGGCCTAAAAGGGAGCTATGTGCACACTAGACTAGATAAAACTCAAGTTCACGCTCGCCACTGTTAACAAACAAATCTCATAGCCTTGCATTTGAAGTCACTCTTTTAGTCAAGTTATTCCAACTTCCAAGTCTTCTACAGTATTTTGTACATGAGCCAAAATTCGAAGCCACCTATTATGAATTCTAAGAATAAAGCTCATGAAATAGAGCTTCTTTTTAGTTTTTATAAGTTATAACAATCACAAAGTGACTTTCCCTGAATTCTGTTATGCCTAAAAGCCCAGAGCTGAATTCAGGCCTAATGGTCCCTTTTTGGGTCCTGGACTGTGGACCTGACCATGGTAGGTTTGGTATGTTGCCTTGATGTAGAGAGGTACCAAGGCCACATATGCACACAGAAATAACCAAAGGTTTAAAAAAAAGAAAAAGAAAAAAAAAGACACCAATTCCAACCCCAATGGGCCAACCTATTACTTTGTATTTTAAGTTTTCATTTCTGTGCTTAATCCATTGGCAATATTCACAAAATGCCATGGAGAAACTTGTTTGTCTCGAACTCGAAGTGTCAAAATTTTCAAGGCCAAAATGCACCGGATTCTTAGCCCAATTCTCACAATCTCTCAATTATCTACCCATTTAGGCCCAAGTTCCAATCCTAGTCAAGCTCCAAGCTCTACCATAAATTGGCCACAAGGCTCTCAATCTAACATCTACCATATATAGAATACAAATCTGCTGTACCATTTTTACGTTTTACTTTATATTCTACAAATCACAACTTGTTGTGTATATAATTTTTTTTTTTCATTTTAAAATTTGGCTATTTTATAAGGAAAATTAAACAAATATATAGTAAGTCGTGATTGATGAATCACAAAAAGTGGTACAAAGGATGTATATTCACATATACATATTTTTCGTTCCTTCCAAAAATCTGAATCCTTTGTCCCAGTCTCAATGCTTCATTTTATAATTAATCAATCACAATATGTTGTGTTTTTTATATTTTTTAAATATATTTTAAATATTGATTACTTTAAAAGAAAAATAAAATATATGTGACAAATTGTAATTTTTGTGTGTACAAAATGTAATTGGTGAAATATAAACTATAAGGTTAAATAATATTCTCTTCTAAAAAAAAAAGGTTAAATAATATTCTTTCGCACTAATTTACATCAACTATTTTATACACATATCCTCATTGGATGTGAAAATTTCTACATTTTAACACATAAAAGTAGATGTGAAAAAAGTAATGTGAAATAATAGACATGAGAAATGAGAAATAGTCATTTGAAAGTGTAATACTCAAAGTGGAACAAAACCTGTTTTGTAGAAAATCCTCAAGATCGCAATTTTTTCAATAGATGTGTAAGAATCAAAACCCTAAAGTGTAATATATATATATTGAGAATCGAAAGTGTAATAATTAAATTGGAATAAAATATCTTTATATAGAAAATCCACAAGACAACAAGTTTTTTTTTTTTTTTTTTTTTTTTTTTTTTTTTTTTTTTTTTCACATGGCACACTTTTGAGCCCACCTAAAAAAGAAAATTTTGTTTTTGGCTGCGAAAAGAACAAAAGACAAAACCCAGCACTCCACTGACCGTGATAAAAATTGGAGACTTTAGGTCAGCTAAAATAGATTGCTGAATAACTCATTCATAATTAATAACCAAAAAAAAAAAAAAAATTTTGAAATTTGATGTTGGTAGCTCTCCGCTTCTTGTTTTGTAAATCTCAATGATTTTTAGGAGTGTGGCTTAATTCTTAATAAAAGAATAATTTTTTATCATGCATATGCATGCCAACTATTATGCGCTCAATGACAGTGACCAAGGAACATAAACCGAAACATTTGTAAAACTTTAGGGACAAAAAAAAAAAAAGTTAGGTATGAAAACCAATTTACTGCAAAGTTTAACACTGAAAATAATATTTTAGCCTTATTAAAAGTCAAAGTCTTTCCTCAAAAAAAAAAAAAAAAAAAAAAGTCAAAGTCATCTAAAATTGAACCATAGTAAAGACTAAAGAGGCATCATCTCCTTGGACCAATTTGCATAATTAATGAATTACCTCCACGAGACCTATTTCTCACAATAAAACCTCTTTCTTACAACATGTCTACATTATGATAGATATTTTTTCTCACTTGTAAAGCTGAATGATAGGCCAAATTCAATTCAAACTTGACAACAAAGGATAGGTTTTATCTACACACACACAAAAAGGACAATAAACGATAGGTCAGAAGGATTTAATTCAAAGACTGCCTTGCTTGAATCTTCATTCCTAAAACCTCTTAGCCTAATATATTGCAGTAGTTATAGTTTTACAGAAAATACTTTTTGGCCATGTAACAAAAAGGACTTCAATTTTTTGCAAGAACAACACAAAAGTCCCACCCTGCAGGCTATGATATAAATTCTAAGAACAATGCTATTACCACATAAACTTACATAAATTTTATCACAATTTGCTAGGTGATGAGTTGTGAATAGTAAAGTTGTGGTAGTAAGTCCATGTGGGTTCATACTTCAACCACCCACAACAATAAATTATAACAAAAATTATGTAAATTTACGTGGTCCAAGCTTTTTTCAAATTCTGAACTGCCCAATTTGAATAAACTCAAATGGATTGGGAATACACTACCGTAAGCAAGTGCTAGCCTTGAAATTTCTCAGCTTGTGATATATATATATATATATATATATATATATATATATATATTGTTGGTCCTCAAGACATTCTTAAAATACTTGCTTTGCCAACCTATACATGGGTGGTCTCAGTGTTAATCTTGAATGAGTTGAGTTGAGTCAAGTCAAGTTCATTATTAAAATATCGTAATTATTTTATTTAATTTACTTTTATATACAATTGTGGGGGAGTAAAATATGGGCCCATGATCCAGGCCCAGGAACGACGTTTCATCAACAATACGCCCGAGGAGAAGAAATCACAGAGGACCGTTGTAACTAACAGTAGAGCGCGTAAGGATCCTAAGAGGCTGGTCCGAGAGGAATACCCTCCTCGGACATGACGTCTGATGGTGAGAGGAACCTCGGCTTTCCCTTAGTCCACCCTCCAGGAAGTTCCAGAGGTAAAGATAGATTACCAATGCATATGGAAGGGATAAGGATGCAGAAATATCTTGAGAAAAAGCTGCTACCACCGCATTAAATGCATCACAGCTGCTTTCCTGGCCGCATTTATGTGGAGAAGACCCCTGAACAGTGTTGAAAGTGATCTTTATCCCCAGGAAGTCAAAAAGCTGTAAGAAAGGAAATGGAAACTCAAGTACCGTGTTAGATGACAGACAAGTGGACGATGAGATCGGGCAATGAAGGACTATATAATGGAATAAACCCTTCATAAGAGAGAGGGGAACAAAGGAAAAAGAAGAACATCAAGAAACAACTACTGTAGCACCGGGAAAAATACAACCTAAAAGAAAGCATCTTATCCAAGATCATACCCCTCGGATTTGATTATAACCCATGAAAATTACCCAAACCTTACTCCTCGGACGTAAAATCCTAACTCGCTTATGTGTTTTAGCCCCCTCGGCCAAGTACCCAGTTCCCAATAACTGTTGTAAAAATCGCTGCTAGCCCAATTCTTTAACCCACTCTCTCACAAATTTATTGTATTGGGCTTGTTGGGCCCATTTCCTGTTTCTATTAAGGTGTGGGCTACAATTTGTGACCCTACAATTGGCGCCGTCTGTGGGAAAGAATTAGTGCTAGTAGAAAGTTACGGCAGTTATGGCAGGTTCAGGACCGCAACAGGCCAGTCCGCCCTATGCAGAGTCAGTAAACGTCAGTCAGCAAGATGGACTCCACAATCTTGAACGGGAGAACCACGTGGATAACCAGCGTGAGGGTAGTTCGCGAACGATCCATGCTGGGAAGAGCGGCTATCGACGAAAGAGCCATCTGGTGCAAGGGCACGCTGATGAAAAGGACTTGCAGCGTGAAATAGAAGGTTTGAAAAAGAAGCTTCGTCGAGCACAACGAAATCACACCCCTGCAAGTTCTGATGTCTCCTCCAACGGTGAAGGGGATGACAGTTACAGGGATTCTTCAGAAACTCCCCCCAGTGAATCCTATTCCTATGAAGAAGAGCATTCTCACAAGAGAAGGAGGAAAAGTTCGTCTAGAAGGGGAGTGGGGACCAAAGACATGAAGAAGGCTCTGACCCAAATTTCTAAGTCCCCCTTTACTAGGGGAATAGAAAAAGCAAAGCTTCCCAGACGTTTTCATCAGCCTACGTTCTCTATGTACAACGGACGTACCGATCCTGTAGAACACGTGAGCCAATTCAGACAAAAGATGGCAGTTTACTCTCAAGACGAGGCTTTATTGTGTAGAGTATTTCCCTCTAGCCTAGGACTGATGCCGATGAGATGGTTCGATGGGTTGAAGACTGACTCCATCGGCTCCTTTAAGAAGCTCACTCAATCATTCTGCTCCCGGTTTGTTACATGCAGCAGAGTTCCTCAACCCCTTGATTCCCTGCTGTCCATGACAATGAGGGAAGGGGAGTCTGTGAGGTCATATGCCGAGAGGTATTGGGAGATGTTTAATGAGATTGACGGAGATTTTGATGAGGTCGCTGTCAGAACCTTCAAGGTCGGTTTTCCCTCCGATCATGGTCTGAGGAAGTCCCTGACAGGGAAACCGGTCACCAGCTTGCAACAATTAATGGATAGGGTGGATAAATATAAAAGGATAGAAGATGATCAACAACAGCAGCAACAAGGAAAAGGGAAAGATAAGCTTGTCCCTCAAGAAAGAAGAGAGTTTAGGCCGGACAGGTACAATAATAACCGGCCGAAAAGGGATTATGCCGAGCAACAGGCATCTAGTAACAGCCAAATAATTGGGGCTGTATTCCGAGAGCCTGTGCACCAAGTCCTGGAGAAGATAAAAAACGAGCCCTTCTTCAAGTGGCCCAATAAGATGATGGGAAACCCCGAAAAGAGAAACCGAAATCTCTATTGTCAATATCATAAAGACCACGGTCATACCACCGAGGACTGTAGAAGTTTGTGGGATCACCTCGACCAGCTTGTCCAGGAGGGCAGATTAAAACAGCTGTTGTATCATTCCAATAGCTTGGGTAGCCTTACGGAAACTCGGTCGGAAAGGGGGAATCCTCCGAGACCTCCTCTTGGAACCATTAATGTTATCTTTGCGGCACCTGGCAGAACGGGGTCATGCCCCTCCAGAGTAATGTCAGTGACTCGGCTGTACCCTGAGGATGACTCGCATGAGTCAAAGAGAGCTAAGTCAAGCCGATCCTTGGTCATGGGATTCTCGGATGAGGACAAGATCGGAACTGTCCAACCTCATGACGACGCCCTAGTAATTACCCTCCGAATCGGAGGCTATGATGTAAAGAGGGTAATGGTGGATCAAGGCAGTGCAGCCGAGATCATGTACCATGATCTCTTCAAGGGGCTGAACCTAAGAGCTGAAGATCTGACGCCTTATAATTCCCCTTTAGTGAGCTTCGAGGGAAAGACTATTATTCCGAGGGGACAGGTCAGGCTGCCAGTGCAAGCCGGAGCAGAGATAGTGGAGGTCGATTTTATAGTGGTGGACGCCTACTCCCCTTATACGGCGATTGTTGCAAGGCCTTGGCTTCATACTTTAGGAGCAGTCTCTTCCACCCTGCATCAGAAGATTAAATACCCCTCTGGAGGCAAGATAGAAGAGATATTGGGTGATCAAACCATGGCGCGGCAGTGCATGATAGCAGCTATCCGACATGAGCCTGAAGCAGAATCTGAGGCTAAAAAAGAAGAGCTATAGCAATCAAAACCCCCAAAGTTGTCTAAAGATGGGCTGTCCGAGGAGGCGAAATGTGAAGATCTTGTAAAGGTCATAATAGGAGATGACCCTGATAAATTCTTTCAAGTCGGATCTCAACTACCCCAGTCAGAGAAGGAGGAATTGATAGAGTTCCTCAAGCGAAACATAGACGTCTTTGCATGGGATGCTTACGAGGCTCCGGGGGTAGACCCAGACTTCATTTGCCACCATCTGAATGTTAATCCGATGATGACCCCCAGGAAGCAGCTCCCTCGTTGGCCGTCTAAAGAGCATGCAGAAGCGGTCCGACAGGAAGTGTCGAAGCTAAAGAAGGCAGGGGCTATCAAAGAGGTCTTCTATCCTGAGTGGTTGGCAAATACGGTGGTGGTCAAGAAAAAGACTGGAAAGTGGCGAGTATGTGTTGATTTCACAGATCTAAATAAAGCCTGCCCTAAAGATCCATTCCCCATGCCCAAAATTGATCAACTGGTAGATGCCACAGTCGGCCATCCTCGAATGAGTTTCCTGGACGCCTTCCAGGGTTATCATCAGATACCTTTAGCATTGGACGATCAAGAAAAAACTGCTTTTGTCACGCCAGTAGGGAACTACCACTACAAGGTGATGCCATTTGGTCTGAAGAATGCGGGTTCTACCTACCAAAGAATGATGACGAGGATGTTTGAAACATTATTAGGGAAAAATATGGAGATTTACATAGATGACATGGTGGTGAAAAGCAAAAGAGCATCTGAACACCTTGAAGATCTTCGAGTAGTCTTCGAAATTCTCAGAAGTTATAAACTACGTTTGAATGCCGCCAAATGTTCGTTTGGTGTTGGCTCAGGCAAGTTCTTGGGTTATATGGTTACTCACAGGGGAATTGAAGTCAATCCCGACCAAATTAAAGCCATCATCAGTATGCGAACTCCTCGGAACCCAAAGGAAGTGCAAAAACTAACCGGAATGACCGCTGCGCTGAATAGATTTATATCTCGATCGGCGGACAGGTGCCGACCCTTCTTTCTGTTGATCAATAAATGGAAAAGCTTTGAATGGTCGACGGAATGTGACGCGGCTTTTCAACAACTCAAGGACTATCTTGCTCGGCCGCCTGTCATGTCAAGCCCTGAGCCGGACGAGGTCCTTTTTGCTTACATTGCAGTGGTCTCCTATGCAGTAAGTTTAGTATTGATAAGGGTTGACAACGGCGTGCAACGACCAGTATACTACGTGAGTAAGTCATTGCATGAGGCAGAAATACGCTACCTTCCACTGGAAAAGGCCATATTAGCGGTGGTGCTTGGCACACGCAAGTTGCCTCATTATTTCCAAGCGCACACGGTGATTGTTCTTACTCAACTCCCATTAAAAGCCGTACTTAAAAGTGCAGACTACGCGGGAAGGATAGCCAAGTGGGGTACAATTCTGGGAGCCTTCGACATTAAGTACATGCCTCGCACCTCAGTTAAAGGCCAGGTACTGGCCGACTTGGTGGCAGAATTCACCGAACCGGAAGCGGATAGTCAATTAGCATTAGAGGAAAGAGGTGCAAAACTAGCCTGTAGTATCACCAGGGGTCCCCCTCCGACGTGGGAAGTGCATGTAGACGGAGCATCAAACCAAAAAGGAGCGGGTATTGGGCTAGTGTTGACATCTTCAGAGATGATCACCGTTGAAAAGTCGTTAAGATTAAGCTTTCCTGCCACGAATAACGAAGCAGAGTACGAAGCACTACTGGAAGGAATGACTATGGTCCTAAAGATGGGAGGAAAGTCCATTAACCTCTTCTCGGATTCAAGGCTAATTGTGGGTCAAGTCAAGGGTGAATTTGAAGCCAAGGATGAGAGAATGCGAGGCTATCTTAGCCGAGTGAGAGCCATGCAAATGGAGTTCGAATCCTTTAGCTTGCTACATGTCCCAAGAAGCGGTAACACGCATGCGGACTCCTTGGCCACTCTTGCAACTTCCTCGGCACAGAACTTGCCTCGCCTAATCCTTGTTGAGGACCTGCATCGACCCTCAATAATAGCAAACGTAGTACAGATCAATCAAGTAAGAATGGGGCCGAGTTGGATGGACCCCGTCGTGCAGTTCTTAAAGGGTGATATTCTACCCGAAGAGAAAACGGAGGCCGACAAAATAAGAAAGAAGGCTCCTAGCTATTGGCTGTCACAGGATGATAAGCTATACAGGCGTTCCTTCTCTGGACCTTATCTACTCTGTGTTCATCCCGATCAAACAGAATTGCTCTTGGAGGAAATGCATGAGGGAATCTGTGGAAGTCATACTGGAGGCAGATCCTTGGCGCATAGGGCCATTACTCAGGGTTATTGGTGGCCGAACATGCAGAGAGAAGCTTTGGAGTACGTCAAAAAGTGCGATCAATGTCAACGGTATTCACCAAGTATACACCAGCCAGGAGGAACCCTCAATCCAATATCTAGCCCATGGCCATTCGCTCAATGGGGCTTAGACATCGTCGGACCATTTCCTAAGGCTGTAGGAAACAAGAAGTACCTGATAGTTGGTACTGACTATTTCACAAAGTGGGTTGAAGCAGAGCCTCTGGCTAATATCCGAGATGTGGATGCGAAAAGATTTATCTGGAGAAACATTGTTACTCGGTTCGGTGTCCCGCATGTACTTATCACAGATAATGGACTTCAGTTTGACAGTAAGATGTTCAGAAACTACTGCGGAGAATTGGGTATCACTAACAGGTATTCTACTCCGGCTTACCCCCAGGGGAATGGCCAGGCCGAAGCTGTAAATAAGGTCATATTAAGCGGATTGAAGAAAAGACTGGATGATGCGAAAGGAAGATGGGTGGAAGAACTCCCACATGTACTTTGGACGTACAGGACCACACCTCGTAGGTCCACCGGGGAGACCCCTTTCTCAATGACTTATGGGGCTGAAGCAGTCATCCCTTTGGAGTCCGGGTTCCCAACGACGAGAACAAGCTCATTCAATCCAAAAGACAACGATGAAAACTTGGCGAGAGGTCTGGACTTGATTGATGAAAAAAGGGAAAACGCAATGGTTCAATTGGCTCATTACCAACAAAAGCTAAAGCAAGGTTATGATGCCCATGTAAAGACAAGACCTTTGGTCTCAGGTGACCTGGTGCTGCGCAAAGTCGTGGGCTCGGCAAAGAACCCTGCTTGGGGAAAACTAGGGCCAAATTGGGAAGGACCATATCGCATCACCTCAAATGCTGGCATTGGAGCATATTTCTTGGAAGACTTGGACGGACTTGTAGTACCCCGCCCTTGGAATGTCAATAATTTGAAAAGGTATTATTATTAATAAACTTATGTTTGATCAATATTCGTCTTTTATGTTAAATATGTATACCTCTTTTCATACCTCTCGACGTTCTCTGAAGTGTTTAAACTTAAATCCAATCATGCATGAGTCCTCGGACCAGATGATTTGGGTTAGTTAACACCCTTACCATTCTCTGATGTGTTTAAACTTAAATCCAATCATGCATGAGTCCTCGGACCAGATGATTTGGGTTAGTTAACACCCTTACCGTTCTCTGATGTGTTTAAACTTAAATCCAATCATGCATGAGTCCTCGGACCAGATGATTTGGGTTAGTTAACACCCTTACCGTTCTCTGATGTGTTTAAACTTAAATCCAATCATGCATGAGTCCTCGGACCAGATGATTTGGGTTAGTTAACACCCTAACCGTTCTCTGATGTGTTTAAACTTAAATCCAATCATGCATGAGTCCTCGGACCAGATGATTTGGGTTAGTTAACACCCTTACTGTTCTCTGAAGTGTTTAAACTTAAATCCAATCATGCATGAGTCCTCGGACCAGATGATGTGGGTTAGTTAACACCCTTACTGTTCTCTGATGTGTTTTAACTTAAATCCAATCATGCATGGGCCCTCGGACCAGATGATCTGGGTTAGTTAACACCCTTACTGTTATCAAGTGTTTAAACTTAAAACCAATCGTGCCTGAGTCCTCGGACCAGATGATCTGGGTTAGTTAACACCATCACCGTTCTATGAAGTGTTCTCATTCGAATCTAATCATGACTGGGGACTTCTGACCAGATGGTCTGGGTTAGTTACTACTTGTTTTATTTCCCTTTTTAACATTCCAATATAGATAAAAGCGCATGACTCAAATTTCTTGTTTGGTTATATGTGTTTAGCTAGTATGTCAACTTCCGGAACTTCTCAATTAAGTCAGTCATTCTTTTAATGCAAGTAAATAAAAAAAATGAATGGAATGACAGCGGAGGGATTGGCTATTACTTGCCATAATACGTAAAACAAAAGAAGTATACTTTCATTAATGATTAAAACAGTACATATCTTTAAAGTGATGAGCATAGAAAGCTAAAAAAAGAAAAAAAAAAAAAAAACAAAACAAAAAGAAACACTAAAACAAATGTCCTAGGCCTTGATCTTGGGGTCTTGGTGGCCGACTGCTGGTTCAGGCTGCGAAGGAGCAGCACCCGGAGCATTACCCTGGGAGGTCTCGGCTTTTTCCCCTTGACCGGCGTCCTGACGGGTGGCTGTTGGGCCTTCCACAGATGCTGGAAGGTCTAGGTTTGCCGCAGGAGCTTCAGACGCTGAGGCTGGCTGCTCTGGAGGAGGAGGATCAGAATCTGAGAGCGGTTGGATTTCAGGATCGTAGTACACGCTCTCAGGCCTCCTAAGGCTGGAGTCAGCCGGGACCCCAGCGGCATCAAGGGCTTTCCCCCACGTGACGTCACAGTAGTCCCTGGCGACCGAAGCAAACTCCTCAGTTAACCTGCTCTGGGTTTCTTCCACCCCCAGAGCATAAGAAGCTTGCTTCTCGGCCTCGGCTGCCTCATTCTGTAGCTGTGCAGCTTCCTTGGCCCGACGGAGCTCTTCGCGCAGACTTATCACCATCTGCTTCTCCGTTTCTAAGTTGATCTGGCAGAGGTGCAGCTCGCTGCGAAAAGTCTCCGCCTGCTTCTCCATATTATTCCTTCCAGCCTCAGCGCTGGCCTTATCCTGGTTGGCCTTCTTCACTTGCTCGGCCAACTGCTTCTGCTGGGTTCTCAGCACGCTCAAATGGTCCTCCGCAGTATCTCGGGCCTGGTGAGCAGCCTTCGTCTCATCGCGAAAGCGCTTTGCCCATTCTTCGGCCACGTACACTTGTTGCGCGACCTATTATGCAAAAGGAAAAAGTGTGTTAGACTTAAGAAATAATGCACAAATAAAAAGAAATCAAACTGAAGCAACTTACCATGGCCAAGTCCCTCTTCATGGAAAGGAGCAGATCAGGGTAGTCAAAGCTCCTGTACGCCGCCAGGTCCGACGGAAGGAGGAGTGGTTGTAGCAGAGCGTCGGCCAAACGACCTGCATGGCCACCTCAAAAATGCCGAAGGGAGGTATCCATCATGATGGGACCGCCATCGACCTCCAATTCAGGTGACCAGGTTCGTGGTGGCTGACGAGCCTGGGCCGCTGGTCGCTCCTCGTGGCTCTCCACGGAGTGGGACCTCCTACTCCTTCGCTCTGGTGCAGGCCTGGCCTGCTTGTTGCCCCTTGATGGGCCTAACCCCCCCTCCTCAACAGGCTCCACCGGCCTCTTCCTCCTCAAATCCGGATTCGGTTTGAGCCCAAGGTCAGCAGGCACTTGGGGCGGAGGAGGGGGAGGGTGTGCAATTTGTTTGGATTTGCCCTTATCCTGAGAGGATGGCTCTTTATTCCTACCCTTCATCAATTCTTTCAAAGAAGGGCCAGTCCGGGGAGCCATGTCTTCCTCCTCGTCGGTGGTATCGGCAATGTAAGTTATTACCTTAGCCGGAGGGTGCACGCTCGACTGCTCGTCCGCCCCTTCCTCGGCCTCTGATATATGTACTGTTTCCTCTTCAAACCTGAACTTGTCAATCTCTAGTTCTAGGGACGAAGAAGAAGCTGTCTCTTCTCTAAGGATGGCTTCCCCAAGTGTTACTTCGCGCAACGGTGCGACGGCGAGGGGAATTCCCTGTGGAATGGGATGGTCAACCGGCGAAAGGTCGTAGCTGGCGAGGAAGTGTGGCCGAGACACGTCTATACGCGCCAAGCGATGGTCCCCGGCTCGGATAGAGTTGCCGACGTCTAAAAAGGACCGAGAAATGGGTTCAAAATCCAAAATGAGGTGGACCGCTCGTAGTTGTCCGTCCTCGTTCACGAAAATTTCTGACCTCAGCAGATAATTCAATGCTGGAACGTTGATCAGGCTGAGCTTCGGATTGGTAAAAAATTTGTCTGTCAAACAAGTAAGTTACGTTATTAAGCCTCGGCTATAAAAAAAACATATGATAAGTCACTAACACAAAATAACTAAGCAAATGAGTGTAAAGGTAACGTAACAATCCTTAATGCTAAAGTTAGAAATCCTAGGTCTAAAGTGTTCCACCTGGAGTCCCGGCCTTGGTTGGGCAGGCTAAGCCGTCGCTCCAAGGCCCCGACAAGATCAGGTAGTCGTCCTTCATCCCCTTATTTGACTTGGGAAGGCAGAATATCAGTTTGACCACATTGCTACGGGACTTAAGGTAAAAGCCTGCCCGAGTCTCTATATGGCCCTCATACAGGTGGGCGACGTCGTACCATGTCAATCCTAACCCCAGATGCCGATCCAAGGCGTCGATTGACCCTAGGACTCTAAAGAAGTTGGGAGCACACTGATGGGGACACAGCCTATGGGCACGAAGGTAGTCCCGTGTAATCCTACCCATGGGAATGGTCATCCCTCCTTCTATGAAGGCAATCATGGGGATGACCACCTCTCCCATCTTCCGGTCAAACTCCACTCCCTCTGTGGTGCAATGACGTACCACCACCTCTTGGGGAATGTGGTACTTCTCCTTGAACAACTCTATCTTGGCTGGAGTGTCCACTAAGCGCTCGAATCTACCCATGGTTAGTCTCTATAAGGTGAGGTGGTTAGCCGAGGAGGTTAGCCGAGAGTACAATGGAAGTCGGAGTGCGAAACTTACGTAGAAATGAACACGGATTGCTTCTCTGGTCACTGGAAGATCGTCAAGCTCTCTTTCTTGCGAAAAAATTGGTGGGCGCCTGGATATGAACACTCTGAAGTTGTAAGTTCTGATAAGAAGCAAAAAGTAACGCCTGGAAGTTTTTATAGTGGGGTTGAAAAAAAAAAAAAAAAAAAAAAAAAACCATAATCCCGCCCAAATATTGAAGTTGCGATCTGAACCGTTGGATTCGTATTTCACCGTAGGATGTCTGGTTGAAACGCAATTCTAAGCGTTTAATGATGATTGTGCGAGTTCCCAAGCGTCAGAAGCCCTCGCGGAATGACAGAAATGGCCCTTACATGCGCCTAAATTTAGATACTATTAAGGACTACATCGTAATTACCTTTATACATCAAAATCCTAATTTTCCTCCTCGGACCAGAAAGAAAAATTAGAATTTTGAGGGGCTATTGTGGGGGAGTAAAATATGGGCCCATGATCCAGGCCCAGGAACGACGTTTCATCAACAATACGCCCGAGGAGAAGAAATCACAGAGGACCGTTGTAACTAACAGTAGAGCGCGTAAGGATCCTAAGAGGCTGGTCCGAGAGGAATACCCTCCTCGGACATGACGTCTGATGGTGAGAGGAACCTCGGCTTTCCCTTAGTCCACCCTCCAGGAAGTTCCAGAGGTAAAGATAGATTACCAATGCATATGGAAGGGATAAGGATGCAGAAATATCTTGAGAAAAAGCTGCTACCACCGCATTAAATGCATCACAGCTGCTTTCCTGGCCGCATTTATGTGGAGAAGACCCCTGAACAGTGTTGAAAGTGATCTTTATCCCCAGGAAGTCAAAAAGCTGTAAGAAAGGAAATGGAAACTCAAGTACCGTGTTAGATGACAGACAAGTGGACGATGAGATCGGGCAATGAAGGACTATATAATGGAATAAACCCTTCATAAGAGAGAGGGGAACAAAGGAAAAAGAAGAACATCAAGAAACAACTACTGTAGCACCGGGAAAAATACAACCTAAAAGAAAGCATCTTATCCAAGATCATACCCCTCGGATTTGATTATAACCCATGAAAATTACCCAAACCTTACTCCTCGGACGTAAAATCCTAACTCGCTTATGTGTTTTAGCCCCCTCGGCCAAGTACCCAGTTCCCAATAACTGTTGTAAAAATCGCTGCTAGCCCAATTCTTTAACCCACTCTCTCACAAATTTATTGTATTGGGCTTGTTGGGCCCATTTCCTGTTTCTATTAAGGTGTGGGCTACAATTTGTGACCCTACAACAAGTAGAGCACAAATTCTTTACCAACCTAGATATATTCAAGTTTTATTCATTTTCATATCTATATATACAAACTACTTAATTAATTTTTTTTCTCATATATAGTATATCTCATGACTAAATTTTTTTACTCCATCACCAATTTATTCTAGTAACTAATAACTAAATTATACTTGAAATTATATTGTTTGAATTAATTAGATTGACTAATTTTGTTTATGAACTTATAAAAATTAAATTCACCAACCTTATATTGTTAAAAATTATATGCAATTTTCCTACAAAATGGACTATTTATATTAGCACTAAATTACAAATAATAATTAATTTGATATTTTATAGACTTATTTACAAACTTACATGATCTAATATTAAGTCTATGTAAGTATATGTTGATACATGTATACATATAAACATATAATATTACATATACTTAAATCGTGCGTAATATTCATGAGTTTATTTATAAAAACATTTTGGTAGTTGGAAGAGTGTTATTATCTCTTGAGAAGAGATAAGAGTTAAAGAAATAATGGAAAAACAAGTGGAGTATGCTTTTGTGGTCTTTTAGTTAGTCATTCCTTAGACATTATTCATTAGACATCAGGTTGATTGAGTGTCTAACAAAAAGTTATTGTCCTCCTATGGTTTTATTGTTTTTAATAGGAGTTTAACTTACTTCCAATACTTTTTTAAGAGGAGTTTTCTTTTGTTTTAATGAAAGGTTACCACATCACCCACTAATTAAATAAAAGGTGGAGATAAAAACTCATTATCACTTGTCATTGTATATTTAAAACAAAAAGACATGTCCAGTTAAAAAAGTACAAAAAGCAAGCCAAACAATTTTAATAGACACTTGCTCAACTGAATCTTAGGCAAAGAATATGCATAATTAATTTTTGATATTTAAACGTTTTTGGACATTGAGAGATTGTATCTAACCATTTACTAAAAATTGTAAAACTTCATTTGTAATCACTTTTCATGGTGTATATTTATTGTTTAAACTCTGATCATTAGAATAACCTTAATTTCTCTCATGGATTAGAGGGTTAAATTTCCCTCCTTTTCATCTCTTCAAGAATTTTTGAACTTGTTTCTATTCTCATGCACGATTAAACTAAGCTTTAAGTTGATGAAAGATGCCAAAATTCAAATTTCATGGAAAACTTTATGTCATAATACGTGAGAATGCATATTAGTGGTTACAATTTGAGTGCCAATAGTATTTTTGAATGAAATCTGTGTTCATCGAACGGTCCAAGTGTAGCGCTTAATTTTGAAGTGTTTGAAGATATAATTTTGCTATTAAGTGAATGTTCGATTGCAAAATGAGGTGTCAACACATATTAATTGTATTAATAATGCAGTGCAATGTTTGTCAAAGAGTACTTGATTTATGTTAGAAGGGAAAAATAGAATCGATTGTGGTACCTTTCACTTCCCAAAATTTAACGAAATTACTCTGTTTTGAAGAGTTTATTGTGATCAAGGGCATTTGGATTATGAGATTGCAAAAAATCCACAAGCTATCAAGAAAGCTCTTGGAATAATGCCACTTATGGACTCGAAGGGAAATGTCAAGCTGACATCGCTTTATGCTGAATTAGAAGGCGAACATCTGTCAAACTTGCCCAAAGTGAAAAACTACGTTCATTCATTCATGCTCTACTTGAGAGATATGGATCGGCTTGGTGAGTTCAACTGGGGCGGTGATGCTACCATGTTGTACTACATGGTCCAATTCTCACGACACACCTCAAGTGGTTTGGACAACTTCCTTGTTGATTTTCATCCAGGGCCGGCTGAATGGTGGAGCAAAAAATGCAATCGCCTAAGGCCCCAAGTAAAAAAAAGGCCCCCAAATTTTAACCAATAGGGTTATTTATAATCAATAAATAAAATAATTTTGTTTTACTAGATGAAAAAAAAATAAAAAATAAAGAAAAATGCAACATTTACAATATTTTTCACAATACTTTTACAACTATGCTAAGTACTAGGTTGTTACAACCTATTGTTGATAGCAAAAAAAAATAATTATAGTGATATTTTCAAATAGAAAACAAAAAGTAGCTTAAAATTTAGGATTTGTTGTAAAAAATATTGTAAATGTTGCACTTCTAAAAAAAATAAGAATAATAATAAGTGTTTAGTTAGCAAACTTTTACTAGTTTTCATCTAAGCTTACCACTAATATCATTGTTTTACTTACTACTATTAATTTACCACATCAACAAGTATGAAAAATTTTGTCAAATTTTTTCTGTCTATAAAATTTTTAAAAAAAGAAAAAATTCTACATAGTTTATGTTAATTAGTAGTAATTTTGCATCTCAAACAAGATGATCAATTTTCGCCTTAGGCCCCCAAATGCATCAAGCCGCACCTGTTTTCATCCTTTCTTGTTGTGAAATGACATTGTGCTAATGTGTAATCTATATGCACCTTTGGGCTTATTAGCACTTCAACATAAAACTCCAGTGTTTATTGAGGGAAGACGACACAAATTATTGAGGCTTTGGCATTGGACACCTTCCAATCGGGTGGCCATCCGTGCTATCCATTATTGAAACAGCTACCTTGAAGCTGGTTGATTAACTCTCCTTGGAGATTTGGCTGACTTGGGAGGAATTTGTTGTAGAGATTCTGGAGAAATGATTTTGACAACTGTGGAAATAGGTTTATGATCATCAGAAACTTCATCTTGACTTGCAGTAATAGGAAGAGTAAAAGATATGATTAGTATCATATGAAAATAACAGCAAGTATTAAGTACAGATAATCTATAGAAAGATGTTCACCACTAGATTCAGGACGAAGAATAGAGGGCATAAAGCATCAAGTGCTTTGCTAAAGCTATAATTTCATAGCTAGCATGCAGTTGGCCATAAAACCCTTCCACCAGTCATCAAAATGGTACAGGGGACTAGGAAATTTGATAAAAAGGCCTGAACTTGAAAACATCTAATAAACATTGGCATTTAACAGCTACCATCTCTACTTCTTTTACGGTAATCGAAAACTTTGTGATACCAAGGGTTATTGGCAGCCCAAATAGGAAGCATTGGAATTTATTAAATTAACCCAAATTGTCTGGCATAAGCCTATAATTGGATGAACCATAAAACACCTCCGATCGATGAGCTAGGTTGGGTGCTTGCTGTGTATACATAGTCCTATATATATATATATGTTGGCTAGAAACGGGGGACCCAAAGTTAATCTATGGTTACTGTCAAACGAATAAACCAGAGGAATGTAGGTAATGACACGTGCTTTGGATGGAGTGTAGACTAAAAATCTAGAAATCCAATATAAAGTTAAAAAAAAGCATTCATTCATTTATGGTTGAAATTGAATTGGGAATAGAATACTCGAATGCAGGTTGGCAAGGGAGGTAACTGTGAACAAGGATACCGTCTGGGAGCAAACGGACCAAAACAAAAGTTAGAAGAAGTCAATGGGCCGAGTAATGCTGGTTTGAAACTTGAGAGCTAACTTCGTCGCTTTCTCCTTTGTCTGAAAAATGTCATTATTATTATTTTTTGGGGGGTTAAAGAGGCTTTTCATTAACAAAAACTAGGCCAGCACCAAAGGAGCTAACAGAACGATTATACAAAACACCTGCAGCATCTAAGCTGAGCAAAAAAGAGACCTCCGGAAGAGTTTCTAAATAAACAACAAAATCTTGAGAGAGAAGAGCTCCTCTTCTAGCAAGAACGTCAAACACATTTGTTAGCTTCTCTATAACAGTGTTGAATTTTAACCAAAGGAATACGGCTAAAGCCCTCTTTACAGTCAGCCATAATTATATCACTGGGATTAAAAAACGCAGCAGTTTTGCTCAATAGATCCACCACCAGCTTAGCATCCAACTCAATCTCCACAGCCGGCAAGTTTAGTGAGAGGCAAAGGTTGATGCCAAGCTCACAGTTCCTCTGCAACACTCATAGTAATCTCAATCGCTCTAGTGTATCCTCTAATCCACTCTCTCTTAGCATTCCTAATAAGCCCGCCTCTCCCATGTCTCTTCTTCTTCTTCTTCTTCTTTTTTTTTTTTTTTTTTTTTTTTTTTTTTTTTTGAGAAAAAATTGTTAAACATAAAATGCAGATTATACCTTCTAAATTTTATTGAAATTCATTTCAGTATTTTAATTTTACTTTCGTTCAATTGAATTCTCTAAATTTCAAATTTATCCAATTCAATCCTTCCATCCAATTTTATTCAAAAATTTCCATTAAAAAAATTATTTTCTCACTTGAAAAAAATCTATAAAATTAATAAAAATATTTTATAAATATGTTATGTTACATTTTTTTTTTCAATATTTTTTTCATTAGTTAATTTCATACTTAATGACAATTTTTAATGGAATTGGACGAAAGTCTGAATTATATAAATTTGGAACTTAGAGGACTCAATTGAACGAACGTAAAATTAGAAGACTGGAATGAATTTTAGTCAAACTTATACGGTGTAATTTGCATTTTTTTACAACTTTGCTAAAGTGAATTCTTACTTATAAAAATTCACTATAGCAAGTTTTAGTGAATTATTTAATATAATTTATTCTCTCTCTCTCTCTCTCTCTCTCTCTCTCTCTCTCTCTCTCTCTCTCTCTCTCTCTCTCTCTCTCTCGGACCTCGCCATAGGTGTAGATTGGCAGTGGTTGAGCTTTGTTTGAGTTCGCAGAGGTGGCAAGTCCTCCGAGTTGTAGATTGACAATAGTGGTGGTGGTTGATTATGGTTCAAATCTGCATATTTGTAATTGGGTCAACAAAATTGGGTCTCGGTGGTTTTGGGTTTTGGTTGATTTTGTGAGTTTGGTAATTTGATGTGATGGTCGACTATGCTATGGTGGTGATTTGGTGGGTTTGGTATGGGTTTGTTGGGTCTATGATGGTGGGGCTTGGTGGTTTGTTGGGTTTGTAGTGGTGGTTCAATTGTTTTTGGTATGAGTTGTGGGTGATTTTGCTAGGTAGCAAAGGAAGAGTTGCTGTGAGAGAGAGAGAGAGAGAGAGAGATGAATAAATAAATTAATAATGTTTATTGTGATGTGAAAATAAAGAATGAGATGTTGGGTGATTTGTAAAATGGTATATTAAAATAAATAAAATAGCTTTTTAGAGGATAAAATTCATATATTTTTTTAAAATACTCAGATGCTAATGCGATTGAATAAAATGTAATCTCATTCATTAAAAAAAAAAAAAAAACTGTCTAAAATATGACATTAGCAGCTCTACTTATTGTTTTGTAATGTGTCGACTTGTAAACCTTTGTGATTTTTTGGGGTGTGGCTTAAGTCTTAATATAAGTATCGTTTTTATCATGTATGGGGGCGACCACATATATTATTATTATTATTATTTTGCTGAATAAATATACTATTATTATTTGATTATGCTAGTGTATGACCAATGCATTTGAGTTCATCTAAATTGGCCAACTTTTATCACGAAATTGTGCACTACAACAAAATGTATTTTTAGTGACAAAAAAATTCGTCACTAAAAGTCCGGTTTTTCGTCACTAAGGACCTTTAGTGACGAAATTGGACTTTTAGTGACGAAACTCATTTCGTCACTAAAAGTCCTGGTGACGAAAAATTTCGTCACTAAAAGTCCGATTTGATTTTTTTTTAAAAAACTTTTAGTGACGAAAACGTTTCGTCACTAAATGTTTTCCTCACTAAAAACACTATTCAGTGACGAAAATATTTCATCACTAAAAACACTTTAGTTTACTAAATCATATTTAATGACGAATAATTTCATCACTAAAACTATGTTCGGGTACATATAGTGACGAAAAAATTTGTCACTAAAACTATTTTAAAAAAAATCCAAGCACATATAGTGATGAAAATTTCTGTCACTAAAACCGTTTCTTACAAAATTTTGCTATATTTAGTGATGAAATTGTCATCACTAAAACAATTTTTTGTTGCTATATTTGTGACAAAAAAATTCGTCACTAAAACTTAATTTCTGTTTTTATTTTTTTCATGGCTTTGATATTAACTTGTAACCTGTCATTACATTATTAAAATCTTACATTTGAATAACACATTTATTTCAACAACACATTTATAAAAAAATATCCATACATTTCACAAGTAAAAAAGATCCATACATTTATTTCAATAACTCTACCTAAACCCTATTTTAGAACTAATAGAAGATGTCCTCATATGCCTTCAAGTAATGCCAAAAGTAAATCACCTAAAAGCCACCAATAAAAAATCTGCACAAATATAAAAACAATACTTCGTTAAAAACGTCAAATAGTGATACATGTAAGTAATGGAAGTCAAAGTCAAGACTTGTCAAAAGTGTTAGAAATTTCAAAATATTCAATTAAGAGAGAGAAATCAAAAGTGGTAGAACTGTCTTGTTTAATGGGAGGGGAGCAAACTGGTGACCACAAGATGCTAAGGGAATACGAAATCTATGAACATCATATATAAGCATTAAGTTCAGCTAACAGCCCCTGAGGTCTTTTTTATTTTCTTATTAAGTTGTTGCAACTTACATGCACTACCAAATATAAGAACTACACATCTGCCTTTAATTAATATCTTATAATCCCTTAATCACAACACATCCATTTTAAATCGAATATGCATATATAAGAAAAGGTAAAATCAATAAGTATAAGGAGAAATCAATAAGTATAAGAAAGGCAGCCTCAATTACCAAAATCCAATTGTTTTCTATGTTCAGATACATCATCAATCTGACCAGTGGCTGCACGAGAGAGAATGCAGTATTAGTATGAGGAACAGTTAGAAAAGCAGTAGCTACTTCCTATAATTTAAGTTAACCATAATAAACGCACAGAGCCAAATACGACCAAACAAACCAACAATTAGCAATTATTGTTGACTAACCTTCAGATGCTAAAGTGGCGAGGCAAGTGTCAGAAAGCCCAAGCCTTTTCAAACTGAGTGAGTCATCCAATCTAAAGAATATTAAGAAACAACACAAATCTACCAATTAAGCCGAGTACATGCTCACTTTTTTCTCTTTCAAAAAGTGTAACTAAGCCTAGCAAAACTATAAGTTTTATTTTCTAACAAACAAAATACACAATACTCAAATTTCAATTCCTTTCCCTTTTCCTACATTTTCAGAGCACCCAAACAGAAATTAGAGCCACAATTTTTCTCATAATCTCACAGCTGTAACCCAAAAAAAGGCACAACACCACAATTTGAACTCAAAAACCACAATACAAGTAAATCAACAAAGCAAAGCGAAAACTACAATACGAGCTGCGAGAGAGCTGCCCAAGCCTAAACTATAATATAAAAATGGAATTCTCATTTCACTTCCCACTTCTTTTTTGGTCACTCTCTCCCGAAGGAAATTAAATAATAAATAAAGGTCACCAATTTTTTCTGGCACATATAATAAACACATACATGCAGAGCTCCACCTCAACTTTTAGAGAGAGACTCACTCCAAACTCCAAAGGGCTGTAAACCTCAGAAATCAGCATAAGCACAATCTTTTGAGAGCAAAGAACAAAGCCAAGATTGTATATCATCAAAAGCAGAAAATTAAACAGTCTCTTAATTATAAACTAAATATATTCACATTTGAGAATGGTAAGACTTGATGCATAACCAAAACAACACTTGAGGAACCTTTAGCAATTGCAAATTACCATGTAAATACAACAATATAGCAACCAGTGCTAGCTGGCAACTTCACGGACCAATAGAAGTAAATAGTGACACCAACCTGAAGCTTATGGTTATCACCAACAATAAGTGGTTGCTGGTTTACCCCCAGAAAGAAAGCACATTCACGGCAGTTCGCAATGCAGATTTGCTTTGCTACAGTAATCACATGAACTCGTTCACAGTGTTCAACTCTTATAGCCTGTAAAGGTGAAATCATTTTTCTATTTCCATGAGTACCATAACTCAAGCAATGTCACTAACAAACAATAGTGGCAAAAAAGAATTGGTCATGAAAACTTGAAAAGCATTAACTAGAATGTAAAAAAAGAAAAGACAGTAATGCAGAATCATTTTGCAATCCAATTGATTAAAAACCTTACACTCAAACGGGTAGGATAAAAAATTTAATTTAATATCATAATTCATAGTCCAAGACTGGTTCAACTAAACAACAAACAAAATTATGCTCTTACACGCTAATCATACAAAAATACCCATTAAAAAATTCAATTACATCATCGGCCTGCATTCAAAGTTTCAAACTCAAACAAACCACACATGCCAGCCGTTCCCATTCCTATAATCGAAATTCGAACCCCAACAAAATGTCAAATTTATAACCAATACCACATAGATCCTTGTAATTTTTAATCCCAAAAAAAAAAATCTGAGACCTGTGACTAGATCCACTCTTGATCAAAGTCATCAAAACTAAAAACTAAATCTTTGTAAGAACTCTTGGGAATAGACAGAAATCAGTGAAAACCTAGATGAGGAAAATGGAAAGAAAAGTGAAAAAGAGGTGTTACAACGACCTTGAGGATGCGACGGCGACGGAGATTGTCTCGTTGAGCTCAGGTGACAGCGGTTTGTGAATCGGTGAAGAGGAGTGGGAATGTGAAGGGTCGCCGGTAGGGAATGCGAACGGTCGCCGGTGGGAATGTGAAGGATCGGTTGGAATGCGAAGTGTCGGCGAAGAGGAGTGGGAGACGAAGAGTCGGCGAGTTGAAGAGGCGAAGTTCGACGGCGAGAGGGTCGGCGAACAGTCGACGGTGGGAATGTGAAGGATCGGTGAATTGAATCGTCATCAATGGCAACTGAATCGTCGGCGGTCGAAGGGACGATGACAATGACAATGGCAAGCTCAGGTGACGGCGACAAGAGGCGAGCTCAGGTGACGGCGACATGAGATGTATCGGCGAGCTCAGGCGACGACGGGCTGGGTTTGGTGGAGAGAGTGAGGGAAAGAGAGAGAATCAGGTGAGTGAGGAAAAGAATGGGAAGTGAAACAAAAAAAAAAAGGGGGTTGAATCTGATTTTTAGTGTAAAACTTATTGTGACAACTTATATTTCGTCACTATTGCCTACTTTTAGCGACGAAATTTAGCTTCGTCGCTAATAATGATACCAATTTTTATGATTTTGTTTTTAGCACCGACATATTTTCATCACTATTTGTCACATTCAGTGACGAAATGAGTTTCGTCACTAATAGTGTTCTTAACAACACCTTTAGTGACGAAAATTTTCGTCACTAAAAACTTAAACTTTTAGAGACGAAATAATTCGTCACTGTAGATGAATTTAGTTTGGCGCCTACATTTCTGTTTGGCGCCTTTAGTTCAACACAACATATAGTGACGAAATCTAATTTTTGTCACTAAAAGTTACTAATTTTTTTTATAAATAGTGACGAAATATAAATTTCGTCACTATATGGTACCTTTTTGTGACGGAAAAATTTTCCTCACTAAAATTCGTCACTGAAAATACATTTTGTTGTAGTGGTGGGTTTCTTTTTCTTGGGTAAAAGACGTTGTCTTGTGTGTGTGTGTGTGTGATGGAACCCAAAAGAACATTCCAAGGGCAAGGTGACAATTTATGTAAGATTGTAAGGTAGTAGCTGGATTTTGTGATCTTGTTAAGCCAATTTGGGCTAGGATTGGGCCTAAAAAAGGATGTATTTGGACAAAGTTTGTTGTAATTAATGATTATACTTCTCACTAAAAAAATTAACATGGTTACATAATTTGAAAATATAACAATTGGATTGCAAGTTCTTTATGTTTTTAAAACTTATGTGAAATTTCATGTCAATAGAATGTTATTCAGTATTCGATCCATGAACTTATATTTTATAGCTAATTTTAGATTATAAAAACTTGAAATTTAAATATTTGATTAATAACATAACTATTGATCTTTGATTTTCTAGAAATTTTGCAAGTATAGAGAGTATATGAAGAAAATGTTATCTAATAGTTGATCTGTCAAAATTCATATTTAAAAAAAATATATTGAGTGTCCATTGGGGACAAGCTGAAAATTTCAAATTATTTGCATTTTCAACTTATTTTTACTATTATGCATAGATCTCATTGTACTTTTTGTTACTATTCATGGGTCTTATTATATTATTCAGCTAATTTTTACCTTTATCTACAATACTTTTAGCAAAATGTTAGCTAAAAAAATTGTTCTCAAACAGACACTAAGTAGAGTTGTAGCCATTGCTTACAACCAGGTTTGTAACCAAACTTTGTTCAAGTTATTTTAAGGCTTGTGCACGATGGACTAAATATAGCTCATGTTCATGCTTGTCACCATTAATGAACAAATAAAAATGCTAAAATCACAACAAATGACACAACTTTTTTCACAACTCGTTTACGTGATAAGTTGTGAATGTTGGAGTAGCGAACCCACATAGAATTACCATTCTTTCTCAACCACTCATAACTCACCACACAGGCAAATTGTGGCAAAAGTTGCGCCACAAGAATTTTTCACTACAAACAAATCTCAAAGTCTTGCATTCGAATTCACTCTTTAGGCAAGTTATTCCAAGTGTTCAATTTTATACATGAGCCGTAATTGAGGTCGGCTAGAAACTTCATTTATTAAAATCAAGTATATTTCTCACCTATTATGAATTATCTTCTTAAAGCTCTTGAAATAGAGCTATTTTTAGTTTTTATACTTAATGTGACAATCACAAGGTGACTGTCCCTACTGATGACTGGCATCTAAAAAATGGAGAGTAAAATGAATAAATTTGGAAGAAATTATGTTATGCCCAAATGATCCCTTTCTGAGGCCCAAATTAAGGTATTATATTAATTTGTTTCGGATTCACATGAAAGTGCTATTATTCTTTTGCTTTTATATAATCTCTTTGTGGTAAGTGTAAAGGCTATTAGTTTTTGGTACATTTTTTAGTTTTGTTTTATTTTTATTTATTTGTAGAGTATAATTTTTTTTTTTTTTAATAAAGAATAGAATTGTGTGTGAATGAGTGTACTGATTGGCTTAAAAAAAAAATCCAATATGGCAGAATGCTATTGGTGGCTGTAAAAACATATAGTTTTACGCCCCACCTTATTGAAACTATATATCGCTACCAGCCTTTAATGTTACAAAGCATGTATTGATTATCTTTTAAAAAAATTGATGTGGCGAAATGCTATTGGTGATAGTTGCACATGAAACTCAAAACACCTTTCTTCTAACTACTTAGAGCATTTACATTAATCCGTGTATAATAGAAAAAACTAGTAGCTAACTCGTGCGATGCACGGGAAAGCTAGTGTATAAAGATGTAAGTTATTCTTTTTCTCTTCCTCTTTGCTTGTACATTAGGATTCCAGTTTTATAGCTTCCTATCCTTGATATGAAATATTAATCTTGATATGAAACATTAATTTACATAATAAAAAATAAAAATAAAACATAAGTTTAAAATAAAATGAAGAATTAAATCTTTAACATCCTCAATTATCCATAAAATGTATGAAACACAAATTTAAAGAACTACTTAATCAATATTTAAAATAAATTGAAAGACAACTTTAAAGCGTTTTTTGTATTTTCTTCCTTTGTTGCTTCGTAGTAGTTACTGAGTATGTCCTTTGGTTTTCCTTGAGTACAAATGTTAGTGTGAGTTGCACATTGCTTTTGAATTCTATACCTAATAAGAGAAATGACATATATAATGTTAATATCATATTAGTTATTGTGTATTTTAATATAAAAAGTAAACATTTTCATTTTGTGTACCTTGGGATTGGGAAGCATGCCTTTTTGTTGCAATTGTCACACCATAAAAATTCATCTCCTGATTTTACCTTTTTACAACATACTTCGCAACAAATAAAATACCAACCAGAATTATCTATCTTAATGTTTATAATCTTTCCCTAACAGGTAAAGATAGTTTCCTAGAAATTGAATTTGATATCAATCAATTCATAATTTTATAGTTAAATTTTGTAAAAGCAGGTCTATATTACATAAAGCAATGTTTAGGACACAATGTTATTGTTCAAGGTTTTCTTTTTTCTTACCTCATTACCAGAGTCCCACATAACTTTTGTTATTTCACTTATGGTTCTTCTGTTGATGTTCATCTCTTCTTGGATTGTCACTTGTGGTTTGAATTGCTTTGGCAATGCATGGGATTCATTAAAAAAAAAACAATTATCTATATATAAACTTATATCTGTGGTACAATAATGAATACATTGATGTATATATGACATTGTACAATTCAGCATTCAGCTTGAAATGTCGTGGCCCTTTCTTTCTTCCAATGTAAACGCACTGCATCTCAGGGCTGGCAGAGCCAATTAAATTGACCTTATTAAACACTTTCGTACCATCACAAAAAGGCCATTCATGCATAAAATGTAATGGTCGACGTTGAAACTGAAAAGATGAACTGGAGAATTGAGATTGTTAATTTTAGGCCCATCAGTGGACCCTCCTATCACATGTAATTGTTGGACACTTCTTAAGCAAGGAGGGTATGGACAATGCACAAAACACATGACATTACAGCTTCAATATTTATAGATTCAATTTATTTACAGAGGATCCATTGTCTCTTGAAGACTTGAAGTGCTAGCTAGAAGTTAGGTTAGCTACCTCTCATTTTATTCTAAGATTTTCGTAGGCCATTTATGGCATGCAACAAAGGGCTTATGCAACTGCAGCAGGATTTGAAACACATTGAATTTAGATCAAATATTCATACTTATAAAAGTAGAATAATAATGATCTGTCAGCCATCAATATCACAAAGTTTGTGCTAGATATTTAGTTAGATTTCCCAACAAATAGAAATGAAAGACAATATGATTAAAACATGGCATTCCCATCACAATTAGAAACCTAAAATAAACTTAAAATCTCAGGTGAACAATACCCAATTGTGCATAAATTACAATAAGAATTCAGACATTGGCAGCCATACATGAACCCAGATAAGAATTCACAAAATTAAATCCAATAACCCAATTATTGGAAGCACCTGTCCAGAGCTACACGCCGTAGTTATAATGATATCACGAATGTGCAAAGACTAAATTACCAGAGCCAGCCAGGTATATTATATGTAAAACGGTACTTGTGTTTTGATATTTTCATACCCTAACACTATTTACTACTAATATTTTATATGGCAAATACTTTTGATACAAAATAAACTTCAAAATCCAAATAGAGCCACAATATTGCATATACAGTTTAGATTAAACTTAATAAACCAATAATGATATAAAAAAGACTCCCACAGATAGATGCAGTCTACTCCAACCCTGCCCCAAACCAAAAATCTACAGGGAATTCAATAATCAAATAGAAAATAACAAACTGAATCTAAGTTTCCAGTCAATTATACAACTTGTTAATTGGAGGCTTACATAATAATTCAGTCAAAATACTTTGTATTTCAAACAATATCTTATAGGAATTAAGAAACTCCAACCAAGGCTACTAATAATAACAAAAGAATAAAGAAAAGTACAAATCTCCAACCAAATAGAAAAAAGGAATTAAAATACAAAATAAGAAAATGTGAGAACTTGAGAGGAGGAGGATATAGTATATGTATACTCATGGATTGTCACACCATCTCAACCATCATGGGGCAACATTGAAGTTTTATAGGTCAAACCACATACTGAGTAACCCCTTCCTGAAATTTGATATATATTAGAACCACATGCAAAGCCAAACTACAGGTTTACAAATATCCTCATACTCAACTGCTTTAAATTTCAAGTTCACAAATAATAATAAAAATTTCCAACCAAATTCAAAATTATAAACTACAAAATACAATGAACTCTAGCATACAAACCAAATTAAGAATTAATTATAAAGCAAGAAATAAAAATTTCATCAACACATTTTTAATTCCCTATTTCTCTATAATGAAGAGGAAGAAAGCTGGCATTTTAGGTAGCCAAATGATTATTCAACCAAACAGATGATTAAGCTAAGGTAAATCGGATATGCTAAAAAAACCTAAATAGCAAATAAAGTAGAACTTGAAGATAAAGCAAAACCTATAGGATTGTTGTTAGATTTTGAGAGTTGGGAGGCTCTTCAATACTATCTCCACTACAAAACCCATTCATATCCACTATTTTCTTACAAAACTTGTAGAATTTGATTTTCTATTAGTGTTTCCCTAACTTCAACAAAAAAGAATAGATAGGAAAAAAGGGTTAGGAATTGAAATCCCTAAATTGACAGAAAACCTAATTGAAGATAGTAGGAAAAGAGATTAGTCATAGATTAATTGTGAAATACCCATAGAGAATGATCTAATATGGCAGCCAGGTCGGAGATTGAAAATGTTGGCACCCATGGTCGAGCTTAGGTCTGCATTTGAGAGAGGATAGATAACAATCTTTTGCTTGATTTGTTGTTTCTTCGTTGATTCTTTAGTCTGCTAGCAAAATAGGTTTGTTTAAGGAGTTTTATTGGGTTTGCTTTGGGGAAGAGAGGTTTTTTAATTAGGTTTGTTTCAAGAGTTTTATCGGGTTTGCTTTTGGGGAAGAAAGATAGGTTTTTTAATTAGTTTATTAATTTTAAAATCAAGTCTCATATTGTGTCCTGATCAACTTGAAGCTATGGCCCACTATTAGATAATTAATTAATAGTTTATTAATTATTTTTTTATTAAAAAAATATAAATAAAAAATGCTGACGTGGAAAATTGTGGAGACAGGAAAAGCTTCGGTTTTATATATATATATATATATATATATATATATATATATATATAGATAAAATAAAATTTACACAATTTTACCTAAAAATTGTTCACATTAGTTTTTATATAATTGTTTAAATTTAAAAGTTTGCTATAATAACTGTGTAAATTTGTAATAATATTATTCATTTTGCATTTAATTATTTATTCTTTTTTGACCTATCTTGAAGATAAAAGTAGAAAGTAGATAGTAATTACCGTGTGTGAAGAAAAGAAAAATAATTAAAAAAAAAATATTTTAATAAAATATAGTGTAAAATAAATAAAAAAAATCTAACATAAGAGATTTTACAAATTAAGTATGTAAAATTAAAATTAAAAAAAAAATGTTGTTATACTAAAATAAAAATAAGAACTAGCAGGTGCAAATGGTACTATGTGAGCGATGATGGGGCCTATCGGGAAAAAGTTGTCTTTCGTACTATAGTACTATGTGCGCAACCCTCCCTTTTTTGGGATCGGGAGCCGAACTAGCAAAAAAGTCAATCGCTTACCCAATAGTAATATTTCGCTATCCTGCGCAGAGTGGCAAAAGACAATTATTTTCCCAATAGTCTTTGTGCTCCATCTCAACCTATCACCCCCCTAGGCACTTGAGAGTAAATACGTGTATAAATATGCAACAATTTTCCAATTGTCTTTGTCTTTTTGCACTAGCGCAAAGTTTTGCTCTCATGTGTGTGTTATCTTGCGCTAGCGCAGAAAGAAAATTGGAAAATTGTTGCAGATCCACTATTGTCTTTTTGCACCAGCGCAAGATAGCACACTAATGAGCGCAAAAGATACAACCGGGAATCTGTTTTGCTTATGCATATGCATCATATTCCAATAGGCCCCACATTTCCCATATAGATGCATCCCATTCCCATGCATCACTCGGATCCTCTGCTTCATTCCTTCTCCTGCTCCTCACACGGTTTATATTTTTTGCACAACGTCCCTCGCTCCTCCTAATTCCTATACTTGACAAAATGGGTAATGAATCTGACAACTCTATTTGTAGGCTCTGTTGAAGCTTCTACATCTGCAGGAACTGGCGTTCATCATGCATATAGTAATCTTTCTTACTATTACTTAGAATAGAATAACCATGCTGCTTTTTCTTTTTCTTCAAAGGCTTAGTTCAAGTTTTGTTTTTACACAAGTTTTTCTTGGGGCCGTTATACTATCCTTGTAGATGTAGTACTATTAGGCCTGTACACTGTAAGGTAAAAATATCTTACACAGTAGAAGGGCACCGTTTCACTTGAAGGTGGAGAGTGAGTTGAGTGTAACAAAAAAGAAGTCTAAAACGACACAGTTTAAAAAATGGTTTAAAAAATAAAGAGAGTCAGACACAGGTTCGTTAAAAAGTTTAAAAAGTGAAGGAAAAGAATGAGTTGGTCATCAAGGACTTGTTTGGTAAGCATACTCAAACACATATTTTCGATTTTTAAACAATATTACACATCTTTTTATACACTTTTCCACTTAAACGTATATAAAAAAAATATAAACAACTTTACTCAAATTCCTCTACCAAATATACATTAAATGATTTAAAAAATAAAACTTCAAAATGACACAATAGCATTAAAGTATATTATATTATAATATAATATAAATCTTGGCACAAGTTCTTCAAAATCAAGTTGCTGACGTTTCTATCAAAAAGAAAAAAATAAAGCCAGGCAACAAACGTGAATCACTAAAGAATGGGCTTTGTTCCTGACAGTGGCGACGAGAACACCCTGACCTGAAAAAAAAATTTTGATATATAATAATTAAAATTTTTTATATTTTCTCTATATTTAGGAACACCCTGAAGTCACAAAATTAGGAACACCCTCAAATAAATAAATAAATAAATTTATTTGCTCTACTTTCAAGCAAAAAAAAATAAAATAAAATAAAATTTGAAAAAAAAAAATTGTAACAAAGCCAAGCCCATGGCAAGCCCCCAACAAAGCCCACGGCAAGCCCAACAGTCAAGAGATTACAAAGGTACCCACAGATTGTCCAAAAAAAAAAAAAAAAAACCAATACAGAGCAAATCACTAAATCAGAAATCACTTAAGGCTTTATAAAAAAAAAAAGAGAAATTTCCTAAAGCAAACCTAAAGACAGCAACGCCTCAGTCCCTTAGAGCAAGAGCAACGCCGCTTAAGCCTCAAGCCAACAGACGGAGATCGGATCGATCCAGTACGGATCGTTGCCATTGGATCGATCCAGTCCAGATCGGCGTTGGAGATCGGTCCAGTCCAGATCGTCGTCGTCATCGCTCGTCGCTCACCCTCATTGGAGATTGCTCGTCGCAAAGTCGCCTCGTCACTGCCTTAGCAGCCTTAGCCTTCAGGGCTCCCTGCTCGGTTGCTCCGGTGCTCTCTCCCTCAAGGTATTTCATTTTTTATTTTACTAAGCTAACTTCTCTCTCTTTTTCTCTCTGACTCTTTCAGTCTCTCTCAATCTCGCTCTCTCTCTCTCTCTCTCTGAATGAAATGAATGAAACTCTTTTTTTTTTTTTTTTTGAAGAGAAATGAATGAAACTTTTAACTCTCTCTCTCTCTTTATTCTTTAATAAGCCTAACTCTTCAGTAAAAAAAAAAAAAAAAAGCCTAACTCTCTCTTTCTCTAATTGGCCGAACTAAACTTTACCTTTATTAATATTTTTTCTGTTTATAACTTTTTAAATTTGGCTTTTATTAGTCTATCTTATCCATTGGTGTTGGTGTGTGTAGTGTGTTGGTGTGGGTGACTAGTGAGATATTAATTATCTTTTAGACTAGTGTAATATGTGATTGTGAAATTTTCTGATTGGCAGGGACATCACTCATAAGGCATTAGGCGTGCTTGTCTGTTAAATGGGGTGGGTTGGGATGGGCACATGGCCACATGGGGCTCGGCTGCACACTGCTTTAATTATTGTGCTACACATGGGATGTGTAAATAATGTGCACATTAGTGGCTCTTTTAGTGTAATGTGCACAGGACATAGGGCTAAACAATATAACAAATTAAGCAGTATAATTAATGACAAACAAATTAAAGTAATATAGTTTATTGTTAGGCTAAACAACAACAATTAAAGTAGTATAATAAATCAATACATTATAAAAGACAAACAAATTAAATTATGTTAGGCTAAATAATAATTAGTAATTTTATCATTAATGAAACAATAATATAACAAATTATAGTTCATAAAAGATAAACAAATTAATGAAACAACTAAACAACAACAATTAATTAATAATTATATTAATATTTCAAATAAACTTATAATTTATTGTTTATTTTTTTGCTAGAATTATGGACAAATATTTAATAAGAAAAGCACATACCCCAAGATTCATCTCCTGTGCAATATATAAAATTGTTGCTATTGTCAATATATAAAATTTTCTTTTTATTGGATTGTGTAATTTATGCTTGTTGAGGAACACCCTGGAAAAAATTTCTAGAGTCGCCACTGGTTCCTGAGCTTCTCAATCGGCCCTTTCTTATGCACTGTGGTTCCTTAATAGGTTCATCTGGGGTGTGGATTTTATATGATAGGTCATAAACTGAATGACCCCTTGTGATAGAAATTAATTAATTAATTAGTCAAGTTATTAATTAATCAATTTATCATGCAAATGCGTAGTAGCACAAACAAATCACCAATAGACTAATTATGCAGCAGAAAATAAATAACACGGTGACTTGTTTACGAATGGGGAAAACCTAACAGCAAAGCATCCTCACTACATCCCTCAACAAAGAAAACAACACTCCTCCTAACAAAAATGTCTAACTCTCCCCCTAAGAATGACTACTCTCATATCCAAAACTACTCCCCTTTTTTATCACGAGTGACAAAGGGTAAGAGTGTTAAGTAGACATCTCATCGATAGAGCTAGCATCTCCATCATCATCATCCGAAGCATCATCGTCATTACCATCATCCTCATCCTCATCCTCAGAATTAGAAGCCACAGGAGGAGGTGGTGAAGGGGTAGCCTCAGGAGCAAATCCGCCTATGGTCGCTTGCCGTCTAGCTATGCGACCAACACGAACATTCACCTGATACAACTCTATGGAGAGTGTATCGAGGCGAGTATCCATGCACTGAAGTTGCGCCATGATGTCTCCCAAAGACACATCGCTCGAGGAAGAAAAGGGAACGGATGTGGGTTGATCAGAATGAGATGGAGTCGGCTGGGAGGGAGGTGTAGAATTCTGCTGTCTCAACCTAAACTGCACCTTACTATGTTTTACAGTAGCGGTGTTTATGGCACACATGAAGGTGAAGGGCTCAGACGCGGGAAAAAGGACGGAAAAATGGCATAAAATCCTCGTGATAGCAGAAGGAAAGATAAGCTTATAATGGGACGTCGAATCTTGAAAAATATCTATCAAAGACAAAATGAAATGGGAGGGGAAGTCAATGGTAAGATGCTTAAGAAGAGATAGCAAGAAACGGGCATGAGACTCTATAATGGAGTTGTAATGCGAGAGAGGATATAGTACAAAGGTCATGACCATGTTTAAAAAGCGCGGACCTTTTGCAAAGGCCGAGCAATAAGTGAATTGGTGCTCACCCCACACAAAAGGACGCTCACAGAAAGCGGACATGAGCTCATCCTTGGACACAGTCCTCAGACGCTCACAGGAAGGATAGTTGGGAAACTCTATCCTAGTAACCTTAAGCACATTCGCAATAAGCTGCAGTGTGACAGGAATAGGAATACCTCAGACCCGAGTAACAAAATGAGGTATGGAGCGGTCAATCCCGTGCATGTTGGAGTAGAACTCCTGAATCAGCACAAGAGGACAAATGACGGGCTCGTCACAAAGAGACTCCCATTCTCGACTGTGAATGATAGTGGGAAGGTCGGTGTCAGCAAAATGATCCAAGATGACTCGGTGTTTTGAATGAATGCCTCGTTGAGAAAAGTTTTTTTGTAAATGCCTTGTGGGCATCATCGTTACGGAAACAGAGAGAGAGGGGTGCATGATCAGAAGAGGTAGAGGCACCGGAATGAAGAGGATTCTGGGCTGGAATGGATTTACGCTTAGGTGCCATAGACACTACTAATGTAACCAAAAGATAGAGAGTGGATAGAAAGAAACAATCAAAAAAGCTCCAACATAGTTCACAATAGTAAGAATATGTGAAAAGATATACAAATGCATGGATAATGCATAAACATGTGACATACAGAGTAAATACATCATGGGCTCAGCCCAATCCAATCCTACCAGCACACAAAGAGATTGCACACATCTAAATGCATGGTAATACTGTTATAATGCAAATGTAATACAATGCATGAAGTTTTTAAGATCAAATCTTCAAAAACTAACCCAAAATTTTAATAATATTTCATCAATTTTGAAAAACCCCAAAAATTATCAAAAACCCCAAATCTTAGGTTTTAAAACATGAAATGCATGTAAATGAAGGAGATTAGAAGCTTACCAAGAGAAGAAAGACTTGAAGAAAGCTTGAGAATCCCAAGGGAAGAGGTTTAGAGTGAGGGAGAGAGGTTTGGGAGATGAAAAGTCTAAAAAAATGAGAGAGATATCGACAGAAGTGAGCTGCGGATCGCACGAGGTGTATATAAAGACCATCAGTAAATCTCGACAAATGAGGCGTCAAAGTGGTGTTGAGAAAGTGTCAAGAAAAAGCAACGTCGACAGATAAAGTGTCGAGAAGCTATCGAGGAAGAAAAACACCAGAAGCAAGAATGATGCTTTATCGATCCACTAGGTGTCGAAGAGCTGTCGAGAGTTCAGAGACTTTCTCGATCGATCCACCAGGTGTCGAGGTGCTGTTGAGATTGTGATATGAAAAAGCTTTAGGAAGCTCGACAGATAGCCAACTATCGAGGAGATGTTGAGGAGGTGTCGAGCCAGCTTTTCAAAAATGGTTTTTTGAGAGGAGAAAAACATAGACATGAATGCAATCAAGTATGCAACTCAACCAATGATCCAAATAACGTATTAAGCTCTCAAGAACATCTCTCAACAAAGATTTTTAAAGCACATGGATCTCTAAAACACACGTACACACTAAACAAGTCTAACCAATTTTATGTTTCAAAAACAAGTTAAGAAAGTTTAGTGAGTATACATTAACACATGTAAAACCTTGTGATGGCAAAATCACATTGTACCTGCACATGTATCAAAAGTAGCAAAGAATTTTGCATGTTGTGTGTGAAAAACATTGCAAGATTGCAAATGTGTTAACATGTTATGACGATTTGGGATATGAGAAAATCACTTTAACTCACATACAATCATAACTGTTTGATTGGGACTATCACCTTCAAGGTACATCCTATAACTCCCACATCTCCTAGAATACATGCTTGCAATCATATTTAAAGCATTTTTGATGTTTTTGCTTTTTATTTTCTTTGCATATTTTTATTTAAGCAAAACATGTATAGGCATATAAGAGATAGAAAAGAAATACTCATTTAAGTTAAACTTTTGACATTACATTTTTGCTATGCCGAAGTATACAGGTGTCATATTATGATTGGCGGGCAACAGTAGTAAGATGGTTATTTATGCCTTTCTCTTAGGATTTTTTAGTCATTCCCGTCAAAAAGAGTGATATGAGTGTTAAGTATAAGAGATAACTTAATCTTACTCATCACAAACAAGAGCCACAAAACTCACTTGCTTAGTTGTGCATAGAGATGCTCATCTAAGCTACAAGAGATACAAAGTTTAGAAGATTTTGTTTCAATGGCCATCCATGGTACATAGGTACCAATGTACACAAGACACACACTGTTTTTGTATTTTCTGATTTTTCAAATTTTTTTTTTCTTTATGAAAAACAAAATAAACAAAACTGAAAAACAACCAAACAAAAACATGTTAAACAAAGCAAAGCATAAAGCTAGACTGACTTAAAAAGTAAAGCAAAACACACAAGAAATGCAAACAAAAACAAGAAGATAGAGAGGAAAGTGATAGAATCACTTGGAGCCCTTTTTCTTCCACACCCTGGAAGAACTTTTCCTTTGATTAAACCCTTGAACCGGTGGTGAGAGGGAAGAATTAAAACCGTTCAAGTTCAAAAGGAACATGAAGGCTTTGAGAAGATCTCCAAGAGGAGCAAGAGAGAATTGAAGTTGATTCTGACTTCCAGATGCTATCATGCCATTGCTTTGTTGAGTGGTTAGCCACTTATAGCAATTTAGTCGAGTATGACCGGCAGCTCCACAATGATGACAGAGATGCTATTTCTTCTGTTTAGGCTTTTAAGAGTTACCCTTTTTAGCTCTAGGGTTTTTAACATCTTTCTTCTCAAGCTTGGGGGTGCTCCTAAAATAGATTTACCCTTGTCTAAGTTCTCACTAGCTAATTCAGTTTTAATCTCATTGTTCTCAATTTTAAAATTATTAGTAGGAGGAACAAAAACAATTTTAAAATTATTAGTACGAGTAGAAGTAATATTAGAGGAAGAGAGACCATACCCTAAACCTGTTCGATCTGAAGCAAATTTCTAACTGTTGAGCATTTCATCAAGCTTCGCACCTGAAGTTCTCTTTAATTGTGCTCTGACTTGAAACAGCTCTACTTCAAGCTTCTTGGTTTTCTCAGCCAAGTAATTGTTCTTGAACCTCAGTACTCCAATAGTTTGATTAGCCTCATCAAACTTTGTGAACAACTCTTCATAGTCAAGTTCCACGTCACTGAGTTTCTTGGTGGCCAGCCTATAGAGTTTCTCATGCTACTCAGAAAGTTTGTACAATTTCTCATAGGTTGTATGGATGTCATCCTGATCATCCATCTTTTCAAACTTGGACTCCACCAATTCATCTTCTTCAACCACATCTTCAACAATCCCATCAATAGGATTAACAATGGTAGTGAAGGCATTCAAGATTCCGTCATCCTTATTGTCAGAATCATCCTCAGGCTCGGTGTCGCTCAAGTAGCAACAAGTGCCTTGCTCTTCCCAATGCTTTTGAGATATGTAGGACACTCATGTTTCATGTGACCGAATCCTTGACACCCAAAGCACTTGGGTCCTGCGGGAACAGTGTACTGACCGCCATCCCTAGCATTCTTCTTCCCTTTGTCCTGAATTTTGAACTGAGAAGAACTAGATTGCCTACGGTCCTTGTCGAAACCTTTTCCATTGGCATTCTTCATAAACTTCTTAAACTGCCTGGTGATGTAGGACTTCATCTTGGAATCTTCATCATCTGAAGACTCATCTGTGTCACTACTCTTGGCCTTCAAAGCCATGCTCATGCCTTTGCCCGTCTTGCCAATCCTTATAAATCCTAGCTCGTACGTCTGCAAGTTTCCAACCAGCTCAGTCAGAGGAATCTTGTCAATATCCTTTGATTCCTTTATCATCGTGATCTTGGAATGGAATCTCTCGGGTAGAGATCTAAGCACCTTTCTTACAATCTTGGGTTCAAGAATGGTTTCCCCAAGATTGAAGGCTGAGTTCACTATGTCCTTTAGCTTGGCATAGAACTTATCGAACGACTCATCATCTTCCATCTTAATTTCTTCAAAGCTTGTCGTGAACCTCTGCAGCTTTGAATCCTTGACAGCCTTTGTACCCTCATAGGTTGTCTAGAGGATGGTCCATGCTTTCTTAACAGTTTCAGTAGAGGATATTTTCTTAAACTCCTCATTGGTGACTACATTGAATAACGCATTCAATGCCCTACTGTTGAAGTTTGCCGCCTTGATTTTGGCTTCATTCCAATCGGTTGGCGCTTCTTTTGGCTTGGTTCAACCTATCTCCACAACTTGCCACACTTTCTCATCTAAATACTGTAAGAAAGCTCTCATGTGTACTTTCCAGTATGCATAGTTAGTGCCATCAAATAAAGGAAGTATAATTAATGACTGTCCTCTATCCATGACAAACAAGGGTCAATGGATCAATACAACAAGGATTAACCCTAATCAGAGTGTGCCTACTCTGATACCATTTGATAGGCCACAAACTGAATGACCCCTTGTGATAGAAATTAATTAATTAATTAGCCAAGTTATTAATTAATTTATTTATCATGCAAACGCGTGGTAGCACAAACAAATCACCAATAGACTAATTATGCAGCGGAAAATAAATAACACAGTGATTTGTTTATAAATAGGGAAAACCTAACGGCAAAAACTCCGTTGGGTGATTTTTAGGTCACCACTCCCGAAACTCAACTATTATCACAACAAGCGGTTACAAGTAAAGGAATCACAAGTACCTTACCAACCTGCAATTGAACCCTTACCCCAGTACCCAATTGGACTTGTTCTGTAGTGACAGTTCCCCTTTTCGATGCACGGCTCTCAAGTATGTGACTAACTAGTTACACAGATCCCAGTATGCGATTTCAAACACCAACTAAGAAGATTATTGGCTACAAAGTTCTTCAGTTTATCCACACGATGAAGATCACGAAGATGCGTGGTCACAAAACTCTACGGTGCAAATACACAGCAACTTCTTCAAGAGAAAGAGATGAACTAGGGCAAGAACTTCGTCTCCAATCACAATTTGCTTGAACAGAGTTTGCTCAATACTTGTGCAACTTGTGAACTCTTTGACGGCCCTTAAAACAATCATTTTATATGTTTAGGGTTAGGAGAAAAGAAAGCCCAAACATATAATCACGGATCCCAAGAAAATCATATCAAAATTTTGAATTCATAAACCTCGACAGATAAGCCGTCGAGCAACTATTGAGCCGGCTATCGAGTTTTAATGAATTTGCACTTTCAGCTTGTTTTCTTGGACATATTTGATGACTTCAACACTTGATCTTGAAACCTTGTTTCTTGAAGTATTAAAAATATTCTAAAACTACCCAATTATAAGTAAAGTGCGTTTTGTCAAAGGATTAGCCAATTACATAAAATAGAGACATATGATCCTAACATGTGAAACACATATGTCCTAACATTATAGTTTGTGTTGTGGGCCTTGTGGGTGTTGATTAAAATTTAATCTCATTCATCCCCATCCAAAAAAAAAAAAAAAAAAAAAAAAAATGAAAGACAAGAAAAGAAAAGAAAATTGAGATGTGAGATTGGTGGATCTACTTCTTGTTTTGTAAATTTCTCAACCAAAAAAAAAAAAAAAAAAAAAAATCACTTCTTATTTTGTAATGTTTTTGTTTTTAGCTGTAAAACTCCGTGATTTTTTGGAGTGTGTGGCTTAATTCCTAATAAAAATAATGTTTGTATCATGTATGCATGCCAATATGTATTATTGGATTATTGTGCTAGTGTATGCCCAGCCCATTTGAATTGATCTAAATTTCCAAAGTTTTTTTTTTTTTAGTTATTAATTTTTATTTTGCAAAAGATTTTGGTTTTTCTTTTTGTAAAGTGGCCCCCAAAAGAATATTTTTGAAGGGCTAAGATTTATGTAAGATTGTAAGGTAGTTGCTAGATTTTGTCATCTTATTAGGCCTGAATTAAATTTGGGCTAGGATTGGGTCAAAAAGGGGAGGTAATTTAGGGCTTGTGCAAACTTGACCAAGTAGTGCATTTCAGTCCTAGTTGTTGAGTACTATGGGCCCAAAACTGGGCTTTGTTCCTGATCTTCTTAATCGGATCCTTTGTTGTGCTATGTCCTTTCTGAAGTCTTCATCTAGTGTGTATATTGTCAATTGTGTAGTTTGTATTTGTGGTTTTCTTGTTATGTTAGAATAAAATTTATTCTCATTCATCCAAAAGAGTTACATAATTTGAGATATGCACGTTCTATTCATTTTAGATTTGGATATACTGACTTGATTATATCATAACTTGAGGTTAGCATGAAATTTGGGATGAATTGAGTTAAGACATAGAACTTATAACCTGAAAAAAAAAATCATAATTTTTAAAAAATTTTAGTTACTTTAAATTTAAAGCCAAAGTGGTGAGGAAATTAATTATGTTTGGCTAAATTTGTTGGGTCCCTTAGTGTTTGGTTTTAGGCTTAAAAACTTTCAAGTACAACCAACATCGTTAAAAAGATTTTGGAGTAATTAATCCAAATCTGCAAGAACTTTATTTTGAGACCCATGATGTGTTTCATTACTGATATTTGATGATTTAGGTTATAAATTTATGAAGGTCGTGATGTAAATTGCTTAGGAATTTGCTTTGGCTCCATTTAATTATCCAAAAATATTTGTTTATTGGTTAGTTAACTGTAAACAACAAACTCTCCATATGAGATAGAAATTGTCTTGAAAGTAGAGATCATCTCTCTTCTTTAAATGTTCTTTCACTTGAAGAGTTTTAGATGATATGATAAAGTTGTGTCTAGTTTTAAATGCCCAGTTTGTGTGAGAAGACTTGATTGTTGGGGGGCTAGAGAGTTAAAAGGGAAGGGATTTAGAGTAATAAGTTGCAAACTTGCTTGGTGGTCAATGGTCTACCACATTTAGTTGCAAAGGAATGTCATAGTTCATGAAGATAAAATTTGAACTGAAGAGTAGCTCAAGAGAAGCATCAATCATTAAGGATGTCGAAGCAAGGATGGGGTTTCAAACCAAGTTCTTTCAAATGCTACTATCTGTTGTAGTTAGGGGATTGTTCCAAATGGTCTTTTAATTTGATTCTAGAACTCTTGTTTTGCCATGTTTTGTCAAAGTGTTATTGTGCTGTCTATCTGTATAGATGTGTTGTTTAGTTGTTAGTGCAATTTTTCTTTGCTACTTGCTTTGGCTTGTTTTGGTATTGTAGTTAGATTTGTAATTTGGTGGTTGTAGCATGGAGGTTTCCTATGTTGGTGTCTTCCCTTCTCTGGTTTGGGAGTTTTCATTATATACTATGTTTTTTCTTTCAATAAATGTAAGTTGGATTACTAACAAAATAAATAAATCACTTAGGAAATATAAATATCAGTTTACCTAATTTTGGGAAAACTGGGTCATACTCCATCTGGACAACAAGGTGATGGATTTGGTTAAGCTTTGATAGTCTTGATATCAAATTTCGGTACTGCCATTTTAAGTGTGGAACCAAGTACGTATCAATAGTTAAATCCTTATATCGTTTTTACTACCTCGTATTCTCTTAGATATAAATAGATATTGGCGTGTTTATTTTCACCAAGTCATCTAATCCTATATTGGGTTTTTCTTTATATTGTTTGGGGCTTTCGACATAAAAATTGTTTGTCTTTGGATAAAATATTGTTTATTGCGGTGTGGTGCATTGTTATTGTTTGCTCTTCAAAACCATTGCTTTTATTTGCTCTTCTGAGTTATTGTTATATCATACCTCATTGAGGTTATTTTTTGCCATGAGATTCACCTGCCAACTGTTAAAAATGTCTTCGATGGTTAATATTTTATACACTATTTATTGTTTATTGTCATTGACAAATTGTTTGTGAAAAACAACTTTACTGTTAAGTGTATTACTATTTGTTATTATAAGTAGTTTACCCAATGATGAAGTAATGTTCCTATAAGTGAACTATGGCTTATTGAAATTGGTTAAATTTTTTAAGAGAGCATTTGTTTATTTAACAAGCTATATGTTTTTCACTGTATAGTTAAATGTTCACGTCCAAAATAGGTTTCACTATTTCTACTAAATTACTTTCATACTATTGATAAATATTTTGTAAAATGTAATACATTGTCCATTATAATGTGTATTTTCACTTGACAATATCATGTGATGTAATCTCTTGTTCAGCTGTTAGCTCACCCCTTTTTTCCACCGTTTTTAGATTAGTACAGTGGATTCTCTCAATGAAATAAATTGATGACTATTGGAGGTACGATTTGAAGTCTGCATGTGTTTCCCTATGGCTTCATCTTGTGTGTGTATTGTATGGTTTGTATTGTGGTGTTGTTATGCTAAATAGAATTTGATATGTGAGATTGGCAACCTTGCTTCTTGTTTTGTAACGTGTTGACTTGTAAAACTCTATAATTTTCTGGAGTGTATGGCTTAAGTCTTAATAAAAGTATTGTTTTTATCATTGATTATTTGTATGACCAAACCATTTGTGTTCATCAAATTCTCTAATTTTTATCATGGATTGTGGGTTTTTTTTAGAAGTGCTACGTCTAGAATATTTTCATAACAAATCATAAGTGGTAAGTTGTAATTGGTTCTAATTTGAATCTACAACTTAAATTACTTTTTTGCTCACTCATAACAACCAATAACAACCCACTACTTAGGATCTATTGTGAAAAAATTGTGCACATTCCTTTTTTTTTTTTTGGGTGCAAAAGATTAGGCCTTTTTTGTAAGGTAGGCCCAAAAGATTATTCTAAGGGGGTGGGTGAAGATTTATGTAAGATTATAATAGGGGGTTGCTGGATTTTTTGATATTGTTAAGTCAATTTGGGCTTGGATTGGGCCTAAAAGGGAGCTATGCTAGGGCTTATGCACACTGGACTAAATAAAGCTCAGGTTCACACTCGCCACCGTTAACGAACAAATCTCACAACCTTGTATTCGAAGTCATTCTTTTAGTCAAATTATTCCAAGTCTTCTATAGTATTTTGTACATGAGCCGCAATTCAAAGTCACCTATTACGAATTCTAAGAATAAAGCTCTTAAAATAAAGCTCCTTTTTAGTTTTTATAGCGATCATAAGGTGACTTTTCCTAAATTTTGTCATGCTTGAAAGCCTAGAGCTGAATTAAAGCCCAATGATCCCTTTTTGGGTCCTGGATTGTGGTCCTAACCATGTTAGGTTTGGCATATTGCCTTTACGCAGAGAGGTTCCAAGGCCACATATGCACGCAGAAACAACTATAAAGGTAAATAAAATTAAATAAATAAAAGAAAGCAAAACAACACCAATTCCAACCCCAATGGACCAACCTAATTGTTTTGGATTTAAAGGTTTCATTTCTTTGCTTTAGTCAAGTGGAAATTTTCACAAAATGTCAAGATTTTCAAGGCCGAAAGCACCGGATCTTTAGCCCAGTTCTCACAATCCCTCAATTATCTACCCATTTAAGCCCAAGTTCCAATCCTAGTCAAACTTCAAGCTTTAAACCATAAAATGGTCACAAGGCTCTCAATCCAACAACTACCAGTCTATCATATACATGTCTTTCGTTAGTTTGGCAAATTGGAATCTTTTATCCCTGTGCTTCATTTTATGATCAATCAATTAAAATATATTATGTATTTGATTTTTTTTTTTTTTACAAGGAAAATAAAATATGTGTGACAAATTGTATTTTTTTTTTTTTTTTACGTTGACAAATTGTAATTGATGAAATATAAATTATAAATTTACGCAATATTCTTTCATACTAATTTACATCCAATATTTTACACGTATATCCATAGTTGATGTGGAAATATCCACATAAAAGTAGAGGTAAAAAAAAAAAAAAAACTATGAGAGAATCAAAGTGAAATGAAAATGTTTCTATATAAAATCTCCATCACCACAATTTTTTTTAGTAGATGTGAGAGAATCAGATAACCAAAACCTTAAAGTGTAATAATTAAAGTCGAACAAAAGATCCTCATAAAGAAAATCCACAAGACAACCGGTACTTTTTTGTTTACATGACAATTTTTTTGAGTCTCCTAATAAAGACAATTTTTCTTTTTAGGCTAGGTAAAAGAACAAAAAGAAGAAAATTCAACATCCCACAGTTCGTGATAAGAATTGGCGACTTTAGGTTAACTCAAATATAGATATCGGATGTACTAGTTTAGTCAAATGATATACGTACAACTGTACAAGTGTGCATACACTAATAGAAATAATAATTTATTACGTACACACCTCACATAATCATAGAGAATAACAAGAAAATATACACAAAACAAGACAATCTGCAAATCTTTGAAATATAACAGCCACAATACAAACTAGTAGCAAGCTGCATACAAGTACACAATACATACACAAGATCAAGCAATCATAAATGTCATTGTCGTCATATTGGGTGGATTGATGAGTCTACAGTACTGAAAACCCATTTTTTACTTAAAAACAAAGAAACCAATAAAACAAAAATGAAGTAAAAACGAGAGCGGAAAATACCAATAATAGTAATAATAATAACCAAAAAAAAAAAAAGTTTCATATGCAGTTTGTTGCCAACCTCCCCCTCACTCCTGTCAAAAACCTCAAGAGTCTCAGACAGTTGATGATATATATTTAACTAATTAATCTACAAAAACAGCATGAAATTCTAAATAATAAAAATTTATACTTCATGCATGAACGGAATTTTAGTCCACGCGTAAAAGCTCCAAACAACGAGATGACTTACACTACGTACGTATTGGTGAGGATCAGATTAGACAGAGGCTGACTCAAAGCCGTTGTCAACGTTCACAGATGGAAGTTGGATACAGTACCATTGTTGTGGCCGCCACTGTTGGAACTACACTGGCATAGTTTAAAGAAGAATCTCAAAAAGTGTGTCAAAAGGATAACTATTACTGCTGCAAGCCACAAGCCCAAAAGCCATTTTTCTGCCCAGGGCCGGCTGAAGCTATAGGCCACTTAGGCGGTGGTCTAAAGCCCCCACTGATAAAGAGGCTCCCAAATAGTAATAATATATTATATAATGTTATATAATATCACATCAAAAAGTTGTATAGTTTGAAAAAAAATTGTCTTAATCTTGATTGTTTTCTCACACATGAAACTTATTCTGATATTGATGGTTTAGATTTATTTTCAAAACTAAAAGTTTTAAAAGAAGTTTTGCAAATAAATAAAAACTCTCAAATTAATGTACTAAATTATATAAAGAGGCTAGAATCTTTTCCAAATGCATGTATTGTTTTCAGAATATTACTAACTATACTTGTTATAGTTGCTTCCACAGAAAGAAGTTTTTCAAAATTAAAATTAATAAAATCCTATTTAAGATCAACTATGTCACAAGAAAGATTAAGTGGATTAGTCATATTATCAATTGAAAAGGAAATGTTAGCGGAACTTGAATGCAAAAATTTAATTAGTAATTTTGCTTCTTAAAAAGCAAGAAAAATAAATTTTAATTGAAAAAATATATAAATTTATAATTAAATATAATAAAAGACCCCATTTAAAGCTTTCGCCTAGGGCTCCCAAATTCATTGAGCCAGCCCTGTTTCTGCCCTATTTATTAGTTGTCAATGACTTAAGCTATATATTAACCGAGAAGGAGACATAATGACGGCTAAGAAGCACGAGTGCGAGTGCAGGTGTAGGTGCGGGTGCAGATGTGGAACTCGGCAATTTTTGAAAAAATAGGGTGTGGGTGTGGCAATTAAAAAATTATTAAAAATATTTTTATTTATATTTTCTATATATTTTTACTATTAAAATATTCTTAAAAAACACATTACTATGGTCTTGGTTCACAAAACAAAGAAAGAAAGAAGAAGGCAAGAAACACAAAACAAAAAAGAAAACACAAAAGAAGCAACAAATATTTAGAATAAAATTGAGGAAGGACAGATTTAGGATGTTTCAAAGCCAATGGGTCAATATCCAATAATGAAAGCATTGAAAGATAGATATATTAATTAATTAAGGACCACAAAAGTTGGGGATTAAAGAAATTAGAGTCCAGTTCATATAGTCAGGAATGTTTCTGTGACATGTCTGATAGTAAAACTTAACAAATGATGAGATAGGAAAAAATAAGGTACACAACATTTGAAAAAACAAAATAGGAGGGCCTAGCTATTGGATCCGGATCCTCTCCATTTCTCCTTGAAATGGAGAGTGTCCATTTCATGGACAGGATCTCTTTAAAATAAATCAATGCTCTAAAAGGTGTTACATCAATTAAAATACAAAAACCTAACTTAACAAACGCAACTGTGGTTAACCATACAGTTCACTCAACAAACCCATTTTTTTTGAAAATTTCAAAATCTCTCTCTTCTCCAACTCATCTCCAAGCCTCACTCTCTCTCTCTCTCTTAACCAAAGAGAAGCTTTTGAACCAGATCATGGAGCTGAAATTCACATCCAAATCGCTCCAACGCTAAGCCAAGAAATGCGAGAAGGAGGAGAAATCCGAGAAGTTGAAGATCAAGAAAGCCATGGAGAAAGGCAACATCGACGGAGCTTGAATCTATGCCAAGAATGCAATCCGGAAACGCATCGAGCAGATGAACTATCTCCGCCTCGCCTCTCGCCTCGACGCCGTCGTGGCCCGTCTCGACATGCAGGCGAAGATGTCCACAATTTCAAATTTTCAAAATTGTGGCTTGATTTTTTTTACTAAAAAGCTTTGTTTGGTTGCTAGAAAAACGATGAAAAAAAAAAAAAAAAACTATGATACTGCTATATATATATGTATATATATCAGTATCATAGTTTTTTTTTTTTGTTAGTTTCAATAAATACTATAATTTTAAAAACTTTTATTGGACCTCAAGGCTCAGGCTTGATGCAATGTGCATGTAGGAACAAGCCTTTTTGAACTCATGTTCTTTTTACATAAAAGTGTTTGGAATTTTGCTTAGTTTCTTACCCAATTCCCTTTCAAATAGAAGGTATGTTTGATAGAAGATATTGCTTTTGTTCTTATGTTGGTTCAGTTTTTCAAATAGAAGGTATGTTTAATAGAAGATAATGCTTTTGTTCTTATGTTAGTTCAGTTTCATGACTAAGTGTATGGACCACTTGAAGTTTGTCAGTGTATTTGCTAAAAAAATGTAGAGCTTTTGACTTGATGGTATGGATTTTTAGGAAATTTTTCTTTGTGGATTTTTTTCCCTTTCTGATGTACATAATGCATTTGATTTTTCTTTTTGTAGAAAATGAGTTGGAGCAGCCTAACATTGAAAAAGGTCTAAAGACAGGTACAAGTGTTGTTCAAGAAATCAAGTGCAAGCTTTATGCGAAGTTCCATGCACTAATTTTTGCCCATTTGTTTTGAAGAAAAGGTTTTTAAGTATCCCATGACTGATTGAAAAAAAATATATCTTGAAGTTAGCAATGCAAAATTTGCTAATTTTCAATTTAACTATTGAGATTTGATATAATCTAGCTTGTAGGGCAACTTAGACATTTATTTGCGAAGTTTGTAGCAAATTTTTGATATTTTTTGTAATTGGCTTAGAAGATACTTAAAGATTTTGGATTTGTGTGTACATGTTTGAGTATTTGTTTAGTTGAACAGTGATCATATATGTGATATATTATTAACATTATGAAAATACATTTAATGAATTTCTATTTTCTGTGTAATTTCTTAGTAGTATCGTTTGAGGATGGCCGGGCCATTTTTAACTCTATATTTCGGCAAATTTTTCATTTCTTCGTAAGGGTAATTCCATATCTTGTAGAGTAATAGTATAAGAGATAGAAACAGGTGGGTTTATTGAGTAAAGGTTAACCATAGTTGAGATTCGAGCTTCGTCGATGTTGCCTTTCTCCATGGCTTTCTTGATCTTCAACTTCTCCGATTTCTCCTCCTTCTCGCATTTCTTGGCTTGGCGTTGGAGCGATTTGGATGTGAATTTCAGCTCCATGATCTGGTTCAAAAGCTTCTCTGTGGTTAAGAGAGAGAGAGTGAAGCTAGGAGATGAGTTGGAGAAGATAGAGATTTTGAAATTTTCAGAATGCTGAGTGAACTGTATGGTTAACCACAGTTGCGTTTGTTGAGTTAGGTTTTTGTATTTTAATTGATGTGGCACTTTTTAGAGCGTTGATTTATTTTAAAGAGATCCTATCCATGAAATGGACACTCTCCATTTCAAAGAGAAATGGAGAGGATCCGGATCCCTAGCTACTTCGATGTCTGACTAAAAGTATTATGCTATTCAATTTTCTAAGTCAGAGAAGAAATAGAATCACACAAACTTGGAAAGAAACCCAATTAGCCAAAAACAGAAGATGTGAAAGACACTGACTAGTGATCACTGAACTGAAACCATCGAAGTGAAGTATATATAAAAAGCCAACTCCATATCAGAAACAGAGAAGAACCCAAAAACAAAAACAAAAATAACATGGTCATATTGAGAAAAGGTGGAAGAGTGTGGTGGCTGGCTCACCTTTGCACTTAATGACCTAACCATTTGTGCTTGACATTGCTTAAACTTAGATGATTTTTCTGGGTGAAATTAGATCACTTTTGTTTTGTTTGTGGGTGCTTTGTCAGTCAGTGGTGGTACTATATATACACTGTTGGTGTAAGAGAATACATGGACAAAAGTACAAATATACCCATTTTGGTTATGTGATAATCATGGTTGTCAAAATCTCGATTTGGATCCTACAATCCTATATATGATTTTACGATCACCTGCCCAAAACGATTCAGATCTTTCAAGGATCTTTGCAATCGTTCAAGATCAGTAGAATCGTATGATTTTGACGATCCCAAACGATCTTAGTTTTTTGTAATCTTCTTTAACTTGACAGGAGATTCAGTTGGACCTAAATGAAAAATAAAATCTCAATAGATCAAGTTTTTACGCTCTAATGTAGAGAGAGTGTCATTTGGATCCAAATAAAAAATATCTCAATAGAGTGTCACATTTTGAGGTTTTTGGCCTCTTTAAATGATGTTTACAAATGGATGTAATGATGTATGATAATTATATTAATGAATGTATAATTTATGTGATTATTTAACATACCAATGTGTATTTCTTGTTTTTTTATCAAATAATGTAGGATCTTACGATCCACGATCCGATTCTATAATTTACAATTTCACCTACTTCTCATGATCTTACGTAAGATCTCGATTTTGACAACCTTGATAATAATGTCAAAAATTCCTGCTTGGTGATCACTCCAAACAGGTGTCAAACACGCAAACCCACAGTTACTATTTGAAATGTCAACTTAATTAAGCACAAGAAATGTCTAATAGATCTCAGCTTTCTCTTTGAAATGTCAAGGATGCTCACTAGGGAAATCCATTGCAATACCACAATTACTATTTGGCCCTTGGTTCTACCATTTTTGTCTTCTTGAGGACCCAGTGGTCATCAGTGAATATTATGTACATTATTTTGGTCTAAAGAACATAGCAAAACAACATATACCAGAGATCACTAGCAGTACATATTATTGTAAGAAAAAGAGAACTAATTGTTGATATCATGGCAAAAAACAGAACTGTAACATAAAATTTTGTTACAATGTGGAGGATAACTGCTTCAATAGTGGTACTAGCTTATATGTGAAATGCTATTTTCTTGGCTTCAAATATGTAATTAAAAAAGTTTAATCAATCATAAAATATTATTGGAAGGTGTCAGCTAATCACTGGTAATGTTTAGTGGGTCCTATTTTTCCTATTTTTTATTGGCTACTACAATATAGAGTAGCCTAAGCTATATTGACAATTACATGGACACTTGCATAAACTGTGTACGCTTACACTACACAAAATTGACTGTTCCTTTAGTTGGTCTATGGCTGAATAATAAATGTTCTTCCAACATAAAAATGGCATCAATGCAGTCAAGCATAGCACAATATATATTTTCTTTAATCCTAAACCCAAATGAACTAAATAATGGCACAATAGAGATACTTATAACAACTACCCCAAAAAAAGCCAAGTAATGCTGGGATTAGTTAAAGCAAAACAAACGGAGCCTAAACCCCCATTTTCACTTATGAAAATTCACTTTCCACCTCCAAACTTTTTTTTGACCGTAGCTATATGCTGTAACCATGAAAAAAAAGTTCATCTTATTTTTATTTGTTTTAAAATGGGGCAGGGGATGCATATTTAAGACTCATCATATTCATGCACGAACACTTGAGAATGAGATGATGCTTTCAACATATTTTCACACTTCATTGAAAAAGGCAATCATTGGAAGAGCTGTGCCAATTTTGTACTAACAGGGGGGAAAGAAGAAGGAAGCCAATAAAAACTATTGGTTGGTAGGCAGCACTAAAACTAATTCAATTAATCACTCAAGTATCAAGAGAACTAAGAAGTGGTGTCCTACTTCTGAATTGGCTCAGGATGATCCTTTAAGACTTGTTTACCAGACTTGGGCTTCTCATTTGGAAACCTGACAGAAGAATGAGCTGGACAGAGCATGAGAAAGTTTTCCCGTAAGATATCAAAAACCAACAAGCCAATTAATACTTAATGCTTAACTCACTCATGTTTCAACTGCCTCTTCCTATCTTCAAAACTTTTGTTGATGGCTCCCTTGCTCAAAGAATTTTCTGGACTCTGAAAATGGAAAAAGTTAAACATAAGAATTCAAGCAACTGATAAAAATAAAATTTAGAAGAACGAAATACATCTATTTGCAACAAGATAGCTGACATTTTAATAACACAAAATATCACTAAAATAGAACAATGTGTGGAGGATAAAATAAAACATATGAAATAAATCTTCATTTGTCAAAATTGTTCATACTCTCCCTATAACTAGTGGGTGTCTACAATATTTTCCCCATTTCATAATTTTGCCAAGCTTGCAAAACACAAATACATGGGTCCAGTTTTTGTCTATGAAGCTGCCATTGTGGAGATTATGAATAAAACACGGAAAAACAATTGGGGCAAATCAATAAAGAACTGCAAAACAACTAACAATCACCTCAGCTTAATCACTTACTGAAAAAGAGAAATGTAACAAAGTGTAGCAATAGTAGTAGTAAACAGAAAGAAAATAGCAACAAACTAAAAACCTAAGTAACAAAGAAGTTATCAAGTCAACAGCAGTTAGTTCCTACATGCTCACTGCCCCGAGCACAGCTGTCATCATCCGAACCCTTGGCATCACCAAATGATAGAGGCTATCTGGCAGTGACTGTGCCCCCAGATTCATTTCTAATAAAGCAAACACAAATACATAAACGAACTAATAAGACAAAACACAAAACCTAAAACTAGAAAACAATTCTTACACAAGATCTATCTTCTCAATACTAAAATACTTAAATCAAATCTAACCTAAAAGTAGTAACCAAATCAAATATATATATATATATATATATATATATATATACAGCTTCTCCCACAAAAATTCTCACCGGTGGCAGTAGCGGACGATCTGAAGTCAACGGCTGGTGCGCGGCGGCTGCAGCGGTGGAAGTGGAGGCGGCGGTGGCAGTGACACAGAGCTTGCCAAATCTCTCTCGTTCAGCCTCTTTCGTTCTCTGTTTTTTATTTTTTATTTTTGGTTTTCTTTTTCATTTCATACGGTACCTATTCTACCGGTAACAAGTTTACCTAATAACCTAATCATTTCTCTTTAATTAAATGTCAGGATTGAAAATTTTAAAATGTACTGCCAAGATTTGGATGGTACCATACCCACTGAAAAAAGAGGTGGGTATTGTAGAATGACCCAACTAAACTAATGTGAATTCAACTATGGGGCAGGTCAACCACCAAAGACGCGTTGACGTCGTCAACCATGACTTTTTAAATTTTATTTTATTTTACATTCATTATAGCCTTGTAGCTAACGAGTTCATATATTTGCATTTCAATTTTCCAAATGTGGCGGCCGGTAGGCGTTCATATACTAGCACCTTGACTTGCAAGTTGCAAACTATAATTATTTTTAAATTAATCTATTTTATCTATGGTAAAAAAAATAAAAAAATAAATTGAACTCTAAGGATACGTTTGGATATAATTGAAAACTGAAAACTGAAAAATACTGTAGTAAAATAATTTTTAAATGTATAAATAGTACTATAGGACCCATTTTTAATGAAAAAATTGCTGAAAAGTGAGGTTTGTGGATCCCGTGACTGAAAAGTTGTTGAAAAAGTTGTGTGTGTGCATTGTTCACAGCCCAAAGTCAACAATCACAGTTTGAAAAAAAAAAAAAAAAAGTTGAAAACGTAGGCGTGAACGTTGGGAAGCGCAAAACGCACTTCCCAAATGCACACTAACTTAAAAATTCTAAGAATTTGAGTTAACCAAAGTAAGAGTGTATGTGCGAGTTAGATTTTAGAGAGTATTTTGAGAAAATCTCTAAAAAACAATTGGAGTACATTTAAACATTATTTTTGTTAAAGATTCTAAAAATGATGTTTTTGTGTTTGGAAAGAAACGGAAGAATAAGGATTAAACTGAGCAACAAAGACAAAGGAATTACATAGAAAACCTCATGAATCAGGGATGAAAAACAATGGTAGGAGTAAGGATTTTATACCTTTATCCCTATAAGAATATTGTATTCCTTCTCATGAACCGACATTACACTCTATCTATTGTACATCTAGTGTTTTTATTTTCATTTTCTTCCTCCTATCCTTTCTATCTCATTCTTCTATATTTTTTTGATACCTTAGATCATCAGTGTACATTGTGCTTTTATAGTACAAGGAATGTTTTCTAGTATACAAAGACATGTGGTAGCTATCTATTAGTGCCTATAAACCCTAAGGACAACTAGCCTACAATATGTATCTTATTGTTGGATGAGAGAAAAGCTTGTTGCATGAAGGGTGTGTGCTGGAAGGACAATGTTGGATGGTACAATGAGGGAGGCAAGATTAGGGTTGTCCACGAGTCGGGCTGGGTTGATTTTAGACCCAGCCCAAACTTAACCCGCCAGCATCGGGTGGAAGGAAGAGGGACCCAAAACCGATTGACGGCGTTAATCGGTTGAGTTGGTTTTGGGTTCAGGTGGTGCTCGGGTTAGTTTGGTCGGTGGAGAACGTCATCGAAGCCTGCAAATGCCATCGAAATCTACAAAAAAGTTGCCAAAATCTGCAAAATCATCTCTAAAATCTGCAAAAACTCACCAAATTTGCATTGAAATTGTCGAAATCTACACCAAAATTGCTGAAAATCTATTGGGATTTGGCCGGATTTGGCTAAATCTCACCAAATATGGTCAAGATCTCGCTGGATCTCCTTGGATTTGAGCTTGATCTTTCCAGAGTTGGCCGGATTTGTATATAACCTTCGTTAGGTCAGGTGGCTCGAGTTTTGGAGAAGAAAACTCGCCACTCGACCTACTTGCGTTGAGTCTTGGACGTAGAAGCTAAAATCGGGTGGGGATCGGGCGGTTTGGTCGGTCTAGTGGGTGTGGGTGTGGGTTGGGTCTGAACACTCCTAGGCAAGATCATGAGACTTGTCTCTTGCGTCATCCTAAGGGAGCACTGCACGTGTCCTATTGTGTTGCCCAACAAAGGGGTTGGTGCAACACCAAAGTAGGGAAGGCCTAGTACCTTTCTCAAGGTAATGCTTGGTGACCAGCATAGTGTATCAGGTTGTGTCCTCTTTCCTCCAATTCCTTGTAGCTATGGAGCTCATGCTTTGGAGATACTAAAGGCGTAACTCCCTTCACCCAAACTTGTTGCTTCCGTAGCTCAATGACACTCACATGTAAGGCCATGATGTATTCTTTATGGACAAACCCTCACACTTATCTTTTTGGGCTTGGTGATTGTACAAAGAGTAATGCTAAGGATAAAAAAAAATTGCAACAATTTCACAACATTTCTAAATTAACATGCTAACTCACACATGAGCGGATAAGCCAATCACAATCTCCAATTTAAATTGTTTTAATGATGTGGCATACTAATTTTAAAATGTTTTGAAATTCTTGTGGCCTTTTGTTGTCTCCATATCATTACTCCAAAACTAATTTTGGCCCCTCAAATATAATCCTTAAAAGACAAACATTAGGCGATAAAATGGGTGATGAAAGTGTTTTTTGCCAAATGTAATTGTCGACAAAATAATTAAGAGCTATAGCTACAAAACATTTCGTCACCATATATCTTATTTGTTGTAGTGCAAGTTATACACAAAACATGCCTTAGGTTTTATTTTTGCAATATCAGTTGACAATGTAATATGAAAAGGGTTTATAAAATATTGCTCAAGTATTGAAGATCATATTGTGTTGAAGTAGTTCAAAGAAATGCAATGCATGTAACCTCAACTGACATTTGTTCGAATTTTAGTTAAACAAGATGTGTTGCTTGCTTTTGTGTTCACACACTCATACATATGATATTCACAATTTTATATGGTGATTTACATAGTTTAAATAGCAAAAAGCTGATTTCCACATTTGAAAATAAGTGAATGTGCACAAAGATATTATGTCTAAAACATAGAAGGTGGATATGTATGAAAGATGAGAATTAAGTTGAATGAGAGAATCATTACCCTAACTCATAATATCTTTCTCATTACTATATATCTTTGCTTCTATAAACTATTGATTCACAAGTTCATCCCCCCATTCAAACCCAAAGCTACATTCCTCTTTGTGCATCTTTCTCAATACACAAGCCAAGGTCAAAGAACCCTTAACTAGCCATCCAAAGCCAAGATTAGTTACTTCAATGGAACCCTCCAAGTGTTTGAGGCACCAAATCAAGGCTGGAAACATCCTCTCACAAAACCTAGTTGGCTACATCCTCTGTGGCTCGGAATCCATATATTGATGAACATCAACTCTAACGTGCCCCTCATCCCCCAAAACGAACATCTACGACGCTATTCATAGCCACGTGCTCTAATCCTCTAAGCTATAGGTCTCACCCTAGACAAATTGGTCTAAGTGTTCATGTTCGCACACAATGGAGGAGTCACCCCCAACAGGCAGGTAGCCACAAGTCATAACGCACTTTGCACAACAAATCCACTTTGAAGTTGACTTATTTGCTCAGCCAATCATCGAAATATGTATGAGATACAATAAGAGCCCAATATCTTAGTAGCACCTTTGTCTAAAAGCCTTGAATGAGACTTCATAAGATAGAGTTAATTTCCCAAAAATTTTTAGTGAAAAACAATTTCAATCTAAAAAAACTCATTCTTTTTATGTTGTGCAAAGGTAGTTTTTCGTGTTTTCCAGTGTTAGGTAGTATTAGAAAAAATGAGTCAAAGTAAAACTACCATTACACAAGGTTTTCCTATGAAACAAATAGTATGACAAAATATTATTAGGAATGCTATATTTACGTTTGAATCCCTCAATTCTTTCTCCTTTTTATTTAGATGTAATATATGGCATTTAAAAGTTCAATAAATGCCACACGTCTTAAATTCAATTAAAAATAAGAGAGGATTTGATGATTTAATGAGAGAAAGATCGACCCTATATATTCTTTCAACCATTAAATTCTAAATGCTCTTTTTGGGTTAAAATATTATACACTTGTTCCAGCGTGATGCACGTAAAGGTGTGCATGGGTCGGTTGGGTTAGATGTTTTTTCAATCCAACCTGACTTTGATGGGGCGAGAAATTTCAACCTAACACAACCCATTATATATGTAAAAAATCATACTAAAAAATTAAAATAAGAATAATATTTATTAGATAGGTAGAAAAAACTATCAACTTGAACCCAACCCAACTTAAGGCTCAAAATAAAATTTCAATCCAACCAAGCTCACTAACCCATGAAAAGCAAACTTAAGACATTGGATTGGGTTGGTTTTTTCAATTTGGAAATTTTCATATGTTATAATCATCATTTTTTTGCAACATTGCAAATCCTAAGTGAAGAATATTTATTGACTCCGTTCTAGTTATTCTTCCCTTATAGGATCATATAAAACTAGTGGTGGCTCTAGGAATTTTTTTTAGAGTGGTCACTAAAAAACCTAAATTATACAAAATTTAATAAAGAGACAATTTGAATACATCAACGTCACCAAAAAAAAAAAAAACATACAAATATATGAAATATTACAATTTTCTATATTAACAAAGAGAATAAGAAAAAAAAAAAGACTAATAAAAGATAAAGTGCAAATTGAAAATGCAGAAATGAGAATAATAAAATGACCATAACAATTTCATAACAAATTTTATGCAACAAGTTGTTAGCCTGTTATTGGTGAGTAAAACATGTCAATATTGAACTCAAATTAGAATTAGTAATAACTTACCACATAAAATTTATTGTGAAAATATTGTGGATGTAGCATTACTATTTTTATTGAACTCAAATTCCTATGAGCCTCATGTAAAAGTGTTCAATATTTTTATTAGGGTAGTTAAAATAAGTTAATTTAGTAAATAATATATTTTTTTAAAAAAATATATACAATATTTTCAAATTAGGGTGATTCTAGAACATATCAATTTAAAATAATTATTTACATAATTTTTTTGTGTGCATATAATATATATATATATATATATATATATTTTTTTTTTACAAGTGAGGGTGGTCCACCCTCACATACAAGTACAGCCGCCCGTGTATAAAACCGCCAATCCTCTTCTTTCAATTAGCTCTACTCCATCAATCACAAAACCTTTACACTGCCGCACCCTCTCTTGGTTTGTCCTCTCTCTCTCTAAAAGAGAGAAAACGAGTTGGGTTTTTTGAGATTAATTAGTATCTGTGTATTATTGGGGTTTCAGAGATGGCAGATAAGAACCACACATCGCACAACCAATCCTACAAGGTCCACAAGAATGGAATCAAGAAGCCCCGCAAGCATCGCCACACCTCCACCAAAGAGGTAGTATGTTTTTTTTATTTTTATTTTTTGGTTATGTAAATTGTGGTTGCGGATAGATCCGAAGTTCCTAAGGAACCAGAGGTATTCGAGGAAGTACGACAACAAGAGCGTTGAGTCTGATACCAAGGAATAGTAGAACGGACAGACACGAAGACAATCCAACATGAGCTCATTTTTTATTTCAAGAGTTGTTGTTTACTTTATGTTTTAGATAGGGTTTTGATGGTGCTTTAATGCGCGTTTTTGTTTCAATTCTTAGCAGGCCAGGGCAGTATTTCTCATGCCTTGTTATTGATATCTGTTTACATAAAGTGTAAGTTCATTTCAATTGATAAACAACTATAATGATTGAATTTTTTCAATTCATCCATTCACCTGTAACCCTATCATGAATACAGTTCCAAAGATGTCTTAGGCTACTATTTCGGGGAAAACAGAAATTATCTCAGCTACGAGAAACAGATGATCAGCTGTTTCCGCAAACTACTGCAGAAACAAGAAATTTTGGTAAGATAAAACTGTTAACAATAAATTAATTCTCAGTATACTGAATTAACTTTTTTGGTTATAAGATGATACAAGAGAGTGTGGTTGGTTGTACAGGGAGGATGGTCCTGCCATTCGAGTCTCTGACGATATCATTTAAAGACGTGCAATGCTTTGTTGATACCCCTCTGGTAATGAAGTGCGACTGATGATTCATCCCTTCTGCACAGGAAATGATAGACGGGTTTCAGTCAGAAAATGCGTTAAGTTTCAAGGTACTAATTTTGGTTTGGAGCATAAAGCCTTTACTTGTGGTTTTTTAGAATTTATTATTGTGGGTGGAATATGAGAAGTGAATGATTTGATGATGCTTGAAAATAATTTTTTTTTCCTGATTTAAGAAATAAATTGGAATTAGATGGCATGATTTATGTGTTGGTCAAGATATATTGTTTATGAGGTGTTGTAGAATCGTATATCTTTCACATTAGATTATTGGTATTTTCTATAGTGGTTGCTTTTAGTAATGAGTGACGCATATTTATAATTTATGGAAGTTGGTGAGACAAGTTTTTCTTAATAGGCTTTTAGATACCCATGTTATTTAAACAGAAAACTGTGACATGCGTAATGTCTGCAATCTACATAACAAAGACAATCTAAGTCAATTAATAAACTTCCTAAAAAAAAAAAAAAGTCAATTAATAAAGTAACATTTTTAAAAACACATGTAAGTTAAATTACACTAGTCAGTAAAGTGCAATTATATATAATATATAGTTATATACCTTGCCTAATTCATTCTAGAATGCACTTATTTGGAGTCAGGTCAACTTAATTGATTATTGCTAAGATGTTGTGGTATAATCAAGGGCGACTCTACGTTTAAGTAAGGGTGGTATACACACACATACATACAATTGTGTGTATGTGTATATATACACACACTAAGTTAATCTATTGTAACTATTTTAATAAAAATATTGAACATTGTGATTTGAGAATCACAAAATTTTGGATTCAACGAAAATAAGAGTAATGTTACGTCCAGAATATTTTCAAAATATTTTTATAACAAATCATATATGATAAGTTGTTAATGATTCTAATTTGAACCTAATACTAACATCACTTTTTTACCCAACAATAATAACATTTTGTATAAGATTTATTGAAAAAATATTGTAAACGTAGCATTACTCCAGTAATAATTTTGGGTCCCCAAACATAATCCTTAACTCCTTAAAAAAGCTTAAATAGCATCAATAAAAATGTTTAGATCATCACTTTGTGAGTGATAAGACCCATGAAAGAGTGAAAATTGAAATTTTTGCAGCAGCATAGATTAGAAAATTTGATGGATAGTGAATAGAAAAGTGTGAAAAGAAATGATGAAAGTGAGTAGAAAAGTCAAAGAACTAAGGGCTAGTTTGGACCGAGAGAGATTAGAGTTGAGTTGGCTGAAAATTAGTTGATTTTCGACCAATTTTACTTTACTCCTTCTATTCTCCCTCTCTTGTTAATTTCTGGTTAACCTTACTCTACTCTCCTCTACTTCTCTTCTCTTTTCCTCCATCCAAACTAGCTATATAGAAGAGAATGGTAGAGTTGTGGAAAAAATGAACAAACAAAAACATAAAAGAAAATTTCCTTTGTTAAAAACGGGTCAAACCGACCCAATTCAAACTTCTGTGGGTTCAAGCCCCATTTTTTACCTGGTGGGTTCAAGCCCCATTTGTCTCCATAAACTTTCTCCCAAAAAAAAGAAAAAAAAAAAAAAAATCTTTCTAGTTAAGTTTAATATAAAATCTTCTTACGTTTTTGTCGTATTAAATTAGCCTCACCCAAGCTTGATCATAATTAATGCATATTTAATAAGAATGAGAGTTTAATGTGGGAAGGAGGACAGAAGGACATTCCACAATTACAGAAGGATAATTTTTTTTTCAAATTTTTAAAAAATAACACATGAATTAAACCTTTAATGACGGTAAAACAAGAATTTTTTATTTTTTATTTTGTAGGAGTAAAACAAGAAGTGTATTTTTTGTGGTTGAAAAAAGATAGATATTGGGTTGATCTAGTGTAGTATAACGTGATTTAAGTATTTAAATAAGCACGAGGAATGAAGGAAATATTCCTGGAGCCTTACAAAAAGAAACAAATAGTTCATTCATATGAAAGAGAAACAAGCAGCGACGTCCCTACTACTCCACTTTTTGCATGCTATCTCTGATCCATCGCATTGGAAATGCTTCAGAAGTCCACCTTGCGCATTCAAGGACCACATATCTCTGATCCATCTCATTTCGCATTTTTCATAGCTGTAGCAGTCATGTGGTTCAAACGAATCTACGACCAAGTCCACCTTCCAACACTGGCTCCCAAAGTTCCAACATCAATACGATCACTAACCATCTCGCCTTCTTCTCATCTCCAATTTTCCAAATGCTTCCCTTGCGTAATAAATCCTTGGCTTGCAAGAAGAGTTATGTCCTAATTTTGCTTGCAGGAAACTGTTATGAGGAAAAAACCTTGCCTTGAGATTGAAATCAGGTAGAACAAGGAGTGTGGTTTAGTTGATAGTCTTCATGGACCCTCGTTTAGCTAGAAGAGCCAAATTAAAAAAATAGTGAAGATCCCAAAACCTAGCCCCCAACCCACCCCCCCCCCCCCCCCCCCACAAAACTAAAATTGGGAGGCCAAGTTATTTGTCATAGCTGGCATTAGTATACTACTACCTATGAAGGAAGGGACACCATGAGCCATAGAATCAGATGTGTTACTGGTAAAATAAATGGATATTTTCTCCCTATTAATTTTCTGACATTAGACAATGGCACACTTATCAAGAATCTGTATAATATTACTGCACCCCACAATTGTCGGTAATAAGAAGTTTTTGGATGAAAGAGTTTTGAGAGTCTAAAATAATGTGTGGAAGAATGGACTGCAATCTATTTGTTAGGACTTTAGAGAATAGAGACTATTTTATAAAGTACATTGCATAAGCTAATCAACCAATAATTAATAATTTTTGTGGGTGCCTAATTTTAGGAATAAAAGCTATATATATATATATATATTAGAGTAATGAATTAAAGCAATATGAGTGAAGGACTTTAGAGACCATTTTAAAAAAAGACATACCATAAGAACCAGGAGTTTTTGATGATGGATGCATATGAAAAACAGCTTTCTAAACTTCTGTGGTTGTAAATGGTTGAACCATTTACTGCACATACAATTTATTTTTTAATTTGACGTAAATATTTAATGCATGACTCTAATGGTACTAAAGTTTTCAAATCACCATTTTTTTTTTTTTTTTTTCCTTTTGATATGAAGTTTTCAAATTACGGAAAGGCGATTCACACAAGTACCCATAAAATAACTTAGGTCCTGCAGTTATTAGAGAATAGTTACATGAGAATTGGATGGATGGATCTTACTAAAGAAGCCGGTAACTCGTTCTTACAAAAACGAGTTATTAGCAAGTAGGAAGTTGAACTCGAATGAATTTTAGTCCATAAAGAAAAATTGAGGATTTATAAATTTGGAGGAATTCATTAGAAGAAGAAAATTTAATGCTTATTTTTCTCTTATATCTAGTTGGATGCTATATGCTAGTGGAGACTAATGATTGGTATAATCCCATGGGGAACGACTTTACACCTTTTTTTATTATACCCTCACGTTTAGGATCATCAATGACTTTCCCTTAGAGTACAAATGACTCGTAATAATTTTTGTTAATACAACTTATCAAAAGAAAAAAAAAATTGTTGTTAATACAATTTGCTCAAGTATGTGAATTTATTATAGTAATGATTGCTCTTGTGAATTATTGAAAAAAATATTCATGTCCCAATGTTTCACAAATTTGAAGTTCACCAAACTAATTCAACTACCATGGGGACTTTTTTGGAAAGAGAGAAATGGGGAAGTTACAACAGCTTTTCCTTAAATTAACTATATTTTTTTTTCCAGTTTAATAAAAACTAATTTTGTATTGCTAATAACTCTTTTCTTTTTTACAATGAGTAGCAAAATCATTCTGGAAGTTTGCCAAATAATTTTAGAGAACAATTTTTATCACAATTTCATAAAAATATTAATTGTAAGTGGTGGAAAGGAAGAGTCAAGTCTATGAAAAAGTGATTGTCCACCTCTGTGTCAACCATTTCAACAAAAATTGTATCCTTCAACTTGTTAATATTTCTTGCCATCATGTTGATTCTCATATCAATGAAAGGACTAAACAATTGTTTAATCTGCTAAAGAATTTTCATTAATAATTAAAGTATGAAGTATGAACCAACTTCTTATTGCTGACCACAAAATTGTTAAATGATTGAAAAAAAATATTTATATTTATTTATAATATTCAACCTTGTATTTCCTATTATTGAATACTAACTTTTGACCTCATATGTATAAATATGACACATTTTGAATAAGCATAACTAAATCCGTATTAAAATTTTACTAATTATATATATATATATATAATGTTTGTATATCTAAGAAATATAATAGCTACCAATAAAATAAATATAGGTTTAACTAAAACAAATAAAGAAAATTTTAATTGTTATCCATGAAATTCTCAACTTTAGTTTGTCCAACCACTAATAATAATAATAATATAAGAAAAAAAAATTAATTGTGGTGATTTTTTTTAAGGTTTATTAATTTTAATTCTATGGATTTCTTACTTAATAACTAATTTAGCACAAAAAAATTAAGAAACTTAAATTAACTCCTCAATTTTGTAGGATAGCGAATAATTAATTGCACAAAATTAAGAAAATTGGATGAGACACATGTATAAATTTATGGTACCCTATGTCTGTTCTTCGAATCCACTTCCCCACTCCCCACATTTGTTATTTGAGGTTTCCCTTTCTTAGTAGGGCGCATGTATAGGTGTCTGTACATATGTTTCCTTTTTTCCACCTTCAAAATTTTGATGGGATGATAGTAAATCTAAAGTAAACATTTTATTTTTGATATTTTTATTCTTCATCATTTCTTTTTGAGTGGAGCCAAATAGTTGGTAAGGATTAAAAGATTAACAATCCATCAAGTTATATATAGAGTGATTCTACTTGCCCTTATTCTTTTTGTTTCTACTATAACTATAAGACGTGCATTTTTTAGTTATAAATATAGTTAAAACTTGTTTCATAACAAAAATGCAAATGATATTTTAAATGAGCAGTTGATTTGTATAACGAAAGGGTTAATATATAATTAATCATAGACTATTTTTTTATATTTTAAAGAATGTCAAATTCTGTTCTGATAAATGATGGATTTAAAATGTATTGAGAAATGAATATTTTGTGTCTTTTCTTGTGTATATATAGTGTTAATATTGAATGGATATTAGTTTCGTTTCTAGTTTTGAATCTTAGTATATTTTTAAATTTATTTAAGATAATTGGTTTATAACTTTGCCTCCCCCAAAGCTAAAATCTTGAATCTGTCCCTATCAGTGCATTATCTATAAGGTTTCAAGAACATTCACCACTATTTTGTCACTGTTGAAATCCTTGCGATTCCATCTCCTTTTTGAAAATTTATCCATCTATACCCACAAACTATTTTATAATATTTTTACAAAATGTTGATGTGGCCAATTTTTTATTGGTTTTCATCTAAACTCATCATTAATATCACTTTTTTATTTATCAATAATCACTCACTATATCAGTAGTTTGTAAACTTTTTTGTAAAATAGCCTGTATCTATAACATTATTCTTAAAACTTTGAGTTACATACACTTTGGACAATCACAGAGAATTTAAACAACAAAAGCAGTCACTCAGATGGCTCTTTTTTATTTATTTATTTATTTAAACTCATAAGAGATCATGGCATGGTATTCTAATTAAACACATATTTTAAGATGAACGTACGTAAGACCTAAAAGCTCCATAAAATAAGAAGCCATAGAGGCTAAGACAAAGCTGTTGTCAGTATTCAAAGCCGGAAGTTGGGTAATTAAACCCATATTTTGGGTTGCTGGTACTGTGTTAACGTAGTCGCCATTGCTAGAACTATACGAAGAATGCAACAAAGAGGATCAGGAGAAAAAAGGTCTTGCTCCTTCGTCTCAAAGTGTTTAAAATATAAAAATTCTAAGTCGTCTTTGCCCCATTTGAACACTGAACCAAGGCATAAAATGCACCTCCTTGGCCCATTTCGCACAACAACCCCTCAAATATCTCCCCATTTAGCCCTAATCCCAATACTAGCGACACAGAGCTCTCAATCCAACAACTACCTTATACAATGATCCTTCTTGTGATTACTCGGAGAACAGCTACCACATACACATACCTACGTAAGTACATCGGTACACGCACATGCACGTGTAGACAGGAGACAAATCTTTTTTAAAATTTTGATTTTTTGTTTTTTATTGTAATATAATCATATTGACTAGAGGTTTTTAGGAAAGATAAACTTGGCCTGTTCAATCTTTTTTTAAATATATATATTCTTATTAGTTTAAATATATTTGTAGACCATATTCAAACAAATTATATCATAACCCTTTATTTTAAGATTTATGTCAAGTGATGATATATATATATATATATATATATATATACACACACACATATAATTTAACATAATTTTGTGTGTGTGTAAAATGTAAAAATATCTCTCCAATCTTGACTCCTATTTTATTATATCATTTAATTTTTATAGTTATAATCACATATTTAAAATTTAAAATTTATTTAATCACAAATTTTTTTAAATAATTCAATTGATGGATCATGGGAGATGGGGATTTATATAAAAATTTCAAAATTAGAACATAAAATATATAAAAAAAATTTAAATTATGCTACATATAAATGATAATGATGTAAATATTTTTCTTTAGCTCATATTTTTGTGATGTTTTACTCTTTTAGATAAGATATAGAATAGTTAGATTCAATTTATATGTTTACATATTTATACATTCACAATATTAAGTGCTCATTTGGCCTCTGCGATTTTGGAAGGAAAACTAATATTGTGAAATTATGTGTTGTGTTTATAATGGATTGCGTTTTTGTAAACACTATAAAAGATATTATTGAAATCACACAACCTACAAGCCATTTCATAAATGGCCTGTTTTTAAGATTTCACATTACTATATTTTTATGTTTGCAATACCCAAAATACCTCAAAATATATAAAACAAAAGGGAAAATAATACTATCACACACATAGTACACCTACTCAAAAAAAAGAAAAAAAGAAAAAGGAAATAAACATGACTTGAAGCCACAAAACATAATCAGTGTGTGTAAAATAAACAGTGCTCAAAACTAAACCCTCTTCTCCCCCAAAATTACTTGTCCTCTGTTGTACCCTCTCATTAGTGTCAGTGTCTCCTCTCTTGTATCCTGTTCACCCTTTTCTTTCCCTATAATGGCTCAATCCATGAATTTGTTTTATCTATTTTGGATGCATGGTGTTTTACCAAATTAGAGGGGGGTATCTAGATTCTTTCTATTTTATATTATATTATGTGGATAGTGAAGGGGAAAAACTCCAAATTTTACGATTCTTAGTTGGATTTGGGTCATCCTATGCTTCTTATTGTGTCATAGATAATGGGTGCTTTATACAGCTATTTGTATTGATTGAAGCAACATAATTCCAATTTTTTTTTTTTAAATAGTTCGGTCACATTTCCTCAATTTCACAATGGTTCAATTAGTTATAAATGAACTGTTCCTTAGTCTTGAAATTGTGCCCCATACATAATCAGAATATATCTTTTAATCAATTTTAGGTCAAAAGTCACCTTGATCAATTAAGTGATTATCTTTATATATAAAGTTTTATCAGATGATGATGATGATAATAATAATAATAACTTATTAGTATTATTATTACTGTTGTTGTTGTTGGTTTTTTTAATTTATTATTATTATTATTGTTAGTAATGCAATTTTTAATATTGATTTCATCAAAAAAAATTGACAAACAATATAGTTAAATATTTTTGGTAACCTAGAAACACCAATTTTCGTTCAGTGTTATTCAAATGCTTAGTTGTGATTTTGAAAATCGAAATTTCACTTTTTCACATTTTTATAAAATACCTATTTATAATTTTAAAATTCTAAAATTGCTATATATTTTTTCATGTGTGGATAGGTTCTTTACCTATAGATTGTCGTACTGGTTTAACTAATTTTTTTCTAATAAAATTCTAAACTTGATTCTGAAAAAAAATTGCTATTTTTTTAGAAACCCACTTTTTAAAACAGTTACCCAAATGAACCCTAGGGTTTTCTCATCCTTTTGGTGTTTTCTTACACAGTTGTATATGCTGCAATTTCAATAAATTTTCTATCGCTTTCAGTAAATTGCTGTCCCAAAAGAGAATTACCTGACTTCACCACTCTTGTTCTGTCTTTGAGAATCATCCTTGTCTTATTTCTGACAGTCACACAGAATTATGAAAAAAAAAAAAAAAATCAACACAAAAAAAAAAAAACAAGCAGCAAATCTAGAAACCTCACACCAAAGACACAAACCCTATGTCGCTCTCACACACAAAAGAATAAGATTAAATTGCACTCAACATTACAACCACATTACAAACTAACAGAGAGAGCAGCATACAATATACCAAACATGACACACCAGTCTATTATAACTACAGGAGCAGTTCATAACTAACAGCAATCACCTAACAAAACAACCAAAATGATCATATTAGCAAATAAAAACAGAGAGGGGATATAGTCATATAGATATACCAAACCCAACCAAAAAAAGAAAAGAAAAACTACTTTCATATGCAACAAAGGGCTCGGTTGAGAATCGAATTTCTCAATCTATGCACTTTGTAGCGAACCTTTCCCCTCACACCTGTGAAACACCTGAGATAGTTGATGCTCCTTATTTAACAAACCTACAAAACAGCGTCGAATTCTAACTGATAAGAAATTCTACTTCATGAATGAAGGTAATTTTCGAACACACGTACGTAAAAGCTGCAAATAATGAGAAGACTAGCTTACACACAGAATGTTGGTGATTATTATCAGACAGTGACTGAGACGTCAGAGGTGTCATCAGTATTCACAACTGGAAGTTGGATAATGATTTGGTTCTGGATACTGCCGCTACCACCGTTAATGTGGCTGCCACTTCTGGAACTACACTTGCGCAGCATAAGGACGATCAGGATGACAATTATTGGCATAGCAATACTGATGAACTTGATGATTAAGGTCAATGGCAAGTACTTTTCTTCCCTGTTACAAAAAGAAGTTGTATAATTAGTAATACCGGGGAAAAAAAGGTTATGAGTTGTTAATGACTTTTAACTATTGTTACCCAGTAGGGGAAGAAGTCATGGATGATTGAGAAGATGGAGGGTTTACAACTATGTAAGGGGGGGAAGGAGGCGGAAATGGTTGGACCTTGGTGCCTGACATCTGCAACGCTTGAACTGAAGAGTGTCACAAATTAAAGTGTTTGGAGCAAAGTTTGGAATAGGGTTTGTGAGTTGTGAATTGTCATTGGAAGACCGCAGATTATGTATAAGATTTCGTTGAGGAAATTAAGTGGATGGAAGAGTAAAAGGTAGTAGTTCGCCCAATCAGAAAGTAATACATGTGAAAATAGCTATGATATAGATTGTGCTCTTAAAATTTTTCATATTTTTTTGGCTGGGAATTTTGAGATTTTTGAGAATTGGATCATAAAAATAAGGATAAAATACTATTTTGATTTTTAAATTTTACTTAAATTTTGCTTTTCATAGTAAAACTTTAAACAATTCTCTTTTCCTCCCTTAAACTCTGCAAAGAGGGATTTTAAAAAAAAAAATTTAAATAGTTTAGATTTTAAAGACAAAAATAAGAATAAAAGAAAAAAAAAATCTTTTTAATAGTTTAAAGACCAAAAAAAAAAAATTAAAGCTTAAAAATGATAAATAAACCTTTGATACATGGAATTTCCATAAAGCATTACGACCTCAAAAATCAAAAGGGAACTTTATAAAAAAGCACGGCTAAACTAGTGGCCCTACTGTTGAAAAATTACTACGTTGGACGGGAATCCAGTTCTGCGTTTAAATTGTAAATCGGGCATAAAAAGATAAAAGTTATGTTTGCATTTAAAATAAAATAAAAAGAGAAGAAAAATACAGTAAATGAGGAAAAAATGTGGGTCTGATCGCCGACCCGCGGGACCCATCTGTTGGTATTTATTTTCTTTGCGGAACAAAATGATGGAATTGAGGCCATTGCCGGGTCAATATATATTATTTATTTAAAAAAAAAAATCAACACATTATTTAAAAGTCACTAGCAATTCAACCGCGTGTGGATAAGAAACAAAACATAAAAGGTTTGTGACTCTGTTCAAAGTTCGAACAGACCAAAAATTAATTAATTAAAAAAGCATTTAAAAGCCACTAACTTGTAGAGATGCTCATTCTCACAAAAAAAAAAAAAAAAAAAAAAAAAAAAAAATCTTGTAGAGATGCTCGATCTACAAACTCCAGCATCACCTCCTTGTTGCTCTAATTGGGTTTTGCGATGAGCAATCAGAGATGATATTGGTATAACAAGGATAGTTTCTCTGCTTCAAGGAAGCACCAAAATTGTCTTAGTTCTTAATTTGATGGCAATACCCACAAGACAGGTCTTTCAGCAAGCAATGTTTTGAAAGGGTTAAAAAGTTTTCATGTGTATAAAATTGTTATTCAAATCAGTATTCTAAAAGACTAAAACCACATATTGCAACCAAAATAGACCGGGAAATTAATTGAGAGGCAAAGAACGCAGAAATGGCTGCTCCATTAGACATCCTCATATCCAGTCCAATCCGCCACCCCCACCACCAACCTTTGCCAGCCACCGTCGACCATGATGTTCTTGGGGGCAATGAAACCAACATTTATTTAATTAATTAATGTTCGGTCTATTAACTAACCATAACATTTTATTTCTTAACCATGGTTGAATTGCTATCAGTTAACTTAGTGACTTTTAAATGATGTAGCAGATTCTAAAACCCTAGATTTATTTGAAATAGATTCTTTCCTTTAAATGGGCATTCTCCATTTCTAAATGAAATGGAGAGGATCCAGATCCAAGAAATCTTAAATTTCTATGATTAAAGTGTTAAAAGCCTTTAGTCCTTTACTCACTTCAATCCTGGAAATCCAAAAAAGAAAGAAAGAAGAAATTGTCGAGTTAAACTGTTAAAGCATTCTACTTAAGCCTTGTAACTAGTTGTAGTTTAGTGTTTAGTCCTGTAAACACTGTTTGGTAATGCGTGATGTGCACGAGTCTTACTAATATAGCTGTCTTGTTTTTATTGATTAACTTGTATTTAGGCAGTTAGTTAGAGTTGGTTTTTTTGTTAGAGTATGTGCACGTGATGTGCACTAACTAACTGAGAATAAATTATACAAGGAAATGCACTGTATACAACATTTTTATAATAATTTTACAACAAATCCTATGTAGTAGATTGTTACCAACTATTATTAGTAAGCAAAAAAATAATTTCAGTGATAAGTTCACATTAGAATTAGTAATAACTTATTACCTAAGATTTCTTGTAAAAATATTGTCGGCGTAACACATCATATAACATATATAGAATAGTTCACTAAGTGAAATAAGATTTCAGTTTTGTATATCTTCTTTATTATTTTTTATTGTGCTGACATATATCTTCTTGATTTTGTTTTACGATAACAAGGACAATAGTTTATATTAATGTTATGAATACTATTTTAGACTCCATTTTAATTTTATCTATTGGAACAGAATAACAAGGAGAATAGTTTATATTAATGTTCGTCCTCAATTTGTATGCTGAACCCTAAAAATTCCAAAAATATTAGCTTTCTTTTAAAGGGCCGTCAGTCCCAACCGGCAGCCACTACTAGAAGTTGAAGGGTCACTTTTTGCCTATAAATGTGCCCAAACCCCCCTCGGATTAAAAAATAATAATAATATTATTAAAAAAAAAAAAGCCAAGTGTTCATCCTCGAGTTCAGTTTGAGGATGAAGGTACAATTGAATGGTTTTTCTCCCCCAATCCTCCCCCCCTAATCCAGGTGCTTCTTGGCTTTATATAAATTAGCAAGGATGCATCTAGATCTTACATTTAGAGGGTTGTAACTAGACTTTCTTTATAATTGTCTCATCAAGACCTTGCTAGAAGGTTTTTTTTAACCAGAATATGAGTTGTAAGGGACACTGTTTATGGTCATTTCCCCATTAATGCGGCCAGCTAAGTGGTTGAAGTGCGTTTAATGCGGAGGAGATGGCTGTCTTATCCTTCCTTTTTCTTCTCTTCCTTATTCAGTACCAAGTTACCTTTGTCCCCCCATGGATTGCACCGTGCTCCCTTCATTCTTGATTCTCAGCCTTTTCGAGGTTAAGTAAGAGCCCTTGGCATCTTCATCAACGGCAACATCCCAAACTTTTTATTAGTTAAATAAGTCCTATTTGTAAAGTTCTCCTCCTTGGAAATGCCCTTATTCTCTTTATTAACTGCTTTCGATCCTCGACCCCCCACAAGATGCATAATATAATTCATATATATATATATATATATATATAATTTAAATATTATTGATCATCAATTTGATATTTTGTTAACTCTTTAAAATTTTTTGTAATGATATTATTAGATATAAAATGTAAATTATCCATTTAAAAAAAAAAAAAATTATTATGAAGCACTTTTTTTTTTTTTTTACGATGTATTTATTCTAGACCTTTTGATTTTTATACTTAATAACTCACTTGAATGAGTATTTATGATGTAGTCCCACATTTTATTCTAAAATTAAGAAATAAAACTCTTTAAAAATAAATAATTTAAGACACATGGCACAAAATTGGAACTCTAATTTGGAATTCTAATTTGAGTTTCTCTCAGTTTTATCTATTATTTTATATATAAACTAGTTTGTATGAATATATTTAAAACATACACATTAAGATGCATAGTATAATAATCTTACATATATAATTTAAATATTATTGATAGTCATTCTTATATATATTTTTTAACTCTTTAAAAAGTCTTGTAAGAATATTATTAGATAGAAAATGTAAATTTTCAATTTTTAAAATATTTTTAAGTTCATTAATTCTAAATTCTTTGGTTTTTGTACACAATAATTTACTTGAATAGATATTTATGATATAGTCCCATATTCTCTCTAAAAAAAAATAATTTAGGACACATGACACAAAATTGGACTTTAATTGTAGAATCTAATTGGATTTTCTCTATGTTTTACCTGAATTGTTTTTAGTTGTAAAAAAAATGCTCATAAATATAAAATCATTCAAACTCTCTCTTCCTCTAATTTTATATATAGTGTTAGATATATGATTATATTTTTTATGATTTATTTATATTGGACTCGTTATTTTCTACTCTAAATTAGCTCATTTGGCACAAAAATTTAAAATTTTCGATTAAATAGAACACATGCCATAAAATTAAACTCTAATTGAAATCCAAATTTTACACTGAACTAACTAACTTAGTTCAAAAAAAAAAAAAAAAAACTCATAAATAAAAAATTATTCAAAAATTATGTTTTTTTTTTTAATTTTTTTATTTTAACGGTTTACTTATATTAGACTCCTCGTTTTTTTACATGAAATTAACTTATTTGATACAAAAATTTTTAAAACTTAGATTAGATGATACACATGTCGTAAAATTAAACTCTATTTGAAATCTAACTTTTACATTGACTTAACTCTTGGCACAATAATTTAAAATTTTAGATTAGATGGGACAGGTGGCGCGAAATTAGACTCTAATTGAATTCTGTAGGGTCCTGATTTGAGGGGTCCTTCACTGTAGATGTGAGCGAACCCAAACCCAACAGGCTCAATACAATGAATTTGGTAGAGAAGAGGGCTCAAGAACTGGGCCTTTGCGAGGACTTCGTCAACGGTCGGGCAGGATTGTTAAGGAGCAGGATCATCAAAGGGGTAGAGGAGGGGTAAAATTCTGTCCTCGATCCTCGTCCAAGGATGAGTTCTTCTTCTCCTTCTCTGATACTACACGGCTAGAGCTTTTAGGTGTTTTTCGAACTGCGATCCCCCTTTTTAGGTGGCCTCTGTTGTTATTTATTTCTCTCTTCCGTTCATCCTCCTCTTACACTTGTCAGTCATCCAGGTCTATCCTCGAGTGCACGTCCCCTCAGTCATTCTTTTTGGCGTTCTGTGAGCAGTTGTGGCCCCCATCGCGCTGTCCAGGGGTCATATCCACATCAACGGGGTCAGAGTGTTAGCTGTGTGTATTTAATACGTAGGTGATAGCTCCTCTTGGGATTGTCTCTCTACCATCCCCCTATGGCTAGCCTATAAGGCCTAGAATCTCCCTCACGATCCTTGGGTGGACTGCCTTGGGTGACGTGGCATTTTTCTCTCCCATGATTGTGGCCTGTTGAAGATACGACTGTCTTCAGCGGTACAATCTGGAGGCCTGGATTCTCTCCATCTGTCCTCGGACATTTCTTACTCCTCGGTTGGGCCTTGGACTTGATATCATATGGGTCGGGGTCCCTAGATCCTTTGACCCCACAATAGCCCCTCAAAATCCTGCTGTCTGGACTCTCGGACGGGGAGAGGGATTTTGACGTTCTCAGGCCTACATCATGGTTGGTTGAGCCTTTCCTTCTCATGGGCGCCAGAGTTTCTTCAGCTACCTATGGCATGCTCCTGGCGTTTCGGCGTACGAGGTGCGTTGCCATTAATGCTTCCTCTTTGGGGATAACGCGGATTGCTTCGGAATATGGGAGGCGTATTCAATGGTGCCTTTATGAAGTGGCACGGATTTGGAGACTGAAGGCTCCCTTGGGAACTGGGTGGAATTCATTTTGTTTGACATTCTTTCTTCGAACTCTGTGGGTAGTGAGCTTCCCCAGATTTCGCCTTTTATATAAGGCACCTTGAGAGGACCATCTTCCACACCCATTAGCCTTGGAACTCTCTTCTCTCCTTGAACAAAAAGGATCCCGCCTGAACCATGGGCGTTGCAGCAGAGGCAAAGAGAACTAGGGCTAAAGACCCTTCTATTTTTCAACCGGACAAGAAAGAGCACTCTCCTCCTTCGACCAAGAACCATAGCTAGCGCGAACCGTGCTAGGTTCCTGATTATCCTTCAAACGCCAATCAAGAATGTGCAGGAGTTGGCTAAAGAGGAAGGGGAAGAAAGTGAAGCGAAGTTGAGGGCAGCGATTGTGACATCAGAGGGAGCCATCCCCGCCGTTGTAGGCAAACGGCGAGACACATGAAGGGTGACTTCCTAGGAGTATTGATATTATGTGGTGGGCTAGGGTTTGCTTCAGGGCAGCCTCAGCAGGTGGAAACCAATTTAGGTGCTCCCGCTTCCTTCTCCTCATCACCACTTGCGCCAAGCGCACTGGCTTAGAGGCTGCCTAAGCAAGACTGTGAATCCACTATCACCACCAGCCTTCTTCCTTTTATTAGCTAGCTTTGCCGCAAGCATACCTCGACCACTGTGTAGTTAGTTGTAAATTGGGCCTACCTCGGCTATTTTGTAATTGATGTGAAACAAGCCTTCCTCAGCTGTTCTGTAGTTAGTTGTAAATCGAGCCTTCCTCGATTATTTTGTAGTTGATGTTGCCATCATTTTATTTAATAGAAAGGGATTTATGATTTTTACTTGGCGAAATCTTTTTCTCTCTACTATTATTATTTTTTATAGATATTTTTGTTTACTTATTTTTTTTATGCATATATTTTTTGCACTGCCTCTGCCTTCCCAAAAACAGCCGAGCATACAACGATGTGCTCCGTGTTGCGAACTGTGCGACCATTTAAAAAGAAATGCTAGTTTTGAAACCTACAATCCGAGAAATTCATGGCGCGTCATGATTCTGTCCGAGACCCACGAGGGGGCCAGAGCGTCTATCTCTCTCAGTCGTCTAGTCCAAGGACCCAAGCGAAGCTATGGCTGTACTTAATGCTCGGCAGAAATAAATCTTGGTTCTGCCTAGCACCCAGATGGTTGCCACAAGTCATTAGTTTTCCCATAGGTCTGAGCCCGAGGACCATGCAAGACCTTGGTTCTGTCTAACACCTAGATAGTTGTCACAAGTTATTAGTTTTCCCACATGTCTGAGCCCGAGAACCATGCAAGACCTTGGTTCTGTCTAACACCCAGATAGTGGTCACAAGTTATTAGTTTTCCCATAAGTTTGAGTCCGAGGACCATGCAAAACCTTGGTTCTGTCTAATACTTAGATACTTGTCACGAGTTATTAGTTTTCCCAAAGGTTTGAGTCCGAGGACCATGTAAGACCTTGGTTCTGTCTAATATTTAGATACTTGTCACGAGTTATTAGTTTTCCCAAAAGTTTGAGTCTGAGGACCATGCAAGACCTTGGTTTTGTCTAATACTTAGATACTTGTCACGAGTTATTAGTTTTCTCATAGGTTTGAGTCCGAGGACCATGCAAGACCTTGGTTCTGTCTAACACTTAGATACTTGTCGTGAGTTATTAGCTTTCCCATAGGTTTGAGTTCGAGGACCATGCAAGACCTTGGTTCTGTCTCCTGAGGATTCGCCCGTGCTAAAACCCCATTCGACTGCTTGAGTGAGTTAGAAGGCACCAATACCAATTTTCAAGAACTATTCCCGCCACGGAGCCCCTTGAAAGTGTTTTGCGCGGCCGCCGTCTTCCTTCATCGGGGTCTACCGGGGGCCGCCCGTGAGGTTCGCGGGTCGTTTGGCCCCTGGTGGGGACGAGGGCCACGCACATGGCGCCAGACGCCCGTTGAGCTGGGAACCTCTTGGCAGTTCTCCATTTGCGGTCCAGTAGGTTGGCCATCATCGTTCCCCCTTGGGATTTGGCCCTGCTTTAACAAGCTATCGCATTTCATCGTTGCACCAACAACTTCTCACAGACAGCGCCAATTGTAGGGTCCTGATTTGAGGGGTCCTTCACTGTAGATATGAACGAACCCAAACCCAACAGGCTCAATACAATGAATTTGGTAGAGAAGCGGGCTCAAGAACTGGGCCTTTGCGAGGACTTCGTCAACGGTCGGGCAAGATCGTTAGGGAGCAGGATCATCAAAAGGGTAAAGGTGGGGTAAAAGTCTGTCCTCGGGCCTCGTTCGAGGATGAATTCTTCTTCCCCTCCTCTGATACTACACGGCTAGAGCTTTTAGGTGTCTTCCGAACTGCGATCCCCCATTTTGGGTGGCCTCTGTTGTTATTTATTTCTCTCTTCCGTTCATCCTCCTCTTACACTTGTCAGTCATCCAGGCCTATCCTCGAGTGCACGTCCCCTCAGCCATTCTTTCTGGCGTTCTGTGAGTAGTTATGGCCCCCATCGCACTATCCAGGGGGTTACATCCACATCAACGGGGTCAGAGTGTTAGCTGTGTGTATTTAATACGGAGGTGATGGCTCCTCTTGGGGTTGTCTCTCCACCATCCCCCTATGGCTAGCCCATAGGGCCTGGAATCTCCCTCACGATCCTCGGGTGGACTGCCTTGGGTGACGTGGCATTTTTCTCTCTCATGATTGTGGCCTGCCGAGGATACGACTGTCTTCAGCCGTACAATCTGGAGGCCTGGATTCTCTCCATCTGTCCTCGGACATTTCTTACTCCTCGGCGTGGGCCTTGGACTTGATATCAGATGGGTCGGGGTCCCCAAATCCTTTGACCCCACAATAGTCATTGACTCACTCGCGCAATATACAACTTTCCTTTTAAGGTTTCCTAGAACCGAACCATCCGTGCCTTTATTTAATGGTTGGTATTGTTTGTGACGAAGGGTCCCATTTAGGATCTGCTTATTTTGCTAAAACTAAATTTTTTTTGCTGAAAGTACTTAAATAAAGGTTAAAGTTGGCTGGAATAGTACAATAGGATCCATGAATAGTACCATGAAGTATAATGAGACTCATGAATAATAGTAAAAATAAACTGAATAGTAAAATAAGTTGACAACTTATCCTCTAGCTATAGGCCATGAAAATATTTATTTACTTTTTAAATAAAAAATAAAACAACTTTGATACAAATGAGATTTTGCCCATATTATTCTCAGAAAAACAAAAGATATGATGTAAATATAAAAATGGGACAATTACAACTTATGTACCCACTTGTGATTTGACCAAAATTTAAGTTGCTTACTTCTTGTTTGAAATTTGATACTTTATCTACCTAAGATTTGATCAAAATTTAAGTTGTTTACCTATTTGTGGTTTGAAATCCTATTATACAAGTGTTCCGCTGGATTCTTTTTGATCTTATATTTTTATATTTTTTGTGTTCTTGGAGGAGAGAGAAATAAAAGTGGAACGTTAACAAAATTACATATTTAGCCATATTTTTAACAGGAATGGGTTACAGAATTCTAACTGAACTAACATCATATGAGTAAAATGTCAAATTTTAAATCACAGATAGACAACTTAAATTTCGGTCGAACCACAAGTGAGTAAGTTGTAATTTTCCTTATAAAAAGATACATAAAAAGAGATTTTTATTTTTAATGATGGTAAGATTGTTGAAATATATAAACATAGATGCTTATAATTTGAATATGAATGGTAACATGGTATATAAATTTATTTATCTTAAAACCGTGCTGCAAGCCTGCATCATGATAAAAAAAAAAAAAAAAAAAAAAAATCTTTGACTTTATTGATTCATATGAAATCTTGTTTGCTTCCCAGCGGCAACTAAAGCATAATTCTGACAAATTAAAATTTGTTAAATTATTTTTTAATGATTTTCCGATAGAAACACCAAATACACACACACACATATATATATATATATATATACACGCACACCAATAAGGTTAACAAGCCTGGTGGTGAATCAACCATAAATCATGACTCATGAGTCATACTAATATCTTTCCCTTTGTCAAATAATTATTTAAAAAAAAAAAATATTTTCAAGCGCAACTCAAGTATTTTGTAGATTTAAAATCTTTAATTAGTTATAAATATAAATTAAACAAAGACCTGAGTTCTTAAATGTGAATTCAACCACGGGGAATGTCAACCACCAAAGACGCGTTGACGTGGTCAACCATGACTTTTTAAATTTTGTTTTATTTCACATTCATTATAGCCTTGTGGCTAGCTAATGAGTTCATATATTTGCATTTCGATTTTCCAAATGTGGCGGCCGGTCGGTGTTCATATATGAACATCTTGACTTGCAAGTTGCAAACTATAGTTATTTTTAAATTATTCTATTTTATCTATCGCAGAAAAAAAATAAAAAAAAATAAAAAAATTGAACACTTAACTTAAAAATTCTAAGAATTTGACTTAGCCAAAATAAGAGAGTGTATGTATGAGTTAGATTTTAGAGAGCATTTTGAGAAAATCTCTAAACCACAATTGGAGTACATTTAAACATTATTTTTGTTAAAGATCCTAAAAATGATGTTTTTGTGTTTGGAAAGAAAGGGAAGAATAAGGATTAAACTAAGCAACAAAGACAGAGTAATTACATAGAAAACCCCGTGAATCAGGGATGAAAAACCACGGTAAGAGTAAGGATTTTATACCCTTATCCCTATAAGAATATTGTATTCATTCTCATGAACTGACATTACACTCTATCTATTGTACATCTAGTGTTTTTATTTTCATCTTCTTCCTCTTATCCTTTTGTGGGAACCTAAGATGTGTAGGCTTGTTTTACAACTCCTAAGCATGCTTGGCAACGTCCTGACTTCCAGCACTTTTGTTGCTCTAGGAAAGCTTATGCTATTTGTTCTACATCAGTGTGTGTGTATGTGTGTGTGTGTGTATATACACACACACACACACAAAATTAATTTATTGTGACTGCCTTAATAAAAATGTTAAGCACTGTGACTTAAGAATCACAAAATTTTGGATTCAACGAAAATAAGAGTAATGCTAAATCAACAATATTTTCAAAATAATTTCACAACAAATCATATGTAGTAAGTTGTTAATGATTCTAATTTTGACCAAATACTAACATCACCTTTTTACCCAACAATAATAACTTTTCACATTAGATTTATTGCAAAAATGTTGTAAACGTAGCATTACTCCAAAAATAATTTTGGGTCCCAAACATAATCCTTTAACTCCTTAAAAAAAGCTTAAATAGCATTAATAAAAATGTTTAGTTCATCACTTTGTGAGTGATATGATGTCATTATGGTTTGATCTCAGTCCGACCTAAAAAAACTTGAATCTCTTTATTTTATGGTTTATTGAACGATCTAGACTTCAAAACAATATTTTACTCCCCTCTACTCCCCCCCCCCCCCCCCCCAACACTTGTTAATTTCTGGTCAACTTTACTTTACTCTTCTTTACTTCTCCTCTCTCTCTCTCCATCCAAACTAGCCATAAAGAAGAGAAGGACAGAGTTGTAGACAAAATAAACCAACAAAAGCACAAAAGAAGATTTCCTTTGTTAAAAAGGGGTCAAGCTGACCCAATTCAAACTTATGTGGGTTTGAGCCCCATTTTTTGGCTGGTGGGTCCAATTATATAAAATCTACTAGTCAAAATTTGTCTCCTTAATTAAGCTTTCTAGTTAGGTATAATATAATATCTTCTTACTTTTTTGTCCTATTAAATTAGCCTCACCCAAGCTTGATCATAATTTATGTATATTTAATAAGAACGAGAGTTTAATGTTGGAAGGAGAACAGAAGGACATTCCTCAATTATAAAAGAAGGATAGTTTTTTCAAAATTTTAAAAAATAAAACATGAATTAAACCTTATCCCCAATTACAGTTAAACAAGAAATATTTTTATTTGATAGGAGTAAAACAAGAAGTGTGTTTTTTGTTGTTGAAAAAAGATAGAAATTGGGTTAATCTAGTGTAGTATAATGTGATTACAAAGTATTTAAAGAAGCACAAGGAATGAAGGGAATATTCCCGAAAGCTTTACAATAAAAGAAACAAATAGTTCACTCATATGAAAGAGAAACAAGCAGCGATGTCCCTACTACTCCACTTTTTGCTTGCTATCTCCCATCCATCGCATTGGAAACGCTTCATGATGAAGCACAAATTTGCCTCATCAATATGTTCCTCATCCGTGTTGATGGAGGACCTTGATTTCCTGTTAAGAACAAAATAGAATAAAGTTGAAAGACACTGGAGTGATGCTAGCTAAGGGCTCTCTGATGCTTAAGTTAGATAATCTCTCTTTAGAGATCTATAGCATATATTGCAGTATGATGGATGTCTGAGATTACTTACTTGAGCTAATTGGCTTTATATAGCTAGTGATGATTCCATAAAAACCGTTAAGGTTGTCCATCTTAATGGACGGTCATTGCATCATTAGTAGGCCATTAAAGATAGATGAGCAACTGCCGCCCAACATTCAATAACGACCATCAAAGGCCTTAAACTCTCTCATCAAGACAAAGAACGTTACAATTAGGGTAATAATCATCCTCATTTATGCTCAACAGCTACCTAAGTCACCTAGAAAATGGACAATCTATCCATTTGCTAAGGTATGTCAAAAAACTATTACAAAACACTGTCCATATATACAATATATGGGTTGGTACTAACTTAAGCATCGGAGGCTCCCCCACCGGGCATAACCCGGTGGTCTCTTCGATCAGTCCCTCCTTTATTTTACAGGTCCTACAAGATCATCTAATACTCCGGATTCGACGAGTGACCCAACTGAAGATTTTGGCATCATCAGTTTGGCGCCGTCTGTGGGGAAGATTAGTCATCTAGCTCTTCTTGCAATAAAAGGGTTGCTTAGTCGAAAATTTGCAAGATCTCCTCCATGAAACCCCTTTCATTATTGTCTCCTTCAGGGGATTGTCATTCTTCCCTTATGTGGGAAGAAATCGAGAAATATAGATTACGAAGGATCTGAGAAAGGTCTAGGAAAACTACCATTCCAAGCGGCAGTGGCTAAAGTCAGAGAAAAGCGGTGACCAATAATGTCTTCGACGCAAGGCAAACCCAAACCATGACCATAGTTGCAATATTTGGTGAAACCATTCGACGACAATGAGATCACCCGAAAGCATCTCAAGATCGAGTGACTACAGGCCATCTCCTTGGTCGTTGTCAAGTAGCAAGTCCACCGTCAAAAGGATCACTGAATGACCTTCGGAAGGAAATATAGAATTTTCATCTCCAAATTTCTAGAAGCAACTTGGACGAATCACAACAGCGTGACCCAATTCTTGGGTCTTTAGGTCAGATGAGTTATTTTCATCTCATTATTTGCAAACAGAATTTAAGTTTATTTCATGCTACACTACCCTCAAAAGACACCTATGCGTTAAGGAGTTAAAGAATTAACGAGAGAAATTACTAGACACTTTTCTTTCCTTGAAAGGAAAAGGCTAGACAATAGAATAGCGTTAAGTGTTGATAAAAAATTAGCTCCACGTTAAGGCTAGACAATAGAATAGCGTTAAGTTTATTTCATGCTACACTTTTCTTTCCTAAAAGAATTAGCTCCATGTTAAGTGTTGATAAAAAAATCTACGGTAGTCAATAGAATAGCGTGAATTAGAATTAATCAATTTGAGGAAAAATAAAAATATAAAGCATAGAAATATTTCAAGAAAAAATATACTAGCTTTAAAATAGCATTGATTGATGAATTTAAGATTCCAATTTTGGGTGTTAAAGTCTGATTTGAACAGCTATACAACTGTGAGGATTTATAGCTACAGCCTATGCACGTTCAAAGAATACAATGTATATATATATAAATATATTATATATGGCAAGGGAAAAGAGAATGTCAAGAGGTCAGACACCAAAGAATCTCACCGTTTTCTCTTTAATATCCCCCACCATTGAAGCCCAAATATAAGTCAAGCATAATGACCTTGATATCATTGTTGTGGCCTGTAAAAAGCTTTATTTCCTACTATAACTAAAACAAACCGTTTGTGTCCTTTTAATGGTGTCAAATTAATGGTACACTAAAGAAGGAAAATAAATGGTACACAGCACGCTGATAATATCTTGGTTGATATTCACGGGTAGCAAAGCTGTATCATAGGACCATCCCCCAAATTTATATTTGTATTTATTGAATAAAATAGTAAAAGATAAATATAGAAATAGAAAAAGTGAAGCTTAGAGAGAAAGAGAGAGAGAGAAAGAAACAGAATCAAGATTAGAAGCTCTGATATTTTCTAAATGAATTTCCAAACTGTTACAGAAGAATTATATATAGTCTAAAGAATTAAGAAAATAATCTAACCACTTCCTAATTACACGGATCACCATCTGATCATTACAACAAAACATTGATCATCACCTTACATGTGTTAATACAAACTAACTACAACACAACATAAAAACTACATGTAAACTGATTATTTTTGTACAGAAAACTACATGTCGTATTTGTGGCTGAGGCAATTGATGTTTAATGACAAAACATGAAAATACTCTGCCCCATTGCTCTGCCTCTTTGCCTATTATGATATCTCATCTTGATATACTCTCATCTACCTTCAAACTTTGACATTCCCCCTCAAGATGAGAATCTGGTCTGTTGCTTGCATCTGCATTTGTCTTCTTTGTAATTGATCTATCATCATCTAAGAGTGTACATTCCCCCTTAAGAAGAGAAGCTGAAACATGAATGTTCATAACATTCATTTTACTTAACAAATGTCTCAATTGTGAGCTGTTAAGAGCCTTAGTGAGTAAATCTGCCAGCTGAGTGTGTGTGGGAGTGAAAAACAGCCTAATTACATTGTCTTGTACCTTATCTCGAACAACATGACAATCAACCTTTATATGTTTGGTTCTCTCATGAAACACAGGATTTTCTCCAATATAAATGGCTGCTTGATTGTCACAAAACAGAAGTGTAGGTTGAGGATGCCAAATCTCCAAATCCTTCAACAATGATAGCAACCAAGTCAGCTCACATACAGTGACAGCCATAGCTCTGTATTCAGCCTCAGCTGAAGATCTAGACACTATAGATTGTTTCTTAGACTTCCAAGAGATTAAAGAATCACCTAAAAAGATGCAATAGCCTGTGGTTGATCTTCTAGTGTCTATACAAGCTGCCCAATCAGCATCTGTGTAAGCCTTCAAATGAAAATCTGAAGATGCAGACAAGAAAATTCCTTGACCTGGACAACCTTTTAGGTACTGTAAAATCTTGTAAGCTGCATCTAAGTGAGGCTTCCTTGGTTTGGACATGAATTGACTCAACTTGTGAACCGGGTAGGCTATGTCTGGTCTGGTGATTGTTAGGTATATCAATCTACCAACTAACATTCTATAGATTCCAGGATCAGGTAACAAAGTACCTTGCAGCTTGCTCAACCTTAAATTCTGCTCCATTGGCACTTTACTCGGCTTACAAGCTGACATACCAACATCTTTTAGAATCTCCAAAATATATTTTCTTTGGCATAAGCTGATCCCTTTGGCTGATCTAGCTATTTCAAGACCAAGAAAGTACTTCAAACCGCCAAGATCTTTAAGCTTGAAGTGTTGATCTAAGAAAACTTTGAGTGCTTCAACCTCTTGAACATTGTTACTAGCTATGAGAATGTCATCAACATAAACCACCAATGCTATGAAAGAACCACCAAGCCTCCTTGTAAAGAGTGAGTAATCAGCCTTGGATTGCTTAAAACCAAGCTGTTTGACCACAGAACAAAACTTTGCATTCCATTGCCTTGAGGCCTGTTTGAGTCCATATAATGACTTATTTAACTTGCAAACAACATTCCCCTCTTTGCTGTGAAAGCCTTGAGGGAGTTGCATATACACCTCCTCATGTAAACCCCCATTCAAGAACGCATTGTTGACATCTAACTGTACCAAGTGCCACCCTTTCACAGCAGATATAGCAAGAAGAGTTTTAACAGTAGTTAACTTGGCAACAGGTGAAAAAGTGTCAGTAAAATCTAATCCCTCTTGCTGAGTAAATCCCTTAGCAACTAGTCTTGCTTTATACCTCTCCACAGATCCATCTGCCTTGTACTTAACCCTATAGACCCACTTGCATCCAATTGCCCTTTTGTTGGAAGGCAAAGGAGTAAGTGTCCAAGTATTGTTAGAAACCAAAGTTGCAATCTCAGCATTCATGGCATCTTTCCACTTAGGATCCTTAATAGCCTCATGATAGAATCTTGGTTCATGGATTGAGGTAAGAAGGGAACAAAAATGGGCATAGGAAGGAGAGAGTTGGGAAGAATCAATGTAATTAGAGAGAGAATATTTAGTACCTGAAGGGTGAGTAGAACCTGACTTGTTGTTGCTGAGATGAGTGGATTGTGTAAGCTCATTTGAAGTAATGGTGCTGCATTTGTATTCTTTTAAGTATGTAGGAGTCTTGGAAGGTCTAGAAGATCTTCTTAAGGAAGGAATAGATACAGGTGGATCATTTATAGGATTTTGAGCTACTAAAGGGATAGGAACAGATTTTACAAAAGTGGAATGACCAGAATTTGATATGGCTGGTTCGGGTACAACAGAAACAGGGATGACATTATGTGGATCAGTTATAGGATTTTGAGCTACTAAAGGGATAGGAACAGATTCTACAAAGGTGGAATGACCAGAATCTGATATGGCAGGTTCGGGTACAACATAATCTACTGCACTTCCTAATTACACGGATCACCATCTGATCATTACAACAAAACATTGATCATCACCTTACATGTGTTAATACAAACTAACTACAACACAACATAAAAACTACATGTAAACTGATTATTTTTGTACAGAAAACTACATGTCGTATTTGTGGCTGAGGCAATTGATGTTTAATGACAAAACATGAAAATACTCTGCCCCATTGCTCTGCCTCTTTGCCTATTATGATATCTCATCTTGATATACTCTCATCTACCTTCAAACTTTGACACTCCATAGTCTTCTTTGAAGTCCAAACCTTGCGCATTCTAGGAACCAGCCAAATATATATGTTGTTCCGTGAGAGATCTCAGTGGAATGGTTTTATAGCTGTAGCAATCTGTGGCTCGAAAAAATCTACGACCAAGTCCACCTTCCAACACTGTTTCCCAAAGTTCAAACATCAATAGGATCACTAACCAACTCGCCTTCTTCCTCCCATCTTCAATTTTCCAAATACTTCGCTTACGTAATAAATCCCGGGCGGAATTTATTCTTCTCCAAATGTATGAAGTGTTACGTCCTAAATTTTGCTTGCAAGAATCTGTTGTAAGGAAAAAACCTTGCCTTGAGATTGAAATCCTGTAGAACAAGGAGTGTGGTTTAGTTAAGACTTAAGAGTCATCATGCAACCCTTTTTAGCTAGAAAAGCCAAATTAAAATAGTGAAGATCCCCAAAACCAAGGCTCCCTTTTTTTCTTTTGAGTCACAAAGTTTGGTCAAATTCTTCCACACCAACATCTAGCAATCAGTGCATTGAGCTTATCAAACCATGTTTTAGAGAGTTTAAAACAAGACATGTTGTAGGTTGTAGGTTGGTATAGCCTGGATCACTGCTTTTGTAAGGAACTCTCTACTAGCTCTTGTCAAAAATCTCTCCTTCCACTTTTGAATCCAACTAATTAGCCTGTTCTTGATGCCATTGAAAGTGCTTTACTTAGATCTTCCAAATAAAATATGAGGCCAATCTATTTATCATAGCTGGCATTAGCATACTACTACCTATCAGGGAAGGGATATCAAGAGCCATGGTATCATATGCGTTGCTGGTGAAAGAAATGGCTATTTTCTCCCTATTAATTTTTTGACATTATACAATGGCACACTAATCAAAAATCTGTATAATATTATTGCACTCCTCAATTGTTGCATGGCCAGAAGGTGGGCTGTCTTTTGCAAACAATAAATGGAAGCCTTTTGGGGCCTCCTCTACCTATGTAGATTGTAGAGTTTGAATACTTTCTTGTCAACATCAACATCAGTTTTAGTTTTAGTATTTTTTTTTTTAAATTTTTAAATAAAGCAGATAGGATCTCAACACAAATCAGGAATTGATACAACTGAAGAGAATCACCTTGATGCCTCTTGTAGGTTTGAGATAACCCCTAGGTTTCCTGTTAACAAGAACTACATATGATGGTGTAGTTACACATTCCATTACTAATAAGCCGACCATTGTGGGTCAAATCCCAATTTGGTCATCACATCCCCTTTAAGAAGCTACACTCCACTCAATCATAGATTTTGCTCATATCATGTTTGATGACCATGTGCCCTAGCTTTCCTCTTCTCCTGGATTTCATGCAATGCAATAACTTATAGGCTATAGCCACATTATTAGTAATAATTTTTGTGGTGATGTTTATGAGGTTTATTAATTTTGATTCTATGATTTTATTACTTAATAACTTATTTAGCAAAAAAATTAAGAAACTTAAATTAGATTCCTCAATTTTTGTAGTGTAGTGAATAATTAATTGCACCAAAATTAAGAAAATTGGATGAAAAATTTATGGTAAACCACGTCTCTTATTCGAACCCACTTCCCCACATATGTTATTTGAGGTTTTCCTTTCTTAATAGGCCGCATGTTTAGGTGTCTGAACTTATATTTCCTTTTTTCTGCCATCAAAATTTTCATGGGATGATAGTAAATCTAAAGTAAACATCTTTATTTTGATATTATTCTTCTTCATCATTTGTTTTTGATTAATGGAGCCAAATAGTTGGTAGGGATTAAAAGATCAACAATCCATCAAGTTATATATAGAGTGATTCTACTTGCACTTACTCTTTTTTGTTTCTACCATAACTATAAGACGATCATTTTTAGTTATAAATATTGTCAAAACTTGTTTCGCAACAAAAATGCAAATGATTTTTTAAATGAGTATTTGATTTGTATAACAAAAGGGTAATTACCTCAAGTTTTATATATAATTAATCCTAGACTATATTTTATATTTTAAAGAATGTCAAATTCCATTTTGATAAATGACGGATTTAAAATGTATTGAGAAATGAATATATATATATATATATATATATATATTGTATATATGGTGTTAATATTGAATGGATATTAGTTTCATTTTTAGTTTTGAATCTTATTATATTTTTAAATTTATTTAAAATAATTGGCTCATAACTTAGCCTCTCCAAAGCTAAAATCCTCAGTCCCTGGCAGTGCATCTATAAGGTTTCAAGAACATTCACCACTATTTTGTCACTGTTGAAATCCTTGTGATTCCATCTCCTTTCAGAAATTTTACCCACTTATGCCAACCCAAAAAAAAAAACATAAGAGTTTAAAACTTTAAGTCACACACTTCGGACAATCACAGAGAATTAAAACAACAAAAGCAGTCACTCAGATGGCTCTTCTTTTTTCTTTTTCTTTTTTCTTTCTTTTCTTTATTTAAACTCATAAGAAATCTTGGTATTCTAATTAAACTCATATTTTAAGATGAAAGTAAGACCTAAAAGCTCCATAAATAAGAAGCAATATACAGTACGTTGGTATGGGTAATTATCACATAGAGGCTAAGACAAAACTGTAGTCAGTATTCAGATCTGGAACTATACTTGCGTGGTTTAATGAAGAGTGCAACAAAGAGGGTCAGGAGAAAAAGACTTGCTCCTTCATCTCAAAGTGTTTCAAATATCAAATCTAAGTTGTCTTCGCCCAATTTAAACATTGAACCATGGCATAAAATGCACCTCCTTGGCCCATTTCGCATAACAATCCCTCAAATATCTCCCCATTTAGCCCTAATCCCAACACTACCATAAAGGCCATAGAGCTCTCAATCCAACAACTACCTTATACAATGATCCTTCCTGTGATTACTCAAAGAACAACTACCACATACACAGTCCTTGACAAGATAATCACACGTATGCATACCTACGCACACCGGTACACGCACATGCAGGTGTAGATAGGAGACAAATCTTTTTTTAAATTTTTATTTTTTGTTTTTTATTGCAATATAATCATATTTACTAGAGGTTTTTAGGAAAAGTATACTTTTCCTGTTCGATTTTTTTTTTAAAATATTTATATTCTTCTTAGTTTAAATACATTTATAGACCATATTCTAACAAATTATATCATAACCCTTTTGAGATTTATGTCAAGTGAAGATATATATAAAAGATGCTTTAAATTTAGCATAAATATTTTTTTTTTTGTGTAAAATGTAATAATATCTCTCCAATCTTGACTCTATTTTATTATAACATTTAATTTTTATTGTTATAATCACATATTTATAATTTATATTTTTTTAATCACAACTTTTTAAAAATAATTCAATTGTTGGGGGAGGGCTTCATAATCTTGCTCTCATATACATTCAACAAATTGTTATAGAACATGTTTAATATAATATTTACGAGACATAAAAATCACTGAGCACATGACATGTGATTTGAATATATAAATATATATATATATATATATATAATTCTTTTATATAAAAATTTCGAAATTAGAACATAAATATATATATATATACATATATATACACTACATATAAATGATAATAATGTAAATTTTTTTCTTAGGCTCAAAGTTTTGTGATGATTTACTCTTTTAGTTTTAGATAAGATATAGAATAGTTAGATTCAATTTATATATTTACTTATTTCTAAATTGATTATATTAAGTGCTCATTTGGCCTCCGCAATTTTGTAGAGAAAACTACTATTGTCAAATTATGTGTGTTTGGTTGGTATTGTTTGTGACTAAGGCCTCGTTTGGGAGGAGGGAATGAAATGGAATAGAAAGGAATGAAAAGAATAATTTTAGAATATTCTTCCCTTCTCTTGTTTGGGAGTTTTAATGGAAGGAATGGAAAGCTCATTCCCTTGTTTGAGAGTTTAAGTGGAAGTGAATGGAATGAATAGGAGGAAACACTCATTTCTCTCTATTCTCTTAAAACCTCAAATTTTCATTCCCTTTTTGAGAGGAATGGAAGGGAATGAAATTAGATTTAATGATTTTTTTACTAAAATTCCAAAAATATCCCTATATTTTCAACATTTAAAAAAAAAAATAGGGGTCTAATAGTAATATTGTCATAAAATGATTCAATTTTATTCCCTCTATGCTGCTCCCAAACAAGATTACTTACATTCCATTCATTTTTATTCATTTCCATTCCTTTATTTTAAAACATCCAATCAAGGTTACTTAATTTCATTCCATTCCATTCTTTTTCATTCCTTTCCCTTACTTAAATACATTCAATTCATTTCCATTCCTTTATGATCATTCCATTCCATTTAATTTCATTCTCTTATGAACTCCCAAACGGAGTCTAAGGGTCCATTTGGGATCCGCTTATTTTGCTAAAACTTAAAATTTTTTGCTGAAAGTACTTAAATAAAGGTAAAAGTTGGCTGAAATAGTACAATAGGACCCATGAATAATACCATAAAGTATAGTGAAACTCATGAATAATAGTAAAAATAAGTTGACAACTTATCCTCTAGCTATAGGCCATGAAAATATTTATTTATTTTTTTAATAAAAAATCAAACAACTTTGATACAAATGAGATTTTGCCCATATTATTCTCAGAAAAACAAAAGATATGATGTAAATATAAAAATGGGACAATTACAACTTACGTACCCACTTGTGATTTGACCAAAATTTAAGTTGTTTACTTCTGGTTTGAAATTTGATACTTTATCTACCTATTTGTGGTTTGAAATCCTATTATGTAAGTGTTCCGCTGAATTCTTTTTTATTTTATATTTTTATGTTTTGTGTGTTTTTGGAAGAGAGAGAAATAAAAGTGGAATAAAATTACATATTTAGCCATATTTTTAATAGGAATGGGTTTCAAAATTCTAAATGAGCTAACATCATATGAATAAAGTGTCAAAATTTAAACCAAAGATAGACAATTTAAATTTTGATCAAATCACAAATGAGTAAGTCGTAATTTTCCCTATAAAAAGATACATAAAAAGAGATTTTTATTTTTAATGATGGTAAGATTGTTGAAATATATAAACATAGATGCTTATAATTTGAATATGAATGTTAATATGGTACTATATAAATTTATTTATCTTAAAAGCGTGCTGCAAGCCTGCATCATGATAAAATAAAAAGATAAAAAAATCTTTGACTTTATTGAAATCTTGTTTGGTTCCCAGCGGCAACTAAAGCATAATTCTGACAAATTAAAATTTGTTATATTATTTTTTAATGACTTTCCGATAGAAACACCAAATACACACACACATATATATATATATATATATATATATATATATATATACACACACACACCAATAAGATTAACAAGCCTAGTGGTGAATCAATCATAAATCATGACTCATGAATCATACTAATATCTTTCCCATTGTCAAATAAATTTTTTTTTTTTTTACAAAACATTTTCAAGCGCACCTCAAGTGTTTTGTAGATTTAAAATCTTTAATTAGTTATAAATATAAATTAAACAAAGACCTGAGTTCTTAACTAATGTGAATTCAACTATGGGGAAGGTCAACCACGGGGAATGTCAACAACGGGGCAGGTCAACCACCAAAGATGCGTTGACGTGGTCAACCATGACTTTTTAAATTTTATTTTATTTTACATTCATTATAGCCTTGTGGCGAATGAGTTCATATATTTGCATTTCAATTTTCCAAACGTGTCGGCCAGTCGGTGTTCATATATGAACATCTTAACTTGCAAGTTGCAAACTATAGTTATTTTTAAATTAATCTATTTTATCTATCGTAAAAAAATAAAATAAAATAAAATAAAATTGAACACTAACTTAAAAATTCAAAGAATTTGAGTTAACCAAAATAAGAGTGTATGTGTGAGTTAGATTTTAGAGAGCATTTTGAGAAAATCTCTAAACCACAATTGGAGTACATTTAAACATTATTTTTGTTAAAGATCCTAAAAATGATGTTTTTGTGTTTGAAAAGAAAGGGAAGAGTAAGGATTAAACTGAGCAACAAAGACAAAGGAATTACATAAAAAACCCCATGAATCAGGGATGAAAAACCATGGTATAGGAGTAAGGATTTTATACCCTTATCCTTATAAGAATATTGTATTCCTTCTCATGAACTGACATTACACTCTATCTATCGTACGTCTAGTGTTTTTATTTTCATCTTCTTCCTTTTATCCTTTCTATCTCATTCTTCTGTATTTTTTGATACCTTAGATGATCAATGTACATTGTGCTTTCATAGTACAAGGAACGTTTTCTTGTATAGAAAGACATATGGTAGCTTTCTATTAGTGCCTAAAAACCCTAAGGACAACTAGCCTACAATATGTATCTTATTGTTGGATGAGAGAAAAGCTTGCTACATGAAGGGTGTGTGCTGGAAGGAAAATGTTGGATGGTACGATGAGGGAGGCAAGATTAGGGCTGTCCACAGGTCAAGTCGGATTGATTTTAGACCCAACCCGAACCTGACCTGCCAACGTCGAGTGGAAGGAAGAGGGACCTGAAATCGATTATCAGCGTCAATCAGTTGAGTTAGTTTTGAGTTCAAGTGGTGCTCGGGTCGGTTCAGTCGTTGGAGAACGTCGCTGGAGGCTGCAAATGTCACCAGAATTTGCAAAAAAATGGTTGGTTGAAATCTACAAAACCATCTTCGAAATCTGCAAAAACTCACTAGATCTGCATCGAAATCGCCGAAATATACACAAAAATTACAGAGAATCTGCTGGGATTTGGCCGGATTTGGCTAAATCTCACAAATATGGTTGAGATCTTGCTAGATCTCCTTGGATTTGAGCTTGATCTTGTCGGAGTTGGCCGGATTTGTATATAACATTCGTCGGGTCGGGTGGCTCGAGTTTTGGGGAAGAAAACCCACCACTCGACCCACCTGCGTCGAGTCTTGGGTGCATAAGCTAAAATCGGATGGGGATCGGGCGGTTTGGTCAGTTCGGCAGGTGTGGGTCGGGTCTGGACACTCCTAGGCAAGATTGTGAGACTTGTCTCTTGCGTCATCCTAGGGGAGCACTACACATGTCCTATTGTGTTGCCCAACAAGGAGGTTGGTGCAACACCAAACTTGGGAAGGGCTAGTACCTCTCTCATGGTAGTGCTTGGTGACTAGCATAGTGTATCAGGTTGCGTCCCTCTTTCCTCCAGTTCCAAGTAGCTATGGAGCTCACGCTTTGGAGATACTAAAGGCGTAACTCCCTTCACCCAAACTTGTTGCTTTCGTAGCTCCATGACACTCATGTGTAAGGCCATGATGTAATCTTCATAGACAAACCCTCAAACTTATCTTTTTGGGCTTAGTGATTGTACAAAGAGTAATGCTAAGGATAAAAAAATTGCAACAATTTCACAACATTCCTAAATTAACATGCTAACTCACACATGAGCGGACGAGCCAATCACAATCTCCAATTTAAATTGTTTTAATGATGTGGCATACTAAAAATGTTTTGAAATTCTTGTGGCCTTTTGTTTTCTCCATATCATTACTTCAAAACTAATTTTGGCCCCTCAAACATAATCCTTAAACGACAAACATTAGGCAATAAAATGGGTGATGAAAGTGTTTTTCGCCTAACATAATTGTCGACAAAATAATTAAGAGCTATAGCTACAAAACATTTCGTCACCATATATCTTATTTGTTGTAGTGCAAGTTATGCACAAAACATGTCTTAGGTTTTATTTTTGCAATATCAGTTGACAATGTAATATGAAAAGGGTTTATAAAATATTGCTCAAGTATTGAAGATCATATTGTGTTGAAGTATAGTTCAAAGAAATGCAATGCATGTAACCTCAACTGACATTTGTTCAAGTTTTAGTTAAATGAGATGTGCTGCTCACTTGTGTGTCCACATACTCGTACACATGATATTCATAATTTTATATGGTTATTTACATAGTTTAAATAGCAAAAAGCTGATGTCCACATTTGAAGATAAGTGAATGTGCACAAAGATATTATGTCTAAAACGTAAAAGGTCGATATGTATGAAAGATGAGAATTATGTTGAATGAGAGAATCATTAACCTAACTCGTAATATCTTTCTCATTACTTATATCTTAATTTGCTTTCCTTAAACTATTGATTTGCAAGTTCATCCCCCCATTCAAACCCAAAGCTACATTCCTCTTTGTGCATCTTTCTCAATACACAAGCCAAGGTCAAAGAACCCTTAACTAGCCATCCAAAGCCAAGATTAGTTACATCAATGGAACCCTCCAAGAGTTTGAGGCACCAAATCAAGGCCGGAAACATCCTCTCACAAAACCCAGTTGGCTGCATCCTTTATGGCTCAGAATCCATATATTGATGAACATCAACTCCAACGTGCCCCATCCCCCAAAACAAACATCTATGTCACTATTCATAGCCACATGCTCTAATCCTCTAAGCTGCAGGCCTCACCCCAGACAAATTGGTCTAAGTGTTCATGTTCACACACAATGGAGGAGTCGTCCCCACCAGGCAGGCGGCCACAAGTCATAACGCACTCCGCACAACAAATCCACTTCGAAGTTGACTTATTCGCTCAGCCAATCATCGAAATATGTACGAGATACCATAAGGGCCCAATATCTTAGTAGCACCTTTTTCTAAAAGCCTCGAATGAGACTTCATAAGATAGAGTTAGTTTCCCAAAAATTTTAATGAAAAACAATTTCAATCTAAAAAATAACTCATTCTTTTTATGTTGAGCAAATATAGTTTTTTGTGTTTTTTAGTGTTAGGTAGTATTAGAAAAAATGAGTCAAAGTAAAACTACCATTACACAAGGTTTTCCTATGGAACAAAAAATATGACAAAATATTATTAGGAATGCTATATTTATGTTTGAATCCCTCAATTCTTTCTCCTTTTTATTTAGATGTAACATATGGCATTAAAAAGTTCAATAAATGTCACATGTCTTAAATTCAGTTAAAAATAAGAGAGGATTTGATGATTTAATGAGAGAAAGATTGACCCTATATATTCTTTCAACGATTAAATTCTAAATGATCTATTTGGGTTAAAATATTATACGCTTGTTCTAGCGTGATGCACATAAGGGTGTGCATGGATCGGTTGGGTTAGATGTTTTTTCAATCCAACCTAACTTTGATGGGGCGAGAAATTTCAACCCAACACAACCCATTATATATGTAAAAAATCATACTAAAAAATTAAAATAAGAATAATATTTATTAGATGGGTAGAAAAAACTATCAACTTGAACCCAACCCAACTTAAGGCTCAAAATAAAATTTCAATCCAGCCAATCTCACTAACCCATGAAAAGCAAACTTAAGACATTAGATTGGGTTGGTTTTTTCAATTTAGAAGATTTCATATGTTATAATCATCATTTTTTTTTTTGCGACATTGCAAATCCTAAGTGAATAATATATATTGACTCTATTCTAGTTATTCTTCCCTTATGAGATCATATAAAACTAGTGGTGGTTCTAGGAATTTTTTTTAGAGTGGTTACTAAGAAACTTAAATTATACAAAATTTAATAAAGAGACAATTTGAATACATCAATGTCACAAGAAAAAAACAAAAACACACACAAAAATACATGAAATATTAAAATTTTCTGTATTAACAAAGAGAATAAGAAAAAAAAAGACTAATAAAAGATAAAGTGCAAATTGAAAATGTTGATATGAGAATAATAAAATGGCCACAACAATTTCATAAAAAATCTTATGCAACAAGTTGTTAGTCTGTTTTTGGTGAGTAAAACATGTCAGTATTGAACTCGAATTAGAATTAGTAATAGCTTACTATATAAAATTTATTATGAAAATATTGTAGATGTAGCGTTACTTTTATATTTATTGAACTAAATTTCTTATGAGTCTCAAGTAAAAGTATTCAACATTTTTATTAGGGTAGTCAAAATAAGTTAATTTAGTAAATAATATATATATATATATATATATATATATATATATATTGAGAGAGAGTTTCAACTTATGACTTCTGTTTCTGATGATAACTCTTTATCATCAAATGAAGACACCAATCAGTTTTTGGTTTAGGCGAGAATTGAATCTCAGATCTCTTATATAATTATCAGGGATTTTACCAGTTGAGTTAGCTAACTAAAACCCACAGTAAATAATATATTTTTTAAAAGTATATATATACAATATTTTTAAGTCAGGGTAGTCTAAGAACATATCAATTTAAAATAATTATTTATATAAATTTTTTTTATACATATATATATATATATATATATATATATATATATATATTTGACAAGTGAGGGTGGTCCACCCTCATATACAAGTAGAGCCGCCCGTGTATATATATATATATATATATATATAGACACGTGAGGGTGGTCCACCCTCACTTACAAGTAGAGCCGCCCGAGTATATATATATATATATATATATATAGACACGTGAGGGTGGTCCACCCTCATATACAAGTAGAGCCGCCCGTGTATATATATATATATATATATATATAGACACGTGAGGGTGGTCCACCCTCACTTACAAGTAGAGCCGCCCGAGTATAAAAGGCCGCCAATCCTCTTCTTTCAATTAGCTATACTCCATCAATCACAAAACCTTTACGCTGCCGCACCCTCTCTTGGTTTGTCCTCTCTCTCTCTCTCTAAAAGAGAGAAAACGAGTTGGGTTTTTTGAGATTAAATAGTATCTGTGTATTATTGGGGTTTCAGAGATGGCAAATAAGAATCACACATCGCACAACCAATCCTACAAGGTCCACAAGAATGGAATCAAGAAGCCCCGCAAGCACCGCCACACCTCCACCAAAGAGGTACTTTGCCTTTTTTTTTTTTTGGTTATGTAAATTGTGGCTGCGGATAGATCCGAAGTTCCTAAGGGATCAGAGGTATTCGAGGAAGTACGACAACAAGAGCGTTGAGTCTGATACCAAGGAATAGTAGAACGGACAGACACGAAGACAATCCAACATGAACTTATTTTTTATTTCAAGAGTTGTTGTTTACTTTATGTTTTAGGTGGGTTTTGATGGTGCTTTAATGCGCGTTTTTGTTTCAATTCTTAGCAGGCCAGGGCAGTATTTCTCATGCCTTGTTACTGATATCTGTTTACATAAAGCGTAAGTTCATTTCAATTGATAAACAACTATAATGATTGAATTTTTTCAGTTCATCCATTCACCTGTAACCCTATCATGAATACAGTTCCAAAGATGTCTTAGGCTACTATTTCGGGGAAAAAAGAAATTCTCTCAGCTACGAGAAACAGATGATCAGCTGTTTCCGCAAACTACTGCAGAAACAAGAAATTTTGGTAAGATATAACTGTTAACAATAAATAAATTCTCAGTATACTGAATTAACTTTTTTGGTTATAAGATGATACAAGAGAGTGTGGTTGGTTGTACAGGGAGGATGGTCGTCCCATTCGAGTCTCTGACGATATCATTTAAAGACGTGCAATGCTTTGTTGATACCCATCTGGTAATGAAGTGCAACTGATGATTCATCCCTTCTGCATGGGAAATGAGAGAGACGGGTTTCAGTCAGAAAATGCGTTAAGTTTCAAGGTACTAATTGTGGTTTGGAGCCTATAGCCTTTAATTATGGTTTTTTGGAATTGATTATTGTGGGTGGAATATGTGAAGTTGTGAATGATTTGATGACGCTTGAGAATAAATTTTTTTTGCCTGATTTAAGAAATAAATTGGAATTAGATGGCATGATTTCTGTGTTGGTCAAGATATATTGTTTATGAGGTGTCGTAGAATCGTATATGTTTCACATTAGATTATTGGTATTTTCTATAGCGGTTGCTTTTAGTAATGAGTGACGTATATTTATAATTTATGGAAGTTGGTGAGACAAGTTTTTCTTAAGGAGTTTTTAGATACCCATGTTATTTAAACAGAAAACTGTGACATGCGTAATGTCTGCAATCTACATAACAAAGACAATCTAAGTCAATTAATAAAGTAACATTTTTAAAAACACATGCAAGTTAAATTACGCTGGTTAGTAAAGTGCAATTATATATATATATATATATATACACACCTTGCCTAATTCATTCTAGAATGCACTTATTTGGAGTCAGGTCAACTTAATTGATTATTGCTAAGATGTTGTGGTATAATCAGGGCGACTCTACGTTTAAGTAAGGGTGGCATACACACACATACCTACATTTAAGTAAGGGGCGACTTTATTGTGATTACCTTAATAAAAATGTTGAACATTGTGATTTGAGAATTACAAAATTTTGGATTCAGCGAAAATAAGAGTAATGCTACATCTAGAATATTTTCAAAATAATTTCATAACAAATCATATATGGTAAGTTGTTAATGATTCTAATTTGGACTTAATACTAACATCACTTTTTTATCCAACAATAATAACTTTTCCATAAGATTTATAGTAAAAATTTTGTAAACATAGCATTACTCCAAAAATAATTTTGGTCTCCAAACATAATCCTTAACTCCTTAAAAAAGCTTAAATAGCATCAATAAAAATGTTTAGATCATCACTTTGTGAGTGATATGACCCATGAAAGAGTGAAAATTGAAATTTTTGCAGCAGCGTAGATTAGAAAATTTGATGGATAGTGAATAGAAAAGCGTGAAAATAAATGATGGAAGTGAGTAGAAAAGTCGAAGAACTAAGGACTAGTTTGGATTGAGAGAAAGTAGAGTTGAGTTGGTTGGAAATTAGCTGATTTTCAGTCAACTTTACTTTACTCCCTCTATATATTCTCCCTCCATCGTTAATTTTTAGTTAAATTTATTCTACTTGTTTTCTCTCTCCCTCCATTCAAACTAGTCCTACAGAATAGAAAGGTAGACTTGTAGGCAAAATAAACAAACAAAAACATAAAAGAAAATATCCTTTATTAAAAATGGGTCAAACCGACCTAATTCAAACTTATGTGGGTTCAACCCCATTTTTTGGCTGGTGGGTCCAATTTTATAAAATCTTCTAGTCAAAATTTGTCTCCTTAAACTTTCTTAAAAAAAAAAAAAAAGTTTAATATAATATCTTCTTACGTTTTTGTCGTATTAAATTAGCCTCACCCAAGCTTGATCATAATTAATGTATATTTAATAAGAACGAGAGTTTAATGTGGGAAGGAGGATGGAAGAACATTCCTCAATTACAGAAGGATAATTTTTTCAAATTTTTTAAAAATAACACACGAATTAAACCTTTAATGACGGTAAAACAAGAATTTATTTATTTATTTATTTGATAGGGGTAAAACAAGAAGTGTGTTTTTTGTGGTTGAAAAAAGCTAGAAATTGGGTTAATGTAGTGTAGTATAACGTGATTACACGTATTTAAAGAAGCACAAGGAATGAAGGAAATATTCCTGGAGTTTTACAAAAAGAAACAAATAGTTAACTCATATGAAAGAGAAACAAGCAGCGACGTCCCTACTACTCCACTTTTTGCATGCTATCTCCGATCCATCGCATTGGAAATGCTTCAGAACAAGCTTGCCACACACAATGCTTAACCTTAGGCGGAATACTAGCTCTCCATCGTCTTCTCCGAAGTCCAAACCCTAGGACCATATGAGCTCTCACTCCATCCTGACCCAACCTCATTGAACAATCAACAATGTCAAATATAATATATACTTATGGGACAGGCTCACCTCCTGTTTTCTTCCATTTTTATACGTAGCAAATAACTAATCCAAAGGTTAACCAAAAGCTTGGTCACATGCAGTAAGTGGTCTTTCTTCCTCTCTTCTTTCGCCTCTTCCTCTATCTCCAAACGCGTTAGAGACACCAATATTAGACCTGTTGGAGAAGAAGGCTCCACCCTAACAAGAAGCTACTTTCTCTGTTCTCTATTATTTTTCTCAGAGCCGGTGATGTTTCCGTCTTCCAACTGGTGTTGTGATGTGGCTTTATTTTTTACCATTAGATTTTGTAGACATTGCGTGTCCTTAGCTGGAATACTAGCTCTCCATAGTCGTCTCTGAAGTCCAAACCTTGCGCATTCTAGGAACCAGCCTGACCCGGCCTCATTAGACAATCAACAACGCCAAGCAGTAAGCACTTTGACCGTGATAGAGCTCAGTGGAATGGTTTTATAGCTGTAGCAATCTGTGGCTCGAAAAAATCCACGACCAAATCCACCTTCCAACACTGGTTCCCAAAGTTCAAACATCAATAAGATCACTAATCATCTTGCCTTCTTCCTCCCATCTTCAATTTTCCAAATACTTCCCTTACGTAATAAATCCCAGGCGGAATGTATACTTCTCCAAATGTATGAAGAGTTATGTCCTAATTTTGCTTGCAAGAAACTGTTTTGTGGAAAAAACCTTGCCTTGAGATTGAAATCCGGTAGAACAAGGAGTGTGGTTTAGTTAAGAGTCATCATGCAACCTTTTTTAGCTAGAAAAGCCAAATTAAGATGGTGAAGATCCCTAAAACCAAGGCCCCCTGTTTTTTTCTTTTGAATAACAAAGTTTGGTCTAATTCTTCCGATGGATCTTCCTCTCCACCCCCCCTCCCCCCCTTTTTCCACCAATATCTAGCAATCAGCGCATTGAGCTTATCATACCATGTCTTAGGGAGTTTAAAACAAGACATGTTGTAGGTTGGTATCGCCTGAATCACTGATTTCTTAAGGACCTCTCTACAAGCTCTTGTCAAAAATCCCTCCTTCCACCCTTGAATCCAACTACCCTCTTCTTGATGCTATTGAATGTGGTTTATTTAGATCTTGTCATAGCTGGCATTAGTATACTACTACCTATCAAGGAAGAGATATCATGAGCCATAGTATCATATGTGTTACTGGTAAAATAAATGGATATTTTCTCCCTATTAATTTTTTGACATTAGACAATGGCACACTAATAAAAAATATGTATAATATTATTGCTCTCCTCAATTGTTGCATGGCCAAAAGGTAGACTGTCTTTTGCAAACAATAAATGGGAGCCTTTTGGAGCCTCCTCTACCCACGTAGAGTTTGTATACATCTAGTCAACATCAACATCAGTTAGTTTTTCTTTTGAATAAAGTAGATAGGCCCTCAACACAAATCAGGAATTAATACAACTGATCAAGAGAATCACCTTGCTAGATGCCTCTTGTAAGTACATTTGATATAACCCCTAGGTTTCCCATTAATAAGAACATTATATGATGGTGTAGTTACACATTCCATTACTAATTAAGGCTGTCCATTGTGGGTCAAAACCCAATTCAGTCATTGCATCCCCCTTAAGAAGCTACACTCCTCTTAATCATAGACTTTGCTCATATCATGTTTGATGACCATATGCCCTAGCTTTCCTCTTCTCCTAGATTTCATGCTAAGCAATAACTTATAGGTTATAGCCACACTATCAGAAATAAGATGTCTTGGGATGAAAGCATTTAATTTGGAAGTCTAAAATAATGAATAGAAGAATGAACTACAATCTATTTGTAAGGACTTTAGAGAGTAGAGACTATTTTATAAAGTACATTGCATAAGCTAATCAATCTATAATTAATAATTTTTTGTGGGTGCTTAATTTTAGAAATTAAAGCTATATATAGAGTCATGAACTAAAGCAAATATGAGTAAAGGTCTTTAGACACTATTTTAAAAGTAGACATACCATAAGAACTGGGAGTTCTTGATGGATGCATATGAAAAACAGCTTTCTAGACTTCTATGGTTGTAATAATGGTTGAAGCATTTGCTGCACATACAATTTATTTTTTTAATGTGACGTAAATATTTAATGCAAGGCTATAATGTACTAACGTTTTCAAATCACCATTTGTTTCCTTTTGATATGAAGTTTTCAAATTACGGAGAGGCGATTCACACAAATACCCATAACTTAACTTAGGTCCTGCTTTTATTAGAGAATATTTACATGAGAATTGAATGGGTAGATCATAGATCTTAGTAAAGAAGCTGTTGTTCTTAAAAGCAAGTAGGAAGTTGAACTCGAATGAATTTTAGTCCATAAAGAAAAATTGAGGATTTATAAACTTGGAGGAAATAATTCATTAGATGAAGAAAATTTAATGCTTATTTTTCTCTTATATCTAGTTGGATGCTAGCTGCATGCTAGTGGAGACCAATGTTTGGTATAATCCCATGTGGAACGAGTTTAAACTTTTTTTTATTATACCCTCACGTTTAGGATCATCATGACTTTCCCTTAGAGTACAAATGACTCGTAATAATTGTTGTTAATATGACTTATCAAAAGAAAAAAAAAAAAATTTGTTGCTAATACAATTTGCTAAAATAGTAATGATTGCTCTTGTGAATTATTGAAAAAAAAAATATTCATGTCCCAATGTTTCACAAATGTGAAGAACATCAAACTAATTTAACCACCATGGGGACTTTTGGAAAGGGAAAAATGGTGAAGTTACAATGGCTTTTCCTTAAATTAACTATAACTTTCTTTCTTGGTGGGTTTATTATTTATTTTTTCAGTTTAATAAAAACCAACTCTGTATTGCTAATAACTCGTTTCTTTTTTAAAATGAGTAGCAAAATCAATCTAGAAGTTTGCCAAATAAGTTTAGGGAACAACTTTTGTCACAATTTCTTAAAAATATTGATTGAGTGGTCGAAAAGAAGAGCGGAGTCTATAAAAAAGTGATTGCCCACCCCTCTGTCGACCATTTCAACAAAAAGTGTATCCTTCAATTTGTTGATATTTGTTGCCACCATGTTGGTCCTTATATCAATGAAAGTACTAAACAATTGTTTAATTTGCTAAAGAATGTTCATTAATAATTAATGTATGAAGTATGAACCAACTTCTTATTAAGGATCACAAAATTGTTAAATGATCGAAAAAGATATTTGTATTTATTTATAATCTTCAACCTTGTATTCCCTATTATTGAATACTAGCTTGTAATTTTGTACATACGTATATGATACATTTTCGAATAAGTATAACTAAATACGTATTAAAATTTTACTAAGTTTATATATATATATATATAAATAATATGTTTGTATATTTCAAAATATATAATAGCTAGCTACTAATAAAATAAATATAGGTTTATTTAAAATATATATAAAAAAAAAATTGTTATCCATGAAATTCTCAACTTTAGTTTGTCCAACCACTATTAGTATAATAATAATAATATAAGAAAAATAAATTAATTGTGACAATTTTTGTGGTGGTGTTTTTAAGGTTTATTAATTTTGATTCTATGGTTTTCTTACTTAATAACTTATTTAGCACAAAAAATTAAGAAACTTAAATTAGACTCCTCGATTTTGGTAGTGTAGTGAATAATTAATTGCACCAAATTTAAGAAAATTGGATTAGACATATTACATAAATTTATGGTACCCCACTTCCCCCCCCCCCCCCCCCCCCCCAAAGGCGGTGATTTGAGGTTTTCCTTTCTTAGTAGGGCGCATGTATAGGTGTCTGTACATATGTTTCATTTTTTCTGCCTTCAAATTTTGATGGGATGATGGTAAATCTAAAGTAAACATCTTTTATATATATATATATATATATATATATTTCTTCTTCATCATTTTTCTTTTATTAATGGAGCCAAATAGTTGGTAAGGATTAAAAGATCAACAATCCATCAAGTATATAGAGTGATTCTACTTGCACTTGCTCTTTTTTGTTTTTACTATAATTATAAGACGATCATCTTTAGTTATAAATATTGTCAAAACTTGTTTTGCAACAAAAATGCAAATGATTTTTTAAATGAGTAGTTGATTTGTATAACGAAAGGGAAATTATCATGAGTTTAATATATAATTAATCTTAGACTATTTTTTATATTTTAAAGAATGTTGAATTCTTTTTGATAAATGATGGATATAAAATGTAATGAGAAATGAATATTTTGTGTCTTTTCTTTTGTATATATGGTGTTAATATTGAATGGATATTAGTTTCATTTTTAGTTTTGAATCTTAGTATATTTTTAAATTTATTTAAAATAATTGGCTTATAACTTATCCTCCCCAAAGCTAAAATCCTTTCCCTGGCAGTGCATCTATAAGGTTTCAAGAACATTCACCGCTATTTTGTCACCGTTGAAACCCTTGTGATTCCATCTCCTTTCAGAAATTTTACCCACTTATGCCAACCAAAAAAAAAAAAAAAAAAAGAGTTTCAAACTTTGAGTCAGACATTTCGGACAATCACAGAGAATTAAAACAACAAAAGCAGTCACTCAGATGGCTCTTCTTCTTTTTTTTTTCTTTTCTTTATTTAAACTCATAAGAAATCATGGTATTCTAATTAAACTCATATTTTAAGATGAACGTAAGACCTAAAAGCTCCATAAATAAGAAGCCATATATATTACGTTGGTATGGGTAATTATCACAGAGGCTAAGACAAAACTGTAGTCAGTATTCAGAGCTGGAAGTTGGCTGCCATTGCTGGAACTATACTTGCGTAGTTTAACGAAGAGTGCAACAAAGAGGATCAGGAGAAAAAAGGCTTGCTCCTTCGTCTCAAAGTGTTTAAAATATCAAATCTAAAATGCACCTCCTTGGCCCATTTCTCATAACAATCCCTCACATATCTCCCCATTTAGCCCTAATCCCAATACTACCATGAAGGTCACAGAGCTCTCAATCCAAAAACTACCTTATACAATGATCCCTTCTGTGATTACTCAGAGAACAACTACCTCATACATAGTCCATGACAAGATAATTAATCACACGTACGCGTACGGTACACGCACACGCACATGCACATGTAGACAGGAGACAAATCTTTTTAAAAATTTTTTTTTTATCGTAATATAATCATATTTACTAGAGGTTTTTAGGAAAGATATACTTGGCCTGTTCAATTCTTTTTTATAAATATTTATATTCTTCTTAGTTTAAATATATTTATAGGCCATATTCAAACAAATTATATGATAACCCTGTTAAGATTTATGTCAAGTGAAAAGATATATATAAAAGATGCTTTATAGCATAAATTTTTTTGTTCGTAAAATGTAATAATATCTCTCCAATCTTGACTCCTATTTTATTATATCATTTAATTTTTATTGTTATAATCGCATATTTACAATTTATAATTTATTTAATCACAATTTTTTTCTAAATAATTCAATTGTTGTGGGAGGGCTTCATAATCTTGCACTCATATTCATTCAACAAATTGTTATAGAAAGTGTTTTATATAATATTTATGAGATAAATAAATCACTGAGCACATGACATGTGATTTGAATATATATATATATATATATATATAATTCTTTTATATAAAAATTTCGAAATTAGAACATAAAAGAAATTATACTACATATAAATGATAATGATGTAAATTTGTTTCTTCGGATTATGGTTTTGTGATGTTTTACTGTTTTAGATAAGATATAGAATAGTTAGATTCAATTTTTATATTTACATATTTATATATTGATAATATTAAGTGCTCATTTGGCCTCCGTGATTTTGCAGGGAAAACTAATATTGCGAAATTATGTGTGTTTGGCATTGTGTTTATAAATGGATTGCGTTTTTTAAAATGGTATAAAAATATTATTGAAATCACACAGGCTACAAGCATTTTCATAAATGCGTGTTTTTAAGATTTCACACTACTGTATTTTTATGTATGCAGTACCCAAAATACCTCAAAATATATAAAATAAAAGAGGAAAAAAATTCTATCACACATAATACAAATGCTCAAAAAAAGAAAAAGAAAAAGGAAAATAGGAAATAAACCTGACTTGAAGTCACAAAACATAACCGGTGTGTGAAATAAACAATGCTCAAAACTCCCCCCCCCCCCCCCCCCCCCCTCTAAAGATTACTTACCCTATGTTGTACCCTCTCATTAGTGTCACTGTCTCCTCCCTTGTATCCTGTTCACCTTTTCTTTACCTATAATGGCTCAAACATGAATTTGTTTTATCTATTTTGAATGCATGATATTTTACCAAAAGGGGATATCCAGATTCTTTCAATTTTATATTATATTGTGGATAGTGAAGGAGGAAGACTGAAAATTTTACTGACTCTCAGTTGGATTCAGATCACCCTATGCTTATTGTGTCATAGAGAATGGGTGCTTTATACAGCTATTTGTATTGACTGAAGCAACATAAGTCCTTTTTTTTTCTTAAATAGTATAGTGCAATTAGTCATAAATGAACTGTTCGTTAGTCTTAAATTTTTTCCTCATGCATAGTCAGAATATATCTTTTAATCAATTTTAGGTCAAAAGTCACCTTGATCAACTAAGTGATTATCTTTATATATGAAGTTTCGTCAGATAATGATGATAATAATAATAACTTCTTCTTCTCCTTCTTCTTCTTCTTCTTCTTATAAATTTATTTTTATTATTATTAATGCAATTTTTAATATTGATTTCATTAAAAAAAATGACAAACAATATAGTTAAATCTTTTTAGTAATTTATCCTAGAAACGATCAGTGTTATTCAAATGCTTAGTTGTGATTTTGAAAATCGAAATTTCATTTTTTCACATTTTTATCAAATACCTATTTATAATTTTAAAATTCTAAAATTGCTATATATTTTTTCATGTGTGGATAGGTTCTTTACCTATGGATTGTTGTACTGATTGAACTAATTTTTTATCTAATAAAATTCTAACTTGATTCTGATTTAAAAAAAAAAAAAAAAAATTAGCAATTTTTTTAGAAACCCACTTTTTAAAACAGTTACCCAAATGAACCCTAGGGTTTTCTCATCCTTTTGGTGTTTTCTTACACAGTTGTATATGCTGCAATTTCTGTAAATTTTCTATCGCTTAGAGAATTACCTGACTTCGCCACTATTGTTCTATCTCTGAGAATCATCCTGTCCTGTTGCTGACAGTCACAGAGAATTATATAAAAAAAATCAACACAATAAAAAACAGGCAGCAAATCTGCAAACCTCACACCAAAGACACACACCCTATGTCGCTCTCACACACATGAATAAAAGATTAAATTGTACTCAACATAACAACCACATTACAAACTAACAAAGAGGGACTGGACTGCATACAATACATCACACATGACACACCAGTCTATTATAACTACACGATCATATTAGCAAGTAAAAACAAAGAGGAGGGAGATATACCCAAACCCAACCAAAACAAGAAAAGAAAAACTACTTTCATATGCAACAAAGGGCCCGGTTGAGAATCGAATTCTCAATCTATGCACTTTGTAGCGAACCCTTCCCCTCACACCTGTGAAACACCTGAGATAGTCGATGCTCCTTATTTAATAAACCTACAAAACGGCGTGGAATTCTAACTGATAAGAAATTCTACTTCATGAATGAAGATAATTTTCGTACACACGTACGTAAAAGCTGCAAATAATCAGAAAACTTACACAGAATATGTTGGTAATTATCAGACAGAGACTGAGACAGAGGTGTCGTCGGTATTCGCATCCGACGTTTGGGCATTGATTTCGTTGCTGGTTCTGCCGTTACCACCATCTATATGGCCGGCACTGCTGGAACTACACTGGCGTAGTTTGATAATGAGTTTAACAAAGAGGATCAAGAAAAAAAGTACATACACAGCGAGTTTGAGCAGCTTTTCCTCCCTGTTATTAGTTACAAAAAGAAGTTGTATTAGTAATACCGGCGACAAAAAATATATCTAGTTATTAGTTGTTAATGACTTTAGCTATTGTTACCTAGTAGGAGAAGGAGACATGGATGATTGAGCAGAAATGATCACTGTAAGAAGAGACGGAAGAGGTGGAGGAGCCGGAGGGTTTGCAACTGTGCAAGGGGTGGAAGGAGGCAGAAATGGTCGGGTCATGGTACCTGACTTTGAAAATTGGATAATCTGCAACGCTTGAATTGAAAGGGTGGTAAAGTGTTTGAAAGGATTTGTGAGTTGTGACTTGAAGAACAAAATTTATACACATATATATAGAGTAATGTTTATTTCATAAAGTCAGGTTTTTATGTTATTTATTAGAGTATGTATTAAATTTTGTAAAACAATTTGTTTGTAACAAATTTTTTTTTTTTCTATACGAATAAAACAAGAGATATAAATTTTTTTACAAAAACTTGTCACATTAACAATTTGTAAAAATATTGTAAAATAATTTGTACTTGTAGTATTACTCTTTTTTGTATTATACAAGAGATTATGGTTTGAGTAAAGAAAATTATTTTTCAGATACATATACATAATTAACTAATTAAGTATATTCATCGAGGTATTTACGGTGGGATTTAGCAATTAGCATGTAGCAGAGGCGGAGGGAATGGGGAGCGAGGGGGCCCTTCCTTCGACAAAAATTATAATACTACTAGTATTATATTATGAAAAAAGACTATTGCTCTCATAACACAAAGGACTTCAGTCAAATAGCTTTAATAATATGTATAAGCTTGTCAATTCCAATACATTCAATGCATGTATTAAATAATAGGCCCACCTAATAATAATGAGAAGTGTAATATCTACAACATTTCACAACACTTTTATAACTAATTATAAGTGATAAATTGTTATTAGTTCTAATTTGAATCCACCACTTAAATTATTTTTTTACCCATCAATAACAACCAATAATAACCTACAGTCACTTAAGATTTGTTATGAAAATGTTATGGATATAACATTTCTCAACAATAATAAAACCAATTGTAGTGTACATACTTTTGCACCACTATTTTGCTGAAATATCTAAAAACAAAAAACCCTATTTTTATGTTCTTACTGTAATGCCAAGACCGTCTCCTATATTTTTTTTCCCATTTTGTTACCAATGTTTTTAGTCTCAAATCCTAAGTTTTTGCTATAAATTTACACAACTTCACATGTATATTACTATATTCTTAACATTTTTTCATTGATTTATTTTCACAATTTATTTTAGATAATCAAATTACATGTTTGAACTTTTTTTAGTTAGGTTAATCTCTTGATTTGATTGTTATAAACTATGAACTGATAATAATTATTTTTTATTGAATGAATATTTTAAATTAAACTAGGTATGAAAAAATAAATTAAAGTTTATATTTTATATTAGATTGTGTATGGCAATTACATTAACATATAGTGTTTTATTTATTATGTTATTATTATCAATAAGTAGTTCTCAGATTAATGTTATTTTCAATTTTTTCTTTTAATCTTGCCCCCTCCTCCCTCCTAACTCTGCCGCTGACGTGTTGTATCTAATAATTTATTTTTCTTTACTAGCCAAGCCTCGAAATCAGCCACGACTTTATCAAAAATAAATAAATAAATCAGCCAAGTTCATTTTATTTTGTTGGCAAGGAGTTTTGAACAATATTGGATATACACACAATGACGGTTCATGAATTGTTTTCAAGAGGTATTAAGAAACTCAATTTTAATATAAAAAAAAATTGAATATATTGAATTACCAGCACCAAAGTAAATATATGTAAATACGTGAAGTTTTACAATTACCTTCTATGAGTTTTAATATTTTAAAATTGTTACATAATAATTTCTTATTATTTGTAATTATTTATTGTCAATGTTGGATAGGTGTGATCATTTTATTTTGTTAAGTTTGTATAACATTTTTATTTTTAAGCAATTGTCACTTGTCATTATCTATTTGTCATTATTTTTATATGAATATATTTTAAACTAAATGATAAAACTTAACCTAATGAAATTGTATTAATTATTGACCCACATCTACACCTATTCGTACATAAATAATACACTAATTGGCATAGTTAGTTACAAGTCTTGTACAGGCGCCGTGGAAGCTTAGTTTGATTAATTATGTTAGGAAGTTAGTTAGTTAGATATTTTTGTTTTACTCTTTCATACTATGTAGACAGAGCTGTACTTTTACATTAAGCTTAATGCAAATAATCGTTCAATCTAATATAAATTCTATAAATTCACAAGCAAAATAAACCAATATCATAAAATTACAACAAAATTTTTGCCAAATAAAATCTTGTTACATGTCTTAAAATTTTGAATATTTTTAGAAAAGGCAAATCTCAAACTACATAGAAAAAAGAAGAGAAAGAAAGGTTAAAGACTTAAACTTAAAGCAATAAACAAATAAAACACAAAAAATGTAAACAAAAAAAACAAAAAAAAAAGAGAAAAGAAGGTTTAAGATAACTATATAACATATACGTGTTACTAAGTGAAATTGAAAGTGATATGTTTTTAAATTACCATATTATCATACATTAAATAGTAACGAAGTGAGAGAACAATGCACTTAAAAATAAAAAAAAAATCATTAGGTTTTTTCTAATTTAAATTTCCATATTTTCATACATTAAAAAATAATGGGATGGACCTATTAATGTAATTTCACAAAATTCACAAACCAAGCTTAGTTAGTAAAATACAACCAGGTCACATAGTTTTCTTAAAACTCACTGGGTTTTACTGATTTTAACTAGGTCTTGTGCATATATGATCCAATTGATGACCCCAAACTTGTCTATGTGTTAGGTCATTGGATTACCAATCCGACCGGCTGGGCTCAGCCAGATTTAATAACACTAATTGTTAGTCTTAATGTTTATGGTACTAATGGAGTAATGATATGATAACTTAATTTTAAATGATGTGGTGCTAATCTAATATTAAATTTTTTATTTAAAAAAAATATGACCTGTAATAATATGGGCCAACTCGTGAATACACTTACCTGACCCATTAAATCAAATCCCCATTTTGAAGCTAAAATGAAACAATGAAACTAAAATTCATGCGAAGATGAAATGAGGATTTTGCGAATCTATGCAAATAAACAAAGGTAAAACTGAATATTAAACCCACCATTTCGCACAATCTTAGTTCTTCCACCTATTGTTTTACCATCCGGCAATGACTGTTCCTCTTTGTTTGTTAAGTCTGGGTCAGATGATTAGAGTAAAAAAGCAAAAGATGAAAGTACAAATCACAAGAGAAATCCATTAATTTGAGCTAAAAGGTTCTAGTGATTAGGTTCTCTCTCTTTCTCTATTTGAAGCCTAAGTGTGCGCTTGATATTGGCTTAAACAGCCAGCATTTTTACTATTTATCTTATTTTTGCTATTATTCATGGGTTTCATTGTACTTTTTGGTACTATTTATGAGTCTCACTGTACTATTTCAACTACCTTTTAGCTTTATTTACAGTACTTTCAGCAAAAAAATTTCAGTTTTAGCTAAATAAACTATTTCCAAACAGATCCTAAATGGACCAAGCACAAGTTCCAAGAAGCAGATATCGAAATTGGTCAAAAATCAATGTTAATCTAATCTAATCTACCATTCATTAATAACTAGGTCAAGAATGAATTATTGGGTAGTAACAATATGAGTTAGGTTCAAGTTAAGTAATTTACAATATTCAATCATTTGTTACTGAATTCATATTTTGAAAATCTCACCTTTAGATTACATGTTCTATATATTTTTAATATGCATGTCAATTTTTATGTCAACCATATGTTATTTACCATTCAATCCAATAACTTATCTTTTATGCTATAAAAATTTGAATTTAAACAGTTGATTGACGAGATGACTATCAATATTTAATCATTTTGAAATTTTGTATGAAGAATATATGAAGATGGTGTAATTCAACAATAAATTTGTCAAAATTCACATTCAATTAAAAAAAATATTGAGTGGTTTAATCTTGCAAATTTTCAAGACTATCAAATATCAATAACTAGATTATTGATCAAATATAAGTGTAAGTTTTTATAGTTTAAAATTATGCATAAGAAATGAGTTAAATGATTAAAGAGTAAATAATGTCCGGTTATTATGAAATTTGACATGCATATTAAGAAAATAGAGAATGTTTAATCCAACCATTACTCAAACTATTTATCCAATAAAAAATTATTAGTGAGTGTAATATTCATTAAAATTACATGTGCAACTTGAACACACACATTCTCTTTTAAAGTAAGGGGGTTCATTATAAACATGTAGCGTGGCCCCTATAAACATGCTCACAGCACAATACCCAAACGTATTGAGCTTGAATCATAAACATGAACTAATATAAGATTTAAAGTGTTACGACTTACGGAGACAAATAGAGTACTAAGAAAAAAAAAAAAAAACATAGTGGACGACTAAGTTGGACGGTCTTCGGTTCAGCGTGTAATGCAAGCCAAGTCTTGAGCCGGTACACACAAATATGAAATGAAAGAGGTAAAGTTTTGAAATCAGTACACACAAATATGAAATGAAAGCAGTAAAGGATATCGAGAAAATTTTTTATAATCATTCTCTGGTAGCATTATCTTGGAGGATTCTGTTTTTAATTGTTGTGTTGTTTCTGTTTTCTATTGTTAATAAAAATTTGTTTAAAAAAAAATAAAAGAAAAATGTGGAACATCAATGCTATAGATGACCTATTATAGAGTTTGAGGAAGACTTAAGTACAATAATTAGGTACTATTCTTTAGGTTTCTTTCTTAAAATTCTGTCATATGGATTTTTTCTTAATGAATAAAAGTATATTTCTTAGTTAAATAAGCACATGACTGAATCTTAAGAAATGAACCTAAACAATAACACCTAAGGTACTGTACTTAAATTTTATCTTTTATAAATATCTAGAAACAGGTACAGGCTGTACAGCGGGATGGATTTTGTATATGGAATTTACATCCCCAAATTATGCCTTTGCACCTTCTTCTCTAATGATCAATGATACATGATGTCTACTTTAACTTTACAAAAGCAACTTTTTTTTTGGTAAACTACAAAAGTAACCTTAATTGATTCTTTTTGTGACTCAATTAAAATAAATTCACCTTTTCTTTTACACCATAGGATACTGATATATCAATGTTTTTGTTCCGGTCGAAACGGACAGAATATTTCGTATCAATATGCAAACTGAAATGGCATACCCTTGTTCCATGTCAAATATAATTTCGAACTATTCTGGTTTGTTTCCGGCATTACGGATCATTTCGTTAAATTTCAGTCGAAATCCAAGATTTGGCTGGTACAAATGCACAACGTAGTCTTCTGTCTTCTAAGAAAAAAAATTTGCACAGCGGAGTTGGAGTTGACCAAATCTGAGAGAGAGAGAGAGAGAGAGAGAGAGATGAGAAAAACATCAACGTTAGAGTATTAGAAAGAGAGGAGTTAGAGAACTAGCGCCATTGTTGTAGTTGACCAAGTCCGAGAGAGAGAGAGAGAGAGAGATCATCAGACTTTTGAATAAAAGAGAGATAAAGAACTAAAAAAATATTTTTGAATATTCGGTGGGATGAGACTTGGGATGCGGCAATATTCGGATTTAGGGTGACGGGTAATATTTAGAAGGAAGACTTGACCATAGAGGAAGACATGTGAAATAGAAGAAGATTTAGAAGAGAAGCAAAGAAACGATATGGGGTGGAGGGACATGGCCACATGGGTGAGAGAAAACAAATGAAGAGAGAGAATGGAATCGGGGAAGTGGGGGGAAAAGATGAAGTCAAAAGTAATGAAGGAAAGTCAAAAAAAGCAAACGTTTAATGGAGAATAAAAGCGATTATAAAAAAAAAAATAATAATAATAAAAATAGAGAGAATTTGAACTAAATTATTATTGAATAGCCTAATAATTGGGTTTGGGCTATGTTATAG